>JAODLC010000047.1:4346138-4374726 GCA_026781145.1 Hippopotamyrus pictus
TCGTGCCCGTTGCTTCCGGGATAGGCTCCGGACCCCCCGCGACCCAGTAGGATAAGCGGCTTGGAAAATGGATGGATACCACCCCAAAATTACCTATGGTCCACCCTGGGCACCCCATTGAAAATTTTCTGGCTCTGCCGCTGGTATCCATTCAGGTGAATTCATCCTCAAGCTGAAATGCAAAAACACTAAATTAATTGAAATATAGTTTTAATTAATTGATTTAATTAATTTTTGAACTGATTTATTAATTAAAACAGAATTGAAGTGGATCATTTTATCTGAAAGCAGGAACAAAAAATGTTGCGTAATGTGCCTCTATTATACTGTTGAAGTTAATCGTCTAGTATTTGACATAAATGATGCAATTTTTATATATTTATAGTGCAGTAGTAATATTATGTTTCAAAAGTGAATGTTTTTCTGAAGATAAAAACTATGGTCGAGGCTAAACACCGCGAAAGGCAATGTTTTGACATACAGTAAATATCCTAAAAGTCTCAATCCTGTTTATCCTATTAATTCCTTAATCCTACTACTGCTACTACTAATAATAAAGGCAGACATGGAAACAATAACTTGGACTACAGGGGCCTGAACTACGAAGTGGTTACTGGCTAATCGGGGTAACTTGTCGGATTTAAGGTTTCTGGGCAAAATGTAGGTGAACGAATATTTAGTCCATTTAAACTGTGGTACCTTAAATTTGACAAGTTACTCCGATAAGCTAGTAACCCCGCTTCGTAGTATAGGTCACAGGAGGGAGCACGTTGAATACTGGGAGAATGCCTGGTTTAGTTGTTTTTGCATTCAACGAAGGGAACGCCCTCTAGTGGTGTGTAAAAGCACAGGATGCCCATTTACAGCCATAAATTCATTTTTTGTACCCGCTTGTCCTATTCAGGATTTTTTTTGACAGTGGTGAGAAATCAGAGTATCCAGAGGAAACCCCACGACGAGGGAGAACATGCAAACTCCACACACATTTACACATTTCTGAAAATTCCGCGTTGTTTAATTTTACGCATTTAAATTCGGGGGTCTATAGAAATGTACTCACATAAGGGCCGGTCATTTTCTATGCAGGGCTGCCAACTCTCACGCATTGGCGTGACACTCACGCTTTCTGACTCTCACGCAAGAAATCTATATTATTCCATGATAGATCTAAAATTATATCAAAGCGTTGGGGTAGTTTGCAAATGCTACAGACTGTTTTCAAGGTAATTAAACTGTTACATACATATAAATGTGTCTGCAGACATGTGTCGAACCGAAAATCAGACGAGCCAGCTGACCGAAGCTGGAAACCCTTTTATTGTTCTTAAAAATAAATCCATAACAATAAAACTGTATTTTAGTATATAATAACATTATGTCCAAAGCGTTTGAGCTTTCAGTTCAATTTTGTGTGAAGTTCCATCAACGATGGAGAGAAAACTGGATAACAGAATAGAATATACCGGATAGGAATATTACGTTTTGTTTCAAATCACTTATTTCTCAGCAAGGATTTTATAAATTGTGCTTCGTATCCTGAAATGTTCGTTAAGACCATGCCTAAGGCACGGATCCCTTTTTCAAAGCTTTAATCTTATTACAGTTAATATTTTAAAATAATTTTCTACTTCACTGATGACACTGCTCGTTATTTCGATGGCTATGCTTCAAGGACGCGCATGACCTCATACTCGACCCCCAATTTGCAGTACTGCCATTGAACGTTTTTAGGCAAACATGTGATCAGCAAAGGCCGCATGACGTCAGCACGCTAACAAAAGCCTGGCGCGTGCGCCGTCATTTCCTTTGGAACGAAGCTGTACAATATGGCGCCGGTACGTAAAAAGCCTGGCGTTAGGATAGTTTTAGTGTCGTGTAGAATTTATTTATCTTCGCAGGATTATTTGCACGTTTCTATGTTTTTGAAAACATTATATAATAAATGGAATACGAATATTTATAACCGCAGATGTAATTACTTTTAACAACATATGAACCTAATACCGGCAAGGAACGGGAGTCCTCCGTCCACGTGTCACCAACTAGCTATAGTGAATAAAATGTTTAATCTTCTAAATCGTGAGACCTTCTCCAGAATGACAAGTAAACATGCTAACGAAATAAGCAATGTCTGTGGAAAGAGCTGTATTTGACCGTGATAAACTATCTAAAATTTGAGTTTACAGTTGCTTGAGGTTTTATCCATGATTGTGTACATCAGTATGTTCCCAAAGATTGGGGATTAATTCCATCACAGTCTTTTGTATTTGCATTAAGCTTTGATTTTTGGCACACCTTTGTGCTTTGAGGTATGTGATCTATGCATAACTGTGTAATGGTAAACTGCAGTTTAAACATTAATCAGTCGCTGTTTGCATGACAGTATTTGCTGCCGCAGCAGCTGATTGTGTCCATCTTTCTAGAAAAAGCAAATTGTCGCGAAAAGGGACAGGAAGAAGCCGTCGTGGAAATTCACGCTTGATCTCACACACCCGGTGGAGGATGGCATCCTTGACTCCGGAAATTTTGTAAGTCTTCATGGATAACTTATGGGCTGCAGTGCACGCCGGTACTGCACCGAACAAATACTTTAAACTTTTCGTCTGTGTAACTATGACTAACGTGTCGTCCTGACTAGGGCCATCTTCCCTAGTCGGTCTAGGGCTATCTTCCCTAGCATTTTCATTCCATTTCGTTCAAACAGGAGACCTTTCTGAAGGAGAGAGTGAAGGTCAATGGCAAAACAGGAAACCTTGGCAATGTTATTCAGATTGCCCGCATGAAGAACAAAATAACAGTCACATCAGAAAAGCAGTTTTCCAAGAGGTATGTTTAATTGGAAGCAGATTGAGTGTGAACTTGTCAGTTGCTGTATATTTATTAGGGGGAAGCAAATTGCATTCATTTGCATGGAGGGAAATGGGTGAAATGATCTACTATTTGATCTTGTTCCAGGTACCTCAAGTACCTCACAAAGAAGTACCTGAAGAAGAACAATCTGCGTGACTGGCTGAGGGTGGTGGCCTCTGATAAGGAGAGCTATGAACTGCGCTACTTCCAGATCAGTCAGGAGGACGAGGAGTCCGAGACGGAAGAGTGAAGCGATGGAGGCATGGTCAAAATAAAGATGGACACTGTCGGAAATTTCATTTGTGTGGGAGTGTTTGTTGGAACTAAATGTTTGATATAGGTGGTTTGTGTCGATTCAGTGCAGAGGGAGACTGAAGCAACAGATTTCTTCTATTTACAGATTAGACTAGAAGTAACGTTTAACAATAGATTTCAAACAAGCTGCAAGAAACCAAGGTGTTTCTGTGATCAGGAGTCAGCAGGTGGTGCAACTGGTAATTTGTAAAAGAGTAATGGAAGAGAAGAGGAATAGTTAGGTACTCTTAAAGAAAAGTACTTACTCAAATAATCTAAATACAGTATCTTGTCTAGAGTAAGACCAAAAAATTAAGCCTGCAAGCTGTTTGCCATTTGTACTGATTTGAGTGAAACGTTTTTAAATCTGAAGTTTCTACCTCCTGCGTGCCTCATTCTTTTCAATTTGAATACTAGTTATATTGGATTTGTTGGTCGAGCAGCGTAATATGTAATAGCTTAGAGTATTTACGGAGCTTCTCTGGTTAATGTGCAAGGTTGAGTTACAGCTGACACGCCTGTGATTCTTGTTCTGCGCTGTGCTGGGTGATTTGCCCGCAGACTAGCTGTCTCCGTGTGCCTCTCTGCTGACGCCAGCTTTCTGTCAAGGACAGATGCTGCTTGTGAGAGCCTGCTCTGCTGTGCTGTGCTGACCTCCTTCCCCTAAAGTGCTCAACATTCAGGGCGGCAGCTGTCTGCCAGTTTGGCTGCCTTCGGACATTACTGCAAGGTCTATCTTATTGTTCATAGTTGAATTGGTGAAGGTCAGTATAAGCAGATGCAAGTACACTGCTTTTTAAGGGGTCCTCTGATACCCCAGTAAGATGTTTTCCCTCTGCAAATGTATACCAGTTATCGTGGTATATTGGGGAAATGTTTCCTGTTTTAATAGTGCCACATGAATACAAATTTGTTATCCTACTTCGTGGATATTCAGTGATTACTGTTTCCATGCTATTTTTTATGTGTATAAAAATAGCAAATCCCTACTTGCATATAACCTATTGCTGGAATATCTGTGGTTCGGAAAACATAGTAAAGGTGTTATTTCGTCATACTACCAGCAGGTGTCAGTGGAACCGCGTAATTGACTTGCGGAGCTTAGCTTACGCTCTAGTTCACTGGTGGCGTTTGGATTGTTTCTTAATAGGGAAAAAGCAAATTTTGGCTAATGGGTTTTTGGAAAATATTACTTTAAAAGCCTCTTCACTTTAACCCAGAATCAGTTTGATTCTTCTAAGACACAAGGACTCAAGACAGCTCTCTGAAAACCGTGAGTCTGGCGCGCAAATATAACGTTGTTTGTTCCATATAACACTAATAACGAGTCAAAGTATGCTTCTTCGTAAATGTGAATACGACTTAAAAATGGTTTGTTTTGATTAGTCTGTCACTGTTAAGAAGCTTTCCGTCTCTGAATACCAAGTTAGGTTTTGTAACAAGGCCCTGTGGAAGTGAGGGTTTGATTAGATTAACTTACATATAGACACAAATAAAGGGGTAAAATACAAAGAATAGTTCAACAAAGAGGTAAGACTGTATAAGAAATACTCTTGTGCGGTAAACCTAACTTCCAAGTATATAAACTGAAATGTGCCTTTGAATCGTGGTTTAAAGAAATCCCCTTGCGGCCTTTATCATTTCGGCTACACTTGAATTCTGGAATTTTGCAAATATTTAGAGCGGTAGGTCATGTATATTTTTGCCTTTTATTGTATCCTCTGACTTTTTGGCCCATTACCCTGCCCCCAAAGCCGCTCCCTCTCCCCCCTCTCAGATGCCTCGCAGATGTGGCTCGCACGTCGGGCGGTCACGTGGCCTCCGCACCTCTCCGGTCCCGGTAAAGGATCGTGCACTTTGAGCCCGTAATTAGAAACTCGCGGCAAATATTTTGACTAGATGAAGAATGTCAAAAGGGATATCCTCTCCGTAACACCTACGGCTAAGCAGGCCTGACCAGTTGCAGGTTCCTGTGATACATCAGCAAAGGGGATCCTTTTTTAAATTATGAACTGATTCATACCCGAAACAGATGCTGTCCTGATTAACAAACCATAACTTAAACAGGTAATGTAGTCATAGGTAAACAGCAGCATATGTTGTATTTTGAATGATGCTGTTGTACCTAACTTGTCCTCAAAGTGTTCAATTTATTAAAATCTCCAGTCACACTTTTTAAATAATGTGGCATCTTTCTCCTGGCCTCTTAACAGAATGTGTTTGTCTGTGACAACTTAACATGTATGATTTAAGCTCATGTAGATATTTCAGGTACTCGTGTTATTGATGGGTTGATTATATCCATATGTAAAACATGTGTGCACCGATTTCACAATGTTATCGTAACACAACCTATTACCATGTAGTTATGTTTGTGTAGCGTGAGCTATTCAGTCCCGATGGGATGAGTTTAGGAAACCTGGACTAGAAGCTGCAGCTGGAAGTCTGTACTGAGCTGCAGTCTGCGAGGCAGCTGAATGGGTGACCTCTGACCTCGTCTTTTTGGGTTACGACCATCCCTGGGAGTTGCAGAGGTGGATCGTGATTGAAAACAGCCTCCTGCTCAGTCCTCACTGGTGTTTTTGTGTAAGACTTCTTTATTACCCTCTAGTGTTCCCTCAAAGCTCATTTGTCCACTAGCGTGGCTTTAGATTCGAGCCTTAAAAATAGTGACTATTGCCTGATTCTAAAAGTAGAAAAGACAAAGGGAGGAAGGATGAGCTTGAAGCTGACCTTGTGCCAAGAGGCACGGCGTTAGCAGTGACGGCCAAACGCGGCCTGATAGCAAATGATAGCAAATGGAGCATGCTGTATGTATGGTAACGGTGGCGTTGTGTCCCGGGGCCAGTGAAAGGTAACCCGCTTGTCTTGTGTGGGCCCCCCCCCCCACACACACACACACGCACCCACACACACTCCTTTTCCTGTGCATTTCTGGCTAGGCTGTATGGCTCTGTTGCAATGCAATGTTGACTGTTTCCGGTCTTTGCTCCTGTGTTTATGAGTCATGAATCCTGAACTCAGGGGACATTTCAGTGGCTATAGCAAGATTCATGTTTACAAACAGCTGAAGCTGGAATGACTGAGATGCAAAGGGCACACGTCGAGATGATGACGATGATGAAGCCTCCACCATAGCCAAGCACATCAGTTAGGCGGGGGTACGAACAAATGAATCTGAGCATTTTTATCTCAGTCCTTTTTGCTACAGTCAAATAGGCAAATGTTGGCATCTGCGTGATTTAGTGTCATTCCCTGGAGAGGGAGCTGGAACCATCATGATTTTTCCCCCAGTTTCACCAGTAAACCCACCAGAAGCAAGATGCAAGATGGCTGTAAATCGCTGCCTTTGAAGTTACGGCGAAAGTACACATGGGTCCAAATTTGAAAGCAGCATGTTTAATAAAATGCACCTTACCGATGGGATTAGATTTACATCAGGGACATTCCTCTGTATGCACGCATGGAGATGCCCCCCCAGAGTCTGAGCTTTGCTGGTCTGACTGCACCCGCTCTCAGGGTTTACGCTATATTAAGTGATGGTGGACAGCTGCACAGTTCCGTGGAGAAGGCGGTGGAGGAGGGTCTCCGTGGGAACATCTCACCTAGTGTCCACATCTCTTAGCGGTTGCCTCTGTAGTCAGGGTATTTCTGTAATTTGTCACATGCAGTCGTAGTTGTACAACATACAGCAAAATGCTTATTCTGGCAGGTTCACCGACTGCTACATAAATTAAGAGAAATTATAATCTAAAACAATGTTTTCTAATTCAGTCCTGGAGGACCCGCAGATAATCTACAAAAATATAATTGATTGTTTGGCAGGGAGCTGGGAGGGAGCAAAAATATGGACCGTCTGTGGGTCCCTGAGGACCGGATTGGGAAACGCTGATCTAAAATATACAGAACATTGTATACTAAATTTTTTTATTTATATATATATATATATATAGATGTATATGTATAGATCTACTGAGAAGCTCGAGTGATCACTGTTAAACAGCTAGCAGACATTAAGCTAAAATGGACCATTATCCCCAAATTCTCAGAATAATAAACCCCTGAGCGTGACGTCTATGCCGAAGGCCGTTCTCTGTGTTAACAATCTCGTTAATCGCATTGGAATATCTTTCTGAAAAAGAGCAAAGCTATCTTTCCTGCTCTCAGTTCAGAAGCAGTTTTTCCACAGCTAATCCTCCGCGACTCTTAAATAATGATCTGGTCAGGGCACATGGGGGCACTTGACCAATAGACAATAGAGGCTATCAAATGCCCATCTTCTGTGCTGCTGTGTTGGGTTATACACTGACCTGGGCCTCTTCTCATATGTCTTTGTGTTCGATTAACTCATGTTGTAGCACCCAACTGCAGACAATACAGCTAAACAATACCTGCTCCTCCTGTTTTGCTGTGTGCAAACTTACATCTGTTAGCACTGTTTCTGAACCAACAGTTCTGCTCGCAGATCTGAGTTTTTTAAAGCTTTCATCATCGGTTTACAGGTGTATGACCTTTGTGGAAACAGAACAGGCTCCACCTTGATTGGTTTAGTTGACCACCCCTCTTTGCAGGTCGGTGTTAATGCTTTGTTCTCAGAATAACACTGTGTACTCAGGCAGCGAATAAGAGAGTTTTCTTTTTTCTGGAAGGGCAGAAATGTATATCTTTGGCTCCTTTTTTGGATGCGGTCCAGGCAAATGTAAGGGGGATTGAATGACAGTGCTGTGGTCTTGGTAAAAGATCTCCAATCCAAGGAAGAGCTGGCAGCAGCTCTGTAATGGTCCTATTTTATAATGCATCGTGCTGCAGAAGAGAAATGCAGCAGCGGCTCTTAAGTATACCCTTTGCCCGACGAACTCCGGGAAGCACATGTAAAAATCAAGTTCTGATGTCATAATGCATCAGCAGGGGGTTTGGGGATGACCTGGGTATACTTAAACACGCACATGCACTGAAGAACAAACCCTTTGGTCTGTGTGGCCAGTCCTCAAACTCTTCAACTTTTAAGTGGGACGGGGGTAGGCTTGCTTTTATTGCTAGAGTTAATATTGACACCCAGCCAGCAAGCCTTCACGGTCACTGGCAACCCTTAATGTTTGAGTATCAAGTTCTGTTGTGAGAGGTAGGGGACCACAGAGGAACACTGCTAGAGGAGGTGTTGTCAAGATCTTATTGTCAGTCTTATAAGGACGCTTTGTTCCCCTTGTGAGATGGTAATGGAGACTGGACCTACCACCTCACCTCTAACTTCTGAGGTTGCCAGCAGCATTCAGAGTTGACCCAGCGGATGGTGGGAGTGACCGTACGTTGTCTCTTCTCATGGTGTTCCCATGTGCTTCCTCTTAGTGTCCATTCAGAGATGTGGACTATTGAATCCAGATTTGAGAACGTTTATTTTGGTCTTCTGAAGGTGCCTGGAGGCATGTATTGCCATAGGGATGTACTCCTCTCCTCATGCTGTGGATGAAAGAGGCAGGGTGGGGAGTGGCCGACTTTCATAGGAATGACTGTCATAACAAATGCTGTTTTCATAAAACTTGGGTCTGCTGTAGGCATGCATTGACTGACACCCTGGGATATACAAGTGGCATTGTTTCACTCTGTAATGGGTTGTTTGTAGCTAAATTATTACTCGTATGACTCGGAGCCCTGTAGACCCTTTGGGGTTTGTCTGATACACCATTGTGCACAGCTGTGGCCAAGATCTGATCCCTGGTTATGATCTCTTTAATGTGAAAATGAAGTAAGGCTGAGAATGGCTATTGACAGGTTGCACGTTCAGTGCCAGGATGACCACAGTAAGAAGTAAGGCATTTTAAATTACGTATTTTGGGTTAGAGACCTGGTGCTCTGTTAATCTGGCCTGGGGTGAGACAACTTCTCTCTCTTCCTCTCTTAGACATGTACTTGGACTCCATTGGTATCACTGGGGTTCTTGACAGTAATTAGCTGGGGGGGGGGGTCGTTCTCCCCTCCTCCCCCCAAGCCTGCCATTCCCAGACGACAGGTCGCCTCAACCAGTATGCTGTCAAAACACTGCATTCCTCTTCCAGGTTTGTTCAATCCTTATATCTTGACTGTCTTTTTTCCCTTCCCCTCCTCATGTCTTTCTGTCTTGCCACAGTGTGTTTGTGTGGGGGGGGGGGGGGGGAGGGGACGCTGTTGTCGGCATTCCCACTTGAATAAAGAAATAGGATATTGCTACATCATTTACTGTGTTTGGGGGGAGACTGGGGAGGGAAGTCTGCTTATTATTCCAAACAGTATCTGAAAGCCTTGGCACGTTTGTGAAATGATATAAGACCCCCCCCCCTCCCCGATAACTCCCGTGCATGTACCTCAGTCTTTTAACAAACGTCCCCACCGACACCCTGAGCTAAATGTTCCCTCCTGATTGATGGGATTGGACGGACTGTCCTGACACCTGTAACTTACTTTCATACAATTTGGCCAGCAGATGTGTGGCTGTGGTTCTGCTTTGCTCCTTTTGAGGTGGATGACGTTGGAGAGGCAGGAGAAGTGGGTAGACTTGGACCCAGCCCAGACAGGCTGAGGCATTAGATCTGCTGCTCTCTGTGTCTATCACTCTGAGTACCAACCTTCATAAAATGTTGCTCAGGAAACCCACAGCGGTGTATTAATAAACATAAGCCGGAGACCTTTGCCATTACCTGATGTGGACATGGCTATAGGGCTGCCACATCCGCAGTGTCTCCCCTCGATCTCAGTAGCGCCACCTCCGAGACTCGCGTGTACGCGTTTACGAGGCTCTTTCCAGCGGGCCGCTCCCCCGCGGCTCCTTTCAACTGCCCAGGAGGTGTCTGCTTCTGTCTCAGCCTGAAGGCACCATCTGGGGCGGCTCCCTTCCCATAGGTCAGCGCAGCAGTAGGGAGGCCCCAGGGAATGTGCCTGGAATGATCTACTAACTGGAAAGAGGGGGAGATCTGGTATTAGTAACAGATGAGACAGGGGCTGTGGTTCAGGCAAGGAGTGATGAGCCCCCCTGCTCCTCACTACTCCGCTGGATCAGTTAGTCTCATCCACTTTCTCCATCGCTGTTTTCCCTCCACACCCGTACCCCCATCTCCATCTCTGACTCACTCTTACACGATGACTCTTACACGATGACTCTTACGCGATGATTAGTCATGTGTTACAAGCCGCTGAAACGGCCTCCTGTCACTTTCCTTACTCGTGTGTTTTCACTGCTGCAAAGACCTCCGGTCTCTCTGCGGTTTGCAGGTCGGATGCCAGCCCACGTCCCAGAACCGAGCCCCCTGTTCAGCTCCAGATTTGTTGTTCTTTTACCTCCCCCGGTGATCCAATGTTTGCTTCGCTTTTTTTGTGAAACCGTCTCTTTACCACTGATATCGAGCTTTGCTCAACTCCAAGAAATGCTCCATGTTACAGTTAACCTATCCTGTAAAAGTGATGACTGATGTAAGCTCGTAATTAATCTTGTCAAGTGTAGAATGTCTGTCAGGAATTTACTACGAGTTTATCCCTGTGGGGGGGGGAGGTATGCGAGTAAATTCTGTCGTTGGTCTGAAATTCCTCCCCATATCTCCTGCACTACGGGAGTGGTGGTGAAATCTGGCTTCTTTCTCCACCCCAACGCGAAGCACTGATGAATGACATACAAGGTGCCCTTTAGCGTTTTGAAACGCTTTCCATTAGTTATGTTCAAAGGAAGCCGGATGCTCATTAAGAATTTGTTGTAAAGGGTCAGCTGTTTCTACACGTAAAGCAGTTTTCTTTTGGGATTCGGTAGTGAGTCACATGCAGGTCAGGGGCGTGATGCAGAGAAAGGCCATGGAAGTGTTACGATTAGGTTTGTTCCACAGGCGTTCGTTCACTTCTGAAGGCCGCGTACACGATAAGATAAACCCAGGACTTCTGCTGGGAGGGAGCTAGAAATTCTCAGGTCTGCGCTCTGGAATTGATGCAGAAGCTAGCTTGGTCTCACAGTGGCTGCTGGCTTAATGCCAACTAAAAATGAGGAGCTTGAGGAGATAATTTTAATATGTCAGGAGAGAAATATCCTGTTATTCATTGCCGAAAGACCTCAGGTTGCGGGAAATTCCATTCAGGTCCAGAATCTGGTCTGCCGCTTCCCCCACTTCTGTGATACCAAGTGCTGTGGGGGCATTCAGCAGGAGGTTGTAGTGTGTTCAGTTTTTGAAGGAAAGGCGCTGGTCTGTTTGAAGCAGAGATGAGCCTTAAAGCTGCTGAAGATTACGTGTGAGAACTTCCAAAAGGTGCACAGTAGCGCATGTCACGGGAATGCACACGGAGGACTGCGGCGCATCCATGTGTGGCGTCGCGGGTATTTGTCTGCCCAGACCGGTTCGAACCGGCTGCTTCCGGCTGGAGGGAAATCCACCTCGCGGAGGCAAAATCAAGCACACATGTTTCAGCGGCGTCTTGTTTTCAAAGCGCAGTCAGAGTGGAGTTAAGAAAACAATTCCGTCGTGCAGTGGCAGTGTGCAGTGTCTGAAGGCCAGGTCTCCCAGTGGGAATGGTAATCTCTCTGTCTCATCTGTTTTAAGGAGGGGCTGTGGCGATATGAACATTCCCCATTTAATAAGACGGCTTTAAAGAGGCATTTCGTTGCTAAATGTCTAGCTGCTACTGCAACAGCCCTACAGTGTTATTAAACTCCCCTTCCCCCAACATTTAGGCTCAACTGGCAGGACAGCTAACCAAATAGCTGTGTCCTAGAAACGTCTCATGCGAGGTATAATATAGCATGCTAAGGGGCACTATCTGCTATATCGAGAAACGTTGCTGCATGCAGGTGTTTCCTCAGCTCCTGGACTGCACAAGGACGCACAGGGGGTCCCCTGGCAGAAGTGGCCTCATGGCTATCATGTGTCCGCTCTCATGGGAAAGGTGTCACTTGTCATTCCTGTGCGGTGACCCTAACCAGCATTCTAAGGGCAGTTAGTGATGAACCGCTCCTTTTCACTTCCACAGTAGTTGGTTACTTCGTTGCAGTAGAAATATTTCTTTCGACGGTAAAGAATACGGCTGAATATATTTTTGTGTGCGTGCAGGAATCTGTGTAATATGAGTCCATTTGTTGTATCTCATGGTAATCTGAGAAGGGCTCAACAAAGTACATCACTTTTAAATTTTCACACAGAACACTTGAGGCACATTTTCATCCATTAATATGCAGAATATTAATAAGGTTGATGGCACAAAGATTAAACCGATCCCCCCAGCGTGTTTTACCGCGCGGGTTTGCGGAGGTTTTCCCAGCTAGTCGTACATGCACCCCCCTCTCCTGCGGTAACTTCAAAATCCGACCAAGCAGGGGGGGCCTGTGCAGAGTCGCTCCGCATCCGGAACAAACCCCGCCTCCCCATGCGGACGTCTACTGCCTTTAAATGTCACCGGTAAAGTGTGTTTCTTTGGGAATGTTGATGATAATAGAAGACAGAACTGGAGAGATCCATTCAAAAGTCGCTGCCACTTTGTTATTTACTGCCATCCCATAATATACAGTCCTTTGCTGGCCGAAGGCAACTCATTTTAAGAGTAACATTGCAATCATGTCATCATGTCTGGCCTGGGAAATAGTAATGATGTTTAGTTTGTTGGTGATTTTTGGTTTGTATTGCACCTTTTATTGTTCTGAGTGTTTTTTAATAAATCATCTTAACAGAGTGCTGTTACTTGTGGAAGTTTTCAGTAACAGAGAATTACAGTAATTGAGGTGGATATTTATCTGTAATTGTTTGATTTAAATGTCACTAGTTCCTGAGTCACTACAAATAAAGCAAGTTTTTACACTTATGGGTGTAATTTTCAGGTTATGATCGTCCCTCCTCCGTAGCTGCAAAGCCAGGAGCCTCCCAGAATGGAGAGCAGGATGCACTTGCTCATTCTTCCTGAAAGATGGCGCTGTGCTGCCTTGTGGGAAGGCAGAAGAGGGAGCTCATCCTCCCAGCCCCCACTGGGCTGTTTTCCTGGAAGCAGCATCACAGTGTTGAGTTCAAGGCCAGCCGTTCTTAGCTGTTTCTGAAGTCTGGCTCTAGAAACCAGGTGCGGAATAACTGAACTTGTACACAGGACTGACAGTAGAAGTATGTAAATAGAAATTAGAATGTTTTGAAAGCTCCCTGGTCCTGTCACTCCTTCCCCTGCGGTCTGGGGTCAGCTGGTTCTCCCCTGATCCTTACGTCTGAGCTCTATCCACCGGCTGCCATATCGAGGTTCACCATGGCAACAAACCAGCTCTCAGATCAATATGCTTTGCTTTTGCATTTTTAAGGGCCGTAAATTTATCCAAGTGGAGTGGCCCGACAGCTTAGTAGCGCGGTTAAGTCACGTCCCCCCACCTCCCCTGCCCCCATTTTGAGTTTGGATGGTCTCTCCCGCTGTCCAAAGAGAAGCAGTCATGTGAGCTGACATTGGCCAGCGTGTGTGTGTGTGTGTGTGTGTGTGTACATGCCCTGCGATGGGCCGGCATCCCCTACAGAGTGTCCCCCAGACTTTTTCCTCTATTCTGGTGCCCCTGTACTAAATAATCAATTAAACGATGGATAGATTTGATCCACAAATGAAATGGCCATCCTGGCTGGGCACAAGTGAAAATATCATAAAAATGAAAGCAGGAATTTATAGTCTGCTATTATTAAATTACACCCAGTAACTAGATAACTGAAAATTTACAATATGTAAATTATATGTAAAAATAACAATAACCAGTAGTGAATAGTACTAGTATTATATCCAGTATTTTATGTGATCCGTCTCCTGGGAATTCTGTTGGGGTTCTAGGTCAGAAGATGGCGCAGCTCAGCGGTTTGGATAGCTGGAGGTGAGCTGTGCTGCTCAGTGGTGCGCCTGGCCTTGGTAAAGGGGCCAGATGGTCACAGATGTTTCACTCGAGCGTTCCAGCCCTCGTTTTTTTGTGCGGAAAGTGACCATCCTTGAGTGCATTCCTGTTCTGTTTTTTATTTATGTTTTTTGCCCGCCACAGCCTCCGGCTCGCACCAGGTGATGGGAAATACTTTTCTCCTGGCTGTCTGTAGCACGGTGGTTTCCATGGCGATAGTGCCCCGCCCTTCCCTCTCATTACATCATGGCTACGCTGCAAAGTCCAAATAAAGTTCATGCCCAGTAAAAGGCTCCAAAAAAACACTGAGGGCATGTGATGGAACACATCAGAGTGACCGGCGTACTCGCTCAGGTCCCTGAATAACCACAAATCTGTTACTGATAGAGGCCTTGTGGTCTTATGATCTCATTTCGGTGCCTCACGCTGTTTGCATAGGCACATTTCCTTCTTTCCCAGGAAGGGAATGATTAAAGAATGTTGGAAATTGCATCGGTAGCATCAGTGAGAACTGATTGAGCAGAAGAGAGAAGAAAAAAAAAAACCTTCTTTGTTTTGAGAACTTCTCAGTTTCAAAGCTTTGTCCCCCAGGGCCAGTCAGAGGTATTTTACCAGGAAATGGCTTATAAATCTGCCACTCGAAGGGTTTCTGCTCAGATTTTATGGCCCGCTTGGCTTCCTTGTTTGAATAGGCCTTTGACGGCCTGGGGGTGGGTGGCTCTAATGTTGACCGCTGCATCATGGCAATCATCCCCCCCGGCCTGCGTGGAGGAGGCTTACAGATGAATGTTTGTTGCTGCTGCATTCATAGCCACACTCCAGCTTTTTTTTTCCACGCACTTTGGCGTTCATCCCTCTGTGTTGATATATCTTATGCAGCTGCCCCACTTTCAGTATTTCAAATCAGAGCGGGAGAGGTCCATCAAGAGTAGGATACGTAGCCTCGAGTTGTGCCTTGCACGTTCTTGTGAAACCAGTGTCCTCGAAATGTGACCTATTAACACTGTTACGGACAGAGGGGGGCATATACATGTCCTAATGACAAATGAGCACATCTGTAAAAATGTGTGGGCCAGGATTTGCCACTGATGGCCGAATTCATCAACAAGGACTGAAAATGAAACATCCTTTTAGATTGCGGAGAAGGGGAGTGAAGTGGATGATGTTGCATCAGGATAATAAACTGGATACTGCCACAAGACGGACATAATGTTTTGGCTGGGGCAAGCCAGCCAGATGGAATATTCCAGACTGCTGTTTGTTTGGCTTGAAGGTCTTGCCTCCCTGGTCATTTTTGTGTACTTTGTTCTTGTGAGAAGCATAATAAAGTTTGTGTCAAAACAGCCCTTTCAAACTTTATCATATCTTTAATATTGTTGCAAGTGGGAGTATCAAGCCCTGGTTTGATCCTAGACAAGGCCCTTTATTTTCCTGTTACATTTATGGGAAATAAACAGCGGGGACACAAAGCACAAAGACTGAGTTGTTGTAACAATTATCCTGGTGTCTCCAGGCAAATCAAAGAGCTTAGGCTACTTATCTCTAGACTGATGATAATGATTCGTCACCCTGTTGCTTAAAGGGTGGTTCTGCTACCAGTGCGAAGATCCTGGCCGGTCCTGGCCAACTTAAGGTCCGTCCCCAGATGATGTGAAGTAGGCTGGGCAGGTGTGGGAAACCAGAGAGCTGTGATTAACACGCCTCTAGTTTAAGCTCCGGTTTTCCCAGCAGAGTGGATCATAGTTCATTACCCTCACCATCAGTGTAATTTTGACATGATATATTGAGATATCGGGTTCAGCCCCAAGATTTATGATTAGAGATGAGTCTAGTTTGGGGGGGGGCACTTCTGTAGATGTATGAGAGGTCAGGATACTTGATCTAATTGGGATCCAGTTTCCAATTTTATTCCCTCTTCAGTCCCTCTGGAATTCTGCCCTCCTCACGCGTACATAATAAATATAATTTGCCAGACATTCCATGATAGACTTTCTGCTCTCATGTTACCATGGAGTTTTAGGGATGTGAGTCTTGTGTGGCGCCACCATCATGGTTTGGGTTAATCTGTGCCTGAGCCGGAGGCTCTCTGAAATGTGGCTCAGAGCAGACACAGTTGTAGCCCACAGTCTCGGTGGACATGTGGTTTTTAAATGTATTTGTTTTTTAAAACCATAGTAGGTTACCCCCACCAACTGCGCTCAGTTCAAATATGGAGGCTCTTCCCCCCTGAGAAATTTTCATTTTTAATTTCTTGTCAACACTGCCAGCTATGCATCCAGTCTAAACAATTTTTCTGTTTTTGTTTTGTTTTTGTTTTGTTTTGTTTTGTTTTGTTTTGTTTTGTTTTGTTTTTGTTTTTGTTTTGTTTTGTGACCCCCTTCCCCACAATGTGATTCTATACACCATAAATATATAGGTGACTGCTGAGGTTGAATAATAAGATGTAGCTGTGTCATGTGCTTCTTGATACGATTATGGGTTCTGTGTCTTGACTAAATGCCCTGGCGGGGCTGTGTAGACCCCGGGTGAGTCCTGATGGCCTTTTGTTTCTCAGTGCCGTCATCTCTCTTGTTGTATCTCCAGCAGCCTGAAGCGGCTGAACCCCACTCCCCACCCTTCCCCCTCGATCCAAAGGTCACGGGCAGCCGTGACACATTTATATTCCAGGAGGCAATGGTTCACTTTTGCTGGGGGTTGGGGGGTATTGTTTAATCTCCTGGAGCTTGGCCCTGCATTATCTGGCTGAAACAGCCACCCGTGACCAGTGTAAAAAAGATGTATAATCACTCACGATGCATGCGGGATCTACTCCAGAAGCTTCCATTGCTTGTCCGTTTGTATTCATAACGGCTCAATCCTGTCATGCGTCTACATACACATATGCACACACACAGGCAACCTTGCACAGTACATATATTCCTGTCATTGTGAGGACTCTTCACTTTGCCATTTTTATGAGCATAACCCTACCCAACCTTAAGCTTAACCATAAGTAGCCAAACAAAATACAAGACTTATAGCTGTTTTAGTTTTATGATTGTATTCACAGATTTTTATAAAATTAAGGTTAATATTGTGGGGACCTACCAAAAAATAACATGTTTTACCAGATTGTGGGAGCATTCGGTCCCCACAATGTGGTAAATAAAAACTGACTCACACACACACAAAGAAGCACATAGGAAGCGAGCCTGACCTCGTGCCATCCACGCTTGTTGTTAAACCGTAACCTCCACTGTGTGACGTGCCTGTCAAAGACGCCCGAGGCCTTGCCTGACAGCATCGTTAAGTGCAGCTGGGGTTTTGTGATCCAATCTGCTTTTGCTGAAAGCTCGAGCTGCTAATCCCTGACCTGCAAAATGCACCCCTTTTAGTGTCCTCAGATACCAATCTCAGGCATTTACTCTGGAATCCCTCCGAAAAACTAAAAATGCTGAATTCTCTGCATATTAATCTCTTATGTGGGTCAAATAAAAGATGCCAGTCCTCCCAGATGACATCCACACTCAAGAGCAGAAGCTGTCTTTCCAGGCCCTGAGATTCTGGTGTGTTTTGTTGTTCTGTATTTTCCCTGTCAGATCACCAGAGTTGGGTAATTCCGGTCGAGAGAGTAAAAGTCCAGACCAGGATTTTGTTTCAACCAACCAGTTGTAACCACGCCACTGCATAGCAGACCGGCTCTCATTGGCCCAGGCGTAACTTCCCCTGTGACATAGTCTGACAGAGGGGTACAGCACCAGTTGACCTCCCTCTCTCCCCCTTTTTTCTGGAGGGCAAAGGTGGCCGTGTACGTCAAACAAAATCGACAGAATCACCATTGTCTTAGCAAAATGATGTCGTATGAGCCATAATCACTGTGGTCACTGGTTTGGCACACTGCCTGTGCAGGGTTCCCAAGGCAAACTTTTTTGTTTCTTCTGATCCCACCCACTGTCCGCGATTGGCTGTAATAAATGTGATGCTGCAAGGTTGGTCAGCAGGATGCATTATGCAGTTACCAGCATGCTTTGCACCCCACCCTGCCTGTCTGTAAATAGTGTTACTATTACTATCTGTAAATAGTGTTATAGTTACTATATGTGTTGCTGTAACCATGTAATGTATGCCGTTGTGTGTTTCACTAGCTTGTACCCGTGTCATTTAAATTGTTGGCTTCCTTGTACTAGCCACTGCTAGTATTAAAGCAGTCGTGGCTGTTAAGGACAGTAACATCCATTTTAAATGAGAGGTCAACTCCTTTATGATGATGACTGACACACTCGCCACAATATGTGCTCTATATGTGGGTCTGCTGCATCAAAAACATTCTTGTCCCTCTTGGGTTGTAACGTGACGTGGAATGAACAAGGCGGCGTCGTTTTAAGTATGCGATCCTTCTCGCCAACACGTTCGATTTCATTTCGTTTGGATGTCGTTTGAAGTGTGCGGCCGCCTTGAGGCGTGAAGTAAGGGTGATCAGACAGGTCTGGGCAGGGCAGGGTGGGGACTGAGGATCCTTCTGCGTGTTTGGCCAGGGTGGGGACTCAGAGGGACTCGACCCCAAGCGTATTGGATTGAGGGTCCTCCGTGGGTTTGTGTTTGTGCTGGCCCCGTGCTGCCTCCATGCTTGTTGTCTTTCCCCCTGCGAGCTGGCCACGTTGTAACGATCAACACGCTGCCCCCTCCATCGTCAGGCTTGGGAGGGTCACCCGGCCCGTGTTGATCAAATAAACCGTTGGGTTATTACATAATGTGTTTGTTTAAATTGCTTTGAAGCTCTCTGGCCTGGGTCCCTGTGATCTGTGGTGTCAACACTTTAACACCTAGGCTCATCTCTGTTTTTTCAGAGCAGTCTGGGGGGGGGGGGAATGAGGAGTAAACCCCCCTTCTTTCTATTTCTAGAAGGAATGCCGTTTTATGGATTTTTCTGCAAAGGCTGCATGTTTTATGTCCGTCGTCTCCCGTGTTCTGCGGACATGCCGTACAGCCCGTTAACTGTGGCACAGTCGCTAAAATTAGCTTGTTTTTATGCTAGGAAGAAAAGAGTGCCTGCCACGCCCAGCTCAGGGGTTTCCACACTACCCATCCAGGGGTTACGGCAAGCGAACGGCACAAAAAGCATGGCAGTCGCCCGTCTAACCATCAATCAACAAACGCTGCCTGCTGCTTCTCCGAAGCGCGTCATAAATCAGTGACACAGGCCATAAGGAAGCGTTCTGTATAAATGAACGTCAGTTACTGGTTTTACCCAAAGTAAAACTTCTTTTTCCTCTGCGATTTGGGTTACATTTCTCAAGGGTACGTCAACCGGACACCCGCGGCATTTACACGGCGTTGACCTTTCACTTACGAAGCCGTGTTTTTAACAGTGAAGCTACATGCTATGTCATAGGTATGAGGATTTCCATGAACGACGATTATTGGGCTGAACCATTGCTGAGCATGTGTTTGTGTTCTACCACAAGATGAAACACCCCCCCAAATAAAAAAAAAAAATAGTGGAGGGAAAAGGTTCATGTAGCTAGTGCCGAATTGCCTTATCAGTGTCTCCCATCTCGTAATGAACTTCACTTGAGCCCAATATTTCATTTCCTTTGAGAAAACAGACCCCCCCCCAGACCCCAAAACAAAAAAAGAATATTAAAAATGAAAGAGGACAGTGGGTTATGTGGCCACCTTAAGACCAAACAAAGGCAGTAGGTCTGTGGAGATCTCGGCGGGGGGGGGGGGGGGGGGGGGTGGTGCACAGAGGTATTTGCACCTTCAGCAGAACGTCCCCCGTCACTGCAAAGCTTACCACACCCCAACTCCAGCGTTTCCCCGACGGGCCTGTTTCTACGGTTCTGTCGGAAGCTCCTCGGGAGAAGGGGAGCCCTGTTCACCTATTTTACATCACAGGGGGGCATTCTCGAGGCCACACGTCTCTGATAAAGCAATAGTGATTGAAGGTGAAAGTGATCAGGTTACAGCCACAGAAAAGGAACCATAAAACGTGACTTGTTGTTTTAGGATATTTCATTCTGCGGCTTGGAAAACCGTGAAATTATGATTTTTCTTTTTGGTTCCCTCCCTTTTTTATGTTTCAATGTGCGGTCGCTGTGTTATTGCTATGGAAAGTGTTGTTTTAATTTAAAATAATGGATGTTTTCTGAACTACTACAGACTTATAATTCAAGTCCTTACAGACTACTGTTTGTTTGCCTGCTATCAAAATGTCAAAGAGCAAGTAATGTCTGAGGGCCGACTTGTCGTGAAATTAAGGCAGTGAGTTCCTCTCCCTCATCCTTTGTGCATTGTGACCTGTGTCTGCTGTTCATTTTAAGAGCTCAATCCCATGTAGCATTCCCTTGTGTCCTCTATTTCCTGACATAGATTCCAAGTCCAATATAACTGGATGGATGGATGGATGGATGGATGGATGGATGGATGGATGGGCTCATTGTAAGGTTCACCAAGGGGAGCATTGCTGGAATATTCTTTTGTCTTCTCTCTGGCATTCAGGTTGATGTTCTGTGTATAATGACGAGAGAGACTTATTCATGATTTAGGATTCAGTTCTTTATTGTCATTTTACCCAACAGCACAAGACAGAGTTGGAAAGATTGACTTGGGGTAAAAACTTTCTGCCTGATGGTGGCAATTTGAACCAATGGCATTGAGGATATGATGCGTGGGTGAGGATATTCATGCCTCTGTGAAGATGTGATGAATCGATGTCTTATAGGGATGATAGCAGAGTGCCAGCCATCTTCTCTGCATTCCTGATGATTCAGTTGGTCCTGACTAAGACTTTGTCCCCAGCAGTCTCAGGTGTGTTACTGTCATGATTTTGGCTGGCTTTAAAATCCAGTAACATGAGCCATTCTTGGGAATGCTGCATGCCGTCATTGCCCCACCCTCAATGGTGAATAGCCAATAGGAGGCAGACCTGGTGTCCTCTCCCAAAGTAAGGTCCAGTTATTGATCCACAATGACCTCGGTCCTGGTTTTTTTTTTTTTTTTCCCCTTCTTACCAAGTCCCTGGTCATGGTTGATTTATCTATGAACCTGTCCGAGTGGCTGACTGGTTTTCTCGTCTCGAATGCGTTCGATGTGCCCCTGCCTAATCTGACAGCATGGTAGCTCAGTTTTGTTGCTGCTTCCAGCACGAAATGCTCCTCTGGATGATCTCCAGCATTGACGAGTTGCTGCCCACACACGCACACACACACCCACACGCATACACACACGCATACACGTGCAGCGCTGAAGGCCTCTGTCCCATCAGCTGAGGCTTCATAGCATCACCACGTTCTCCAGATACTCGTTGGGGATTATCCAAGAACCGCACAGCCTCACAGCCTCAGGGGGCATCAAGTGGCTTATTTGTAACGATAATTAGTGTGCGCGCGTGTATCTTCGTTCGAGCCAATAAATAAAGACCTGTTGTCGGGACCAGATTCAGCGCCGGCGAAAGAAGACGGGGTAATGAATGTGGAGGAGAGTCGAGAGGCGCGGCCGACAGATGGCAGAAAACGGGGCCGGCTGATCCAGGTGACGATGGAAACCGGCGAACCTCAGCAATGGAGACTGAGAAACACGGCCCCACCCTCCCCCTGCCGCCCGGATTCGCGAAGGAAGCCTTTTTACCGAAGGCCAGACTCCCTAAGGGAGTACAGAGGGCTGCAGGTGCACGACGGCGAAATTAAACCCTGACTTGCTTTTCAGAGGAGGTCAGAGACTTAAAAAACAAAAAAAATCTGGTTTTATTTTCAGATCGGGCTTCGGCTGGTCTGAGACCTGGGGAGGGGAAGCACCTGCCTTCCTAATGAGACACTCTGTCAAACTTAATGGGGAATCGATGCAAACAGCTGTCTTAGAAACCAGATTCAGGTCTCCTACATCCTGATTGGGGGAAATTGGAGACTCCGAAGCAGGCGGTGTAAGAGAGCCAATCAGAATGGACCGCTTAGAAGTGAACTCCAGTACTCTGTGAGGGGGCAGTGTGGAGCAGAGCCCAACAAACAGGATTACCAAAAGCACCACTGCGCGCTGTGCTCTCTTGATTCTCTCCTGATCACCTGCCTGAGCCTAGGAGAAGGGCCAAAGGGAGGCGAGCTCTCCATCATGGCACTGCTATGGAGCCTGACCTGTAACTTCACAGATACATTCATGCTCATTAGCGTCAGTGAGTTTTTCCTGGCGCTAAAAGCCTACTTTTGACATTTGTAGGTGACGTTACCTACACATTGGGAAAGCTGGCCTGTTCCAGGAAAAACACAATAATCATGTCACACGTAGTATGCAGTGTGAGTGTAGTATGCAGTGTGAGTGTAGTATGCAATGGTGCACTTTCTTTCCTCCGTACTTAAGTAGGTTACAGGAAGTCAGTGTCCTGAAGCTGCCAAGTCAGCCTTTAATCCTGCGAGATGCCTGAGAGTATTTCAGAGTTAGACACCCGGGGTAACTGCAGGCTTAATGTAGGGGTGTTACACTAGTGGCCAAAATTGTGCCAAAATTGTGGAAACACTTCCAGTTTTTAGAGATTGCAGAACTTTATTCAGCTATTGCTCCAGTTAATTGTCCAATGTATGGTATTTCTAAAGGCACACATTGGACATCCTAATACTGAAACATAAATATCTCTATCCATCCATACAACTGGAAATTCTGGTCAGTCACAGTGAAACAACAACTAAATATTTATAAATACACATGGACTCATCCCCAAAAGATAAACTGTTTTTGTTTCAGTGTAAGTTCAGTCTCCCTCAGTAATTTCAGTCCCAGACGTACTCAAAGTGTCATGATGTAGATAACGAGTGTCAGTTGTCAGCCCGGTCTCATATTCCACATGTGTGTTTCTGAGACCACAGGAGTGTGTCTGTGCCATTTGAAAAAACCTGCCTGGCCTGGACCTAGTGGTGTGACTTGTTTCCAGCTTAAACACTGGGCTTGTCTTCTGGTCGGCGTAAAATTCAGTGGCTTGTTTGAGCTTGTTTGGCAGAGCTCACATTGTGGGATTCATCTCGTCATTCCAGAGTTATCGCCTAGGAAGGGAAGAGCAGAAAATAAAGTTGTTTGTATCCCTTGTGTTGAAGTTTTTCAGTCCCCGTATAACCAAGTATTCCCATACAAAATCGCCAAATTAAACTACTTATAAATTGCTCTTATTTTGCAATACCCCTTTCTTGTTTTTATAATGAAATTAGAATAATAAGTCTCCACATTGGAATTGCTAATAAAAATTTTATATCTGTGCATGTAGGGTTTGCTGGAGGTTAACATATGGTTATTAACAACCTGTGTTACCGCTAGGAAAGGGGTCACCTTTTACAGCTTGGGATCAGAGCATGATCTACAAAAAACAGGCTTGAACTCCAGGAAAAAGGAACAGTATTAGGGGTGGGTGTTTGTTCATAGTTCTATGACAAAATCGCGGCGTCCATAACTCCTGTGATTCCAACCACACCAGCCGAAAGTAACTCCATCACCATGACAACAGAAAGACGCGGGCGGCCCTTGGATTTGCCGCAAGGATTTGTCACCCTATAGTCTGGGCACAAAGCTGGCCCTCGATGTTGGTAGAACGGTAAAAACAAAAATAAAGTTTTGGAGATGGGCACCCTTCAGAAGACCTGTCTTTCTCTTCTCAGGAGATAGCATAACTCCTCCTCCAAGGTTTGTACTATTCTGGCACTTCACCTCTTTTCCTTCTTACCTCACTGCTCACCCACAGGTAGATGGCGCTGCCCTCACTCCTCGGTCCCACCAAGATCTCTCCTGGCCTTGTCAGCAGCCCCGCCTTCGATACGCTCCTTCGCAACGCCGTCAAGGCTGTATCCTTTCAAACAAAGAACATTGTGTGACTGCCTAGGGTAGCACCCCCCCCCGCCCTCCCCCAGCTGGAATATATGAAGCTTCAGCGTAATCAGCTTGGAACTGGCTGAGGAGGGGGCCGTGAGGCCTGTCGACGTTCTCTGCCTGCTTGCCAGTGCTACCACAGGAGCTGGGATGTATCACAGGTCGGGCTTGTTAGCAAGTGTGTTGGATGTTTTTTTTTTCTTCACCCTTTTCATCCCCGTCTTTCGATCCTTTTTTTCTCCCGCTTTCTCAGAGTTCGATCGAGGTCCCCCGAGGCACAAAGTCATTTTGGCGGCTCGGTGACTCCCGCGCCGACCTCCATGGCTCGTTTCAGTGCCGAAACAAACGCTTGAGGGTTTGGGGGGGGGTGTACGCTATTTTTAGAGGCGTGCTGCTTAAGGAATCGAAAACAGCCCGATGACAAAATGATGGCAAAGACTGGTCAAAGTTCTTATATACAGACCCATGAAAGTCAGCACATTTTTAAAACATACCAGGAAAGACATTTACGGTTTAGTGCTCTGAGAATTTACACAGTTCTGCAGTGGATCACCCTGCTTTTACTTTTTGTTTAAATGTTAAAAATATTAGCTTTTATCCCTTTATAGAAAAGTATGTGGCAACTCACCCATCTTCAAGGGAAGGAAATATTCTGCGCAGCTGTACTGAGCAGAATCTACTCGCTTGTAGTAGATGTCTGGGGAATAGTTATTATTAAAGCACATGGTCACCGTGGAAGGTGAGGCCGGTCCTGAGAGGGAGATTTTGTAATGCTGTATCTGCCCCAGACGTTTCCGAAGCTCCCTTTTGGACGAGGAAATAGCAAAAACAAGTGTGTGATGCTTTTAAGGTGCAGGTGCAGTGCAGATGTGTTAAAGATGAGGACTGGGAGAATTTTAAAAAGGGATTTAAAATGTATATCCATAATAAGACTGCAATTCCAGGCGGGAGAATGCAGTGGTGCATCATCATGAGCCCAGAAACTTAAAAACGAGGGTAAGGGCTGAGGACTGGAATCCTGTGCACCTGAGCACGACACCTCCTAACCCTGAAAACGCCTCCATGTGTGACTGGGTTGCAAAGTAAGGTCTGCAGGTGGGCAGCGAATGCAGCCCTAGTCAGTGAGCTGTAGTGCGGGCGGGGCAGGTGCCAGACACTCAAGGGAATGGCGTGTCATGCTGCTATTCCTCCTATCGGCCAATTAGAATGCCCGCCGCCCTTAATTAAATTCTGTTGCCTTGGAGACCATGCAACATGGACCGCCTTTGTCTTTCATTGACGGCTGTGTTTACATCATGCTGGTCTGCTTTTGAGAACTGATACCGTTGCGATTACAGCCTGACGGTTAATTAATTTCTACTTAATATTCAGTTGATTTGTCACTAGGTGTGTAGCGCACCGTCATCGTTCTAAGTTATCATATGTATGATATTCAGCTTAATCACATTAACTGCCAGACTTTATTAAGTATTGCAGAGCCCAGCAAGTCTGTAATTCAACACTGTGGGGGGGAATAAAATTACCCACAATTACATGCTGCCTGCCCCCCTACTTTGGTTGACATTAACAGTGCATTCTTTGATCCCTGCCTTCCTGCTAGTTAGCCCGCCCACCCCATTGCACCGCTACCTGCTAACCACAGGGGAGTGCTGGTGAGCCCGTCATCCTTGCCTCAGTGCCAAACCCCGTATGGAATGGACAAGGTCAGATACATGTTGCCGAATTTACATGCATACGTGATTGTCTTGCACCGAATTTCACCAGGTGCAGGAGCAAACCCAGTGCTTCTGGAAGTTTCCCCCCTTATTTTAGCTCGTACTGGTATTTAACTTGAGTGGACTAACTTATAGTGGGGCTGCCCAACCAGGCAGGGAGCCACTGGGTCCCCAGCCTCTGCCCCCGCTGGCAAAATGTCTGCCTAAACTGTGCAGCCGGGTCCTGGTGGTGGATGGAGGGACAGCCAGGTAACTCCACCAGACGCCCAGAACCACAGTTTGTCATAATCAGCTTCATGACCACAAGACCCTCCTCTCAAGACTCGTGATTAACTTATTTTTTTTCTCACATCACAGTGACTCACAGTGTTATCTGCAACACAGTGGAGGGGATGTGTGTGTACAGCGGAGAGATGGATAAATTAGTGAAATCTAACGAGCTTTAGCACGGATCCCCAGGGCTACAGACTGCCTGTGTTCGGCCAGCTCGTTCTGTTCGTACCTTCACTGCCTTATGGTGTCCGGCTTGCCAGTCAGTAAATTCATTTACCATCGCAGTGGCGCCAGGCTGCAGTCAGGGGCTGGAGCGTCTGACGGATCTGCAAAATGAATCGCAATGCGGCCGGCTGATCGGGATCCGCGTCAGGTCCACGTCGAGGCGGCGCGGTACTGAGCCTGACCGTTGCCTTGGCAACTCGCATCGAATCCCCATTTGCCGATGATGGGTAATGTCTGCATCTGTCTGCCCTTCCCCGTTGTGCCAAATCCCGTTATAACTGCCGTATCCCCCTATCTACTCGAACGCTCAACCTTTGTCACACTTTACCATTGGTGTGGAAAGTACATGTAAAAAGTTGGGCAATTAAAACTTTAAACTTTCAACTCTGCTGCTATTTTTAATGTATGGAGAGCTAACTAGTCTATGGAATCTTTTTATTTTTACCTTCATTGTAATCTCAGCAGTTGAAGGGCTCCCTGATTTATTGTACCAAATAAGTGTGAGACTTCTAATTCTGGTGTCATTGTGTGTCAGACATTCACATCTTTCTGTCAACGTGAATGGAACTTCTTCACCTTGACAGATTGTAAGAGAGAAACTCGTTCATTAGTCCTCCGACAAGCCTTAAATTGTTGACCAAAGATGTCTGCCAGTAATTATAAGTGGCACCTCAGTCAGATCCTTTTAATTCCCAGAGCTAATACCTGTATAGTGTCACTTTGTGATGTGTCAACTACTGCCCCCTGGTGGAAGAAAGTAACAGCAAACATCTGCATGTTTGGGCCCTTTTCAGTGTTGTGTAGTGTTTTGGCTGCGTTTCCAGAAGAACCGCTAAACACTCCTTCTCTAATTGTTGCACCATTAGTATCACCCCGTAAGGGCACTCGACTGACTGCTAAAATGCTAAAATCAGCAGGGGGGAAAAAGCTTGTTGATGTTGCAACGCTCCACTTGCCTGTTACTGTAGTACTTGTTTCCTTTTCTGGCATCCAGTTCAGAGCAATTTAGTTATGAGCTGCGTTTTGCAGCGTGGTGTTTTCCAAGAGCGGACGCTGGCAGTAATTCTGTGTCACCACGCGAGCGGATTCTGCGTCGCCTGATAGCGCGGCCATAACAGGAAGCCCTGACAGGTGGGGCTCGTTTTGAAGTCAAACCTCGCAATTAGCCTGGGTGACCAGCCAGGATTTATTTTCCTGCTATCTTCAAAGAATGCTGGTGATGTCATTTCCTGGACAAAAAAAAAATATTTAAACGTAGCCACGCTTGCCCTGCTCAGTAACTAGTACGCTGTGGTGCGAAGACACTGCGGATTTGGGGTGGTGTGCTTTGAGGGGGAGTGGCCAAAATGGTGTTGTTTTGCCAGATGTGTGGGTCAGGGTCGCCCCTGCCCCTGCCCTCATTGCCTGTGAGGAGATACAGTAACTGGGTGGGGCCCATGGCATAAAACAAACAGTGATGGCCAGTTTTTCCAGAAGATCTGGAAAGTTCATTCCTTGTCTTTTATTAGGCCTGGGATTGATCATATTTTTTTTTGGGAGGGGGGGGTGATCTGGCAGCACACCTGCCAGGATGGGGCTGTAGCATTTCTTTCAGTTTGACAAAATGTTTTTTTATTGAGGCTGAAGTCACGGTGGAGCAGTGGTTAGCACTGTCGCCTCTGGGACCCGGGTTCGAGTCTCCTCCTTGTCGCCATGTGTGGAGTTTGCATGTTCTCCCCGTGTCATCGTGAGGTTTCCTCTGGCTGCTCCAGGTTCCCCTCACAGCCCAAAAGCACGCTGAGGTTAATCGAGTTACCAAATTGCCTGTGGGTGTGCGTGTGTGAGTGAATAGTGTGTGAGTGTCCCCTGCGATGGGTTAATGCCCCATCCTGGGTCGTGTCCTGTCTTGCAACTGTAGCCTCCAGGATGGGTTCCGGACCCCCCCCCCCCCATGACCCTGAATAAAACAAGTGGTTCTGGAAAATGGATGGACAGATGGAACTCCCGCACTGTCAGGATTTCGGAGAAGCGTGAAAACTGTAAATAAGAATCCTCTGGGTTCAGATTTTTCTTTAACGTGCTGTTGGATCTCTGTGTGTGCGTCTGTGGGAGGTGCGACTGATGCCGAGACCGGGATCAGCCCACCGCTTCGTGAGATCGAGCGTCCAGTGAAACATGACAAATTCACCACCGGGTTGAGCGTTAAGTAACTTTCTAGTTGCCTGTCATTTCTGCTGAAAATGGATCATCCTGGAAAATGACACCGACCTGTTCGTGACCTGATGTTTTTGTACCTTTCTGCAGTGCCGTTTCCCCGTCTGATTCAGTGGTTTTGATTCCTTTTTGCAAGCTTCCTCCCCACTGCCCTGGATCTCGCCCCCTTTGCTCCTCCTCTCTAGATGCAGCGTGACTCGCTCCTGACTGATGGTGTCTTAGTGGCGGATCCTCTGGCTCAGAGCCCGAGCGATAAGGACGTTACCCTGGCAGGTCTGCTTCCTTTCATCAAATGCTGATTAGGCTTTGACTCATCACCATGCTGAGCCTCAGACTCTTACCCACCCACCCACCCCCCCCGTAATTTATG
>JAODLC010000047.1:4386256-4397017 GCA_026781145.1 Hippopotamyrus pictus
TGTCTCTGCTCTTCTGGCCCAGTGTCACTGTATGCATCCCTCCTGTCTCTGCTCTTCTGGCCCAGTGTCACTGTATGCATACCTCCTGTCTCTGCTCAGCTGGCCCTGTGTCACTGTATGCATCCCTCCTGTCTCTGCTCTTCTGGCCCAGTGTCACTGTATGCATCCCTCCTGTCTCTGCTCTTCTGGCCCAGTGTCACTGTATGTGTCCCTCCTGTTGAATCACCAGTCTCTGATCTGTTCTTAATGTCAGTACCAGCCTGTTGCCCACTACAGATGTATCAGAAGGTCTCCACACTTCGGCATCCAGGCTAGTCTATGCTTGTATCTAAATAAACACAGCTGGGTGCGACATTTTCTGTGGTTATTTTCACAGTTTAGTCGTTAGCGCTTTGGCTGCTGATTGGCGTACTAAGTCAGTAGGCTTCTCTGCTCCGCACGGAGAGTCAGTCTGCCTGCTAATTATCCCGTCTTCTGAAGTTCAGCCTGTGGTTCTCCGCCCCCCAGGTGCTCCTCTGCCTGAGGTACATTAAGTTCGCCCAGTGGCAGTAATGGCACCTGGACCTCGCAGGTGCCGTTAACCGGCTTCCGACAGGGAGGCTGTATAAATGTCACATTTCGGCCAATGTGCAAAAGACCCAAGAATCAAATTACTCTTACATAGCATGCAGGACCTGGGCTCTCTCTAAATCTCAAACATAGAAGGGGATCCTGAGCAGATGAAAGTGGAGAGGACCATTGGTCCCAATTAGTTAAGTTAAAAAAATAATAATAAAACTGCAAAATTCACCTGGATAAGCGTAATATAAAATGTATCTATAATAAAATGATGGTAATTACATAAAACGACTTTAAAAGGCTATGTGTAACAATCACAGCACTGGATACACATTTGCTACTGCAGGGATGAGATGATAAATAATTAATATAATTTAATATAATTTTAAATAATGGTTTTCAGTTTTCAGAGCACAGTGGTAAAGGGCTACGTGTTTCTGTTGTTTTTATGTAGCGCCCATAATTAGCCCCTGGCTCCGTCTGCTGTAAACCTACACACGACGCCAGCAGACCTATTAACTAATACACCTCATTTAATTCCCGGAGCGCTTTCAGTGATGGACGACCCTTCCTCTCATCTATTAATAATGTCCACCCTGAACATGAACTTCCATTAATGACGAAGGGGGAAAAATGGCTTCCGTTATTGATCGGGACCCCCTCCCGGCCGTCCAGTTGGGAAATCGATGCTGTGTCACAGGCTGGTCATACTTTTGAGTGAGAACAGGAGGGGGAGACGCATGTGATTACACTCAGGTCTGTATCCTGTTGTTTCTCGACTGTAAACGGCACCCGCCGCGCTCGATCGCGTGCGTATGTGTTGACATTTAGTGTCCTGCCAATCTCCCAGCTCTTTAAGGACTTCCTGCTCTTTGCCAAGTTCTTCCTGAGCTCCTGAGACATCTCCAAGGGTTTTAGTCGACCACTTACCCGCTGAGGAACGGAACGGCCCATGGTGGAGGCTCGAGCCGAATCTTGGGACTGCTACCAGGAGGAAGTCGGGGTGTCGGTCTTGGATCTGACCGAAGATGAGGCACCATGAAGGATCTTGCTGTTTCTAGATGCAATAACCTCTAGCTAACTGACGCACCTTGGGTGTTCTGGAGCTCGTTCACACTCTGTCCACCGCTGTCCATAAGCAGGGCATAATTAGCCAATACAACTTCCTGCTGATGTTTCAATCAGTGTTCCAGGTACCTGTGCTTGTTGCGTGCTACCAGGACAGCCGGTCCTGTGGTCAGAGAATTAAAGATAATGGTGGAAAATTATCTAAACAAAGCTGCTGTGTGCGGGGGGTGGGGTTTAATGATGATGGATTCGGATGAGTGGTAATTACCCCCTACGGTCTCCGTGTGCGCTCGGCAAATGGTACCGCCTCAGCGGGCAAATCCAGCAGTCTGGAACGAGGCAGGAAGGAACAGGGGGGAAGAGGAAGGAGTGAGTGTGAGAGAGACGGTCAGAGAGAAGGGTGGCTGGCAGTTTAGGGTTGAGAGACATTTCCAGGTCAGGAGTTCCTGCTGCCTCTTCTGCTGGTCTCCCTGGTCTCGCTATGTTATTCTTTCAAAGAGTTTTTAAGGTTTTTTTTTTGTTTCTCTTGCCAGTTCATATTTTTAGGTCTGGTTGTTTCTTTCCAGAATCATACTGTCTTCTCCAGAGACACAAGTCTGAAATAAATTATTTCTCACCTGCTTTTTGCCTTAATAAGGGGGGGGTCACCATAGCGACACTATGCTAATTTTTGTTTGCCTGTGACAGCGTCCTGCTCATTTGGCGCTGGTGTTCATTCCAGGACCGCAGCCGCAGATGTCGCTAATGAACTGAAGAGTCGCCCATCCTAGACTGCAGGCAGTAGCACCACATAATTACAATTTGCACTTTATCGATTTTACCGCACGGCCCGGTGCCGAAGGCCGCGCGACTGTCTCACGCGGAGAAGCAGGTGTCCGTCAAAGCCGCGATTAGGTCGTCGTCTGGTAGTTGTTGCAGGGGGATTAGACTGCTTGAGTACAGCACTGTATAATTACTGAAACCCCAGCCTCGAGCACACAGACACGCATATGCGTGTCAGGTTAAGTGAACCGACTCATGGTCTTTACGCTTGAGAGATGTTTGTCCAGCTATCTGGTCCCAGCCTTGGGTCAAGAAGAAAGCGGCGAGATGTTTTTAAGGTCCATGTGTCTGTTTTCTCTGTCCCCACAGAGCGAGTCCCGCCTTGCATCATGTGGCTCAGCGCTGACTCAGATTTCCTGTAAGAGGCCGTGAGAGAGAGATTCATTTCCCGACCCCCCCTTCCCCCCCCCCCGGTCCCGTATCAGAGCTCCCCAATCTCTCTCCCACCGGAGAGGAGCCGTCGAGTTCGGCCCTCGTCACCCTCTGCAGGGAGACATCCCCACATCGCTGTTAATCGTCTCTGAGACCAGTGGGCCGACATGAGTGGGCTTTTCGCCAAGCTGGACCCCAGGCGGATCCAGTGGGGGGCCACGTGGCACGCCTTCCAGTCCCGTATCCTGCGCACCAAGCCCGTGGAGTCCATGCTGGATGGCTCCACCGGCACGGGTGCCCATGGCACCAAACTCGCCCGTGTGCTCACCACCGTGGACCTAGTGTCTCTCGGCGTGGGCAGCTGCGTGGGCACTGGCATGTACGTCGTCTCTGGGCTGGTTGCTAAGGAGATGGCGGGCCCCGGAGTTATTGTGTCCTTCATCATCGCTGCAGTGGCTTCAATCCTGTCAGGTGACAGTTCCCTGCCAATCACAGCCTAGTTGCACGCATGTGGACACACCCACCCAGGGACTTATAGTAAATCCACCCTGTACTGTCGTGTTATCACAATTAACTCTTTATAAATACTGTGCATCCTCATGCATTTCATCGAAGATGTTTTTAAAGACTTCCAAAACAGGAGAATAATATTATTGGGGTGTGGACAAGTCTCATTTGAAATGGCTCCCCTCAGCACACCATTTGCGATCAGTCTTCCCCGCTCTTAATTGGCCCTCGTTCTTCGCGATGTTTCACGTAAACACACCCTTTGAGGACTCCTTGCCGTCCCCCTCACAGGAGTGTGCTACGCCGAGTTCGGCGTGCGTGTGCCCAAGACGACCGGCTCTGCCTACACCTACAGCTACGTCACAGTGGGCGAGTTCGTGGCCTTCTTCATCGGCTGGAACCTCATCCTTGAGTACCTGATCGGCACGGCCGCTGGCGCCAGTGCCCTCAGTAGCATGTTTGACTCGCTGGCCAACCACTCCATCAGCGGCTTCATGATCAACCACGTCGGCACGCTCAATGGCCTGGGTGAGTCGCGTTGGCACGTCGGCCAGCAGGGGGCGTAGTGATTCGGGGGCCATGCTCCCATCCTGAAAAGATAACTCCTGTTCGCGTCTCTAAACTACTTCAGCCAGTATTCATTTATAGAAACTGAATGGTTGTATTCTTGAACTGATTAAGAACTTAATCTAAGATCACAATACTAAATTATGCTTGTAAATATTACTAATGGGAACGCGAGGGGAACAGCAGGCCGGTGCAGTGGTTAGCACTGCTGCCTCGCACCTTTAGGACCAGGGTTCGAGTCTCTGCCGTGCTTCCAGGTGTGTGGAGTTTGTATGTTCTTCCCTTGTGGTCATGGGGTTTCCTCCAGGTACTCCTGTTTCCCCTCACAGTCCAAAAACATGCCGAGGGTAACTGGGGTTGCCTGTAGATGCGCATGTGTGAGTGACTGGTGTGCGAGCGTGCCCTGTGATGGGTTGGCACCCCATCCTGGATTGTTTTAGCCTCCAATTCCGGACCTGTGGCAACCCTGAATAAGACAATGGATGGATGGACGGGAACCTTTTCTGAATCCTCCAGATTGCTCTAGTCCTCAGCTCCAGTCCTCAGCTCCAGTCCTCAGCTCCAGTCCTCAGCTCCAGTCCTCAGCTCTAGTCCTCAGCTCCAGTCCTAAGCCCCATCCCTGTTCCCATTCTGCTGTAACTCTTGATAATGTTAATCATCCTTGATCATATCCCAGAAGGCACAGGGAGTTTTATCTCTCACAGATGGGCCCTTGCCCATGTATATAATGTAATATACAATGTCAGTATGAATAATGTAATTGTTTTTCCCAGCATGAGTCTCTAGCGTTGCCTGTGCTCAGTGCGGCCTCTTCAGACACCCCCTCCTCAGTCATGCGCCTCCTTTCATGCACAGGTGCTTTGTCGTCGTGGAAACCGCCCCAGTTCTGAGGCTCGGTCCCTGAGGATGGACGGAGCGATGGGCGGGGGGGAGCTAAGCATGGCTGGGCTTTTCACATGATAGATACGCTGATGCCACATGCCACTGTGACACCTTCAGTCCCTGCTTTTCAGGGGCATTTGTTTCTTAAGAGCATTTTGCTGTTTCTGAATATAAAATACTTGTTTTGAATGTTTATAATTGACAGATTTTTGATTTTAGCCTCTGGCATGGGGCAGGGGGGGGTCCATGTTTACCTTATGGTGAAGCCCTCTGGGCAAAATCACCGACGTCGGGGCTCAGGAAGAGAGGGATCTGTGCAGAAACAGCAGCTGGGTGTACGTGCGTGTAAAGGGCATGCATTGTTTACGAAGAGGAGGGCTCTGGGCAGTGGAGGAGTAGTTCACAAGGAGGTGGAGGAGGAGGTGCACCTTGGCACCACAGGCAAGTGAAATGAGCTGGTGGGTGAGAAAACCGCGTGGATGTCAGGTGACCAGTCAGGTGACCAGTCAGGTGACGTGGTGCCAAAATGATGGTAGGAGAAAATGTGCAGATGCGATGAAGCCCGTGTGTGTGTGCCAACGACACGTAACGAGCTGGGAGAGGCTCCCTCGAGCTGCTGGCGCCGGCCTCCATGTCGGTGATGAATGAGTTGATCGAGCTCTGTTCCAGATAGGTTCTGCCATTGTGGGGTTGGGGGGTATGGGTTCAGAGAAAGGCTACCATTACTACAGTAGCCCCTGCTCATATCATGCCCCCCCACCGCACTGTCTGCAGGATATTACCCTTTGGTGGGGTAGAGTGGCACCATAAACTATGTAATTCAGCGATGGATGCTGAACCCTGCCCCCAGAGTTTATTTTCGTGTGCTGGGGGGGGGCATGCAGCTTACAGCTGACCCCGTGAAATACAGACAGTCAACATGAGTCGTGATATTACATCCTGGCTGGGGGGATTTTATCTTCATCAGCCATGCCTGGGTCAAATAACCCCATTCAGAAGTTGGGGGGTTGTCATCAAAGCAAACCTTTTTCATAAATATTGGAAAGGTTTAAGTGTATCTTCCCTTCCCTGTACAGCCACAGCCAACTTTGTCCAGCTAATTTAAAACCTGGTGAGCTGAGAGGTATTTCTGTCGAGCCTCAGCCGTCTGCTCTGCAGGAGAGAGAGCATGAGTGAGTGTGTGTGTATGTGTGTGCGCATGTGCGCTTTTGTCGTTCTAGCAGCTACTGAAAAGCTGACCTTGTGAGGATGTGTGGGGGTGTATCCACCATGTCACGTGGGGGTGTCTCTTTTGACATGCTCTTCTTTTTCACAGATTCTTTTGATTCTGCTAAAGTGCATGATGTCCCTAAGCTTTTTTTTTTCATCTTTTATCAAGTTTCTCTGGGGTGACGCTAGGAGTCGTTTATCACACTGATAAAGTGCTCAGTGGGATGATGCTACAAGAAAAACAGAATCCAAACGTGTGTGTGTGTGTTAGAGAAGGAAAAATAATCGATTACCTATCTTATCCACCCCCCACCAGGCAAAGGAGAGCAGTCGTATCCGGACCTACTGGCGCTGCTGATCGCCGTCTTGGTGACGGTGATCGTGGCACTGGGCGTGAAGAACTCGGTGGGCTTCAATAATGTGCTCAACGTCATCAACCTGGTGGTGTGGGTCTTCATGATGATCGCCGGCCTCTTCTTCGTCAATGGTACCAACTGGGACGAGGGAAGGTTTCTGCCTTTCGGCTGGTCCGGGGTAAGCGCTAAGACTGCGGCTCTTTCCATGGGACGGGATGGCTCTAAATTAGCCAGGGTCTGTTGGCTAACCGCTGTGCCGGCGCTCCCTGCAAAGGCGCTGAGGGCCTAAGGCCTGCCCGGTTATGCACATGGGACAGATGCACCGCTTCACTAATTAGCAGTAGCCTGCTTACGCCGTGCAGTCTCGACAGCAATTTGAAAAGGCAGCAGTCTGCTTGGCACAGAGTGTACCAGAGAGGCACACCCTGTCTACAAAGCATCTGTTCAGGTATTAAGGCCACACAGACAGTCTCTGGCACAGATCCGGAAACCGTCGTAAGATTTAGTCCGAACTGGCTGAATCACATTTATATGAAGTAAAAAATTTACATACTTAAGCAATTCGTTTACACAACATGATTCTTTTTATGTGCATTCTGAATGATTCATTTGAAGGACCCCAAACAGTTTGCACAGATATAGGTAATTGGCTGCTGAAGGTTTCCCCGAATTCCTGCCAGGGCCCCCTTTCAGCTACCCACCCTGATGCACAGGTGCTTGGGCGGGGGGGTGAAGTAACCGTGGAAACGTGTGTTTTCGCCAGGTCATGCAAGGAGCCGCAACCTGCTTCTACGCCTTCATTGGGTTCGACATCATCGCCACCACGGGGGAGGAGGCCAAGAGCCCCAACACCTCCATCCCCTACGCCATCACCGCCTCGCTGGTCACCTGCCTCACCGCCTACGTCTCTGTGAGTACCCAGCATGCCCTTCAGGACCCCGTCTCTCCATTTGGACTGGAATGATCTTCATGAAAACGCTATAATTTGCCCCGTCCATGCAACACAAATACAGATGAAGGTGTTGCTGTCCAGGGTGTGCAGTGAACTGGATTCTGTTCAAAGCTGCGTGCGACTGGCTCAAGTTCAAAAGATTTCTCTGAACTTCTTTGAACTTCATGTCTCCCTGCATGAATTTGCTCAGGACTGCTGGCTTTCTGCTCACTAGGCTCAATGGGACACATTCATTCCTACTCTTGGTTGCCATAGTTACATATTAATAAAGTGGGCTGTTGTTCTGCAGACAGTCATATTGCCACTTTGGAGCAGGTCTGACCAACCCTTACCACCTGGGTATCTTCCAGAAACCGGAAGGTCACTAACATCTACCAATCACAATCCTGTGCTATTACCTCACCCAACTACCTGCCATCTTTCACAGGTCGAGTTTTAGTTTTTCGTTTGCACACAATGAGCTTTCGTCTTGTGCTCTCTGTTAACAGCACTACATTAATAACACTTTTCCTATTCAGATTTTGATCTCGGAAGCCATAGAACAATTGGGTAGATGCTGGATCCCTTAAGGGATTTGTAACCTTGCAGACATGTGTCCCGGGGGTACTCTCAATCCACCTCTCCCTGTCCCTCTCAGTTTCCCTCTCTCACACGCAGTCACCTCTCTTTAATCCGTAACAGAAGGGATTAAGGGTTTATGGCTTCCGGAAAGTTCAGTCAACTCAGTTTGAGTGGTGAGTGGTCTGGGCCCACAGCCCAGTGTAAGTTTTGGCATGCGCTACCGATTTGGGAACATGTGGGTGGCCATGGACCACGCCCACATGAGTAGACCACGCCCACATTTGTAGACCACACTCACACCACTGAGCCACACCCATACAACTGGACCACACCCAATTCACGGTGCCACGCCTACACTTCTAAGCCTTGCCTTCATGATTAGGCCGGCCCCAAGTCACACGTTCAGTTGACAGTTCAGTTGTCTCCTCAGTAAGGCTGCGCCCACATGACACGTGGCAAAAAATTTTTCCGAATCAATTGAACTTTCACCTGGTTCGCCGACCCCTAACGAAGCGGCATCCAATCAGATATAATGTAACGGGTAGGATTGGCGAATTGGAATCTAAACCGCTTAACGACCTGGAGGAGAAACTAATGATTGTAGTATCTCAGTACCCCAAATTATTTAACGTCACCTTAAATTTAGAAAAATTCTACTTGGAGGTATATACATGCAGAGACTGGGATACCAGGTTGGTTTTAGTAAACGTATTTAGCTAATAAAACTGAAGTAAATGTACTTATAAACACATTTTTTGATCCAATGGCAAAGAGAGCAAGAACCAACAATGTAACTCATTTTGTTTCAAGCTGAAAAGCACTTTACAATGGTACATAGTTTTGTGGCGTGTGCACTTTCATGATGTAGTATTTACCCGTCCAGCAGCAGGCCAGGACCTACAGAGACCGTTGAGCACCGAGGACCTTTGTGACACCTGAAATCCACCCCCTGAAGCATAGGTCTCTCCCCCCTGTGTCTGCAGGTGAGCGTCATACTGACCCTGATGGTGCCCTACAGCGAGATCGACGCCGACGCCCCCCTCATGGAGATGTTTTCCGTCCACGGCTTCCAGGCGGCCAAGTACGTGGTGGCCGTGGGCTCGGTGGCCGGGCTGACGGTCAGCCTCCTGGGCTCGCTGTTCCCCATGCCGCGGGTCATCTACGCCATGGCGGGTGACGGCCTGCTTTTCAGGTGAGGAGCTTCAGGCTGTGGAAAACGGTGGACATTTCATATCCAGAAAGTAAAAATCCAGACTTTTTTTGTTTCACCCAACCAGTAGAGACTGTGACTTATTATATTCAGCTGGTTGGTTGAAACAAAATCATGGTCTGGATTTATCCCTATTTCTCTGGCCGTTACTGGTCCCAGTTGTGGTCTCTCAGTATCTTTCACAGCCCAGTCATTGTGGATGTCCCATCATACACAAAACACACATTCATATCATAATTCTTTTCTCTACCATTGCTCGCTAAGCTTAGCAGAGTCATTTTACTAGAAATCTGGCAGAATTTAAAGGTTCTGCGAGTGGATGTTCAGGTTCATCGAGTAAAAACAGACCTCGCTTCCATTTTGATGCATTCCCTGCGCCTTCAGGTTCCTGGCACACGTCAGCAGCTACACGGAGACGCCAGCGGTGGCATGTGTGGTCTCGGGCTTCATGGCGGCGCTCCTGGGCCTCCTGGTGAGCCTGCGGGACCTGATCGAGATGATGTCCATCGGCACATTGCTGGCCTACACGCTGGTGTCAGTGTGCGTGCTGCTTCTGCGCTACCAGCCCGAGGGCGACATCCACGGCTTCGTCAACTTCCTGTCGGAGGAGAGCGCCAAGAGGAAGGAGGGCGTGTTAGCCGAGTGCGAGAAGGAGGCGTGTTCCCCGGTCAGCGAGGCCGACGATTACGGCGGCGCGCCGGTCAACACCTGCGGGGCCAAGAACCTGCCCTCGCTGGGTGACAACGAGATGCTCATCGGCAAGCCCGACAAGTCGGCCTACAACTCGAGTCACCCCAACTACGGCACAGTGGACATGGGGACGGGCATCGAGGCCGACGAGTCGGAGAGTCCCCACCTGCGGAAGCTGAAGAAGCTTCTCGGTCCGCGGTATTATACCCTTCGTATTCGCCTGGGCCTTCCGAGCAAGATGGACCGGCCCACCCCTGCCACGGGCCACACTGTCACCACTTGCGTCATCCTGCTCTTCGTCCTCATCTTCCTCTTCTGCTCCTTCATCATCTTCGGCTCCGACTACATTTCGGAAGGCAGCTGGTGGGCAGGGCTGCTGGTGGCACTGATGGTTCTGCTGGGCGCCGGCCTGATCTTCGTCATCCTCCAGCAGCCCGAGAACCCCAAGAAGCTGCCCTACATGGCCCCCTGCGTGCCCTTCGTGCCCGCCTGCGCCATGCTCGTCAATGTGTACCTCATGCTCAAGCTCTCCAGCATCACCTGGATCCGCTTCACCGTGTGGTGCTTCGTGGGTAAGTGCCGTGCTTGCCTCGCTTCCTCTGGGGGGTGTCCATCATGCATCTGCCTCAGGAATTTCTCGGGGTTTTACTGCTGACTGGCTGAAAACAAACCCATTTATAGCAAATGCTGCTTCCTGCACACTACATATTCTTCTAGACCAGGGGTCTCCAACTCCAACTCCGGTCCAGGAGAGCTACTATCCAGCAGTGGTGGAAATTTCAGGTCCAGAAAGTACAAATCCAGACCAGGATTATGTTTCAACCAACCGGTGGAGTACTCTGTAACTGTGACTCTTTATGCTCAACTGGTTGGTTGAAACTGAATCACGGTCTGGATTTGTACTTTCTGGACCTGAAATTTCCACCTCTGCTATCCAGTAGGTTTTCTATCCTACCTGGCTTCTGATGAGCCACACTAGTTCTCAGGTAAATACCAGGAGCAGGTGT
>JAODLC010000047.1:4397117-4434139 GCA_026781145.1 Hippopotamyrus pictus
CTCAGGTAAATACCAGGAGCAGGTGTGGCTCATCAGAAGCCAGGTAGGATAGAAAACTTACTGGATAGTAGCTCTCCTGGACCGGAGTTGGAGACCCCTGATCTAGACTCACCCAGCTGCACGCAGGTGGTATGTGACCTTAGCCTCCAGTTAGCATTAGCCCCTCAAAGGATGGAGCTGACCCCAGCTGGCCCTCTTCTCTTGCATCTCCACGCCCCTTTAGGCATATAAACTCTGAGTTTAATCCTTGTGTCTGTCTCTGTTTGCATGTGCGTGCATGCGTGCGCCAGGCGTGCTCATCTACTTCGGCTACGGCATGTGGAACAGCACGCTGGAGATCACGGCGCGGGAACAGGAGGTGCATGCCAGCACGTACCAGCGCTACGGGGCCGACGTGGACGAGGGCTTCGCCGCCGACGATGACCTCTACCCCGGCGGCGACGGCGGCCCGTTCCAGCCGTGGGGCGCCCCCGAGGATACCGGCTACTCCTTCGAGCAGCAGCAACAGCCGCCGCCGGCGCCCAGTGCCGGAAGCGACATTCGGACCGCCACACAGAGCAGCAGAGCCAAAAGCAAAGGCAAACCGGGCCACGGCTTCGAGGCCCTGATTGTGGACGATGAGCTCGACTACTCGCCAGAATGAGAACACGCTCAGGTGTACTCCAGTGTCAGCCTGGCCTCCCATGGGCTAGAATGTTACCTCCAGCCCCCACCCCCACCCCATTTAGCATTTTGCTTACAGGCTGTTTTCTATTTTAAAGGTTTATTGCCATGATAGCTTGCGTGTTTTTCCGGATAAGTGTGAGTTAATTGGTGCCTAACGAGTCTGAAGCTAATAGCTAATTGAACATTCTGTCCATTCGTTTGCCCTGTAAGTCACCATGTGCCATAGGAAGCACTGCACCAGAGCTGGTCACAGATAAGTTATCTAATTTGTTTTTTACTAAACTGCCAGATAGGCCTTGGCCAGCAGGGTAGAGGAGCAGGTTGCTGGCTTTACAGAGCCAAAAGGAAAAATGATTGGTTCAGAGAGATAACCAATCAGATTGTAGAGGAGGTGAGGCCAAGCCACTGGGGCAGGTGGGACCAACCAATCAGATGTCTTGGTTCCGCCTCTTCTAGTTACTTGGACCCATCTCCTCTACAATTTGATTGGTTATCTCTCTGAACCAATCATTGTTCTATCTGCACTCAGAACATTTTTGTACACGTAAAAAATTCTCCGATGCAGTCAAATTGGACGTTGAAAACTGCAAAGTGTTTGGTCTTTGCTGCCATAGTCAGGCCTAGCTGTTTATTTTCTTTTTATCCGTTACGGCAAATTTGGTATTTTGTGGCATTTACAAAGGCCCGTCGTGATGAACCGCAGATGCCCTGAGACCCAGATAAGCTTAGCTGAAAGCTTCACCGGAGTGATTCCACTCAGAGAAATGGAAGACATTTTCCCCCCTTTTTTCCCTTCTACCGTTGCTCTCTTTAAAATGACATCTAGCCCAGGGGAGGGGGTTGGGGTTGGGGTTTGGGCAGGGGGAGAGCTGCCACAAATAGTAATTGGACTTTGCTTGCAATAGTGCCTTCATTTGTCAGTGTGAGCTTTTAACTTTTTCACTGTGCTGTCCGTGTTTTTAATTTATTTACGTATCATTTCTTTATTGGACGGTCCCTCCCTGTCAGGGAAGGCGACGGGGGGGTCATCCCGGGTGTTTTTCTGTCAGTTTTGTTGGCTGTTTGTGTTTCCGATTCGGGTTCCTTGGTGCCGTCGTCAGTGGTGTCCCGCCCACACGTCCTCCTGCTCTGGCTTCTGTCCCACTGACCCGCTCTGTCTTGGCCAAACGGGTGGCTACACACTGACTGTGCAACTCGACCGCGGTATGACCCCGCCCGGCTTGACGGTGTCTCCGCGGGGGAGGAGCGAGGGGAGGGGGAGGGGGGGTTGAAGCTGTGAGACTGTTTGCATGGATGTGGGGGTGGTGCATGAATGGGGAGCCCCTGTATGGCTTTGCGCTGAATGCTGCTTTCTGGAGTGTGCTGTTCTCTCAAGTTCCTTACTTCCTCCTCTGTGACTCAGGTGTTGTCAGGCAACTGTCTGGTACTCTCCCTGTCCTTTCTCACTTCCTCTCACTTGACCAGGTTCCACAAGACCCTCCCAAACGAGCCCCCCCCCCCCCCAAAGGGAGTCCCATCTTAGCTAGGGATACCTTACCTGCTGAAATACAGTAAACTCACAGCACAGTTCTGCTTCTGACCACCTGCCCACAACTTTCAATTCAGTTCAATTCAGTTTATTTTTATATAGCGCCTTTCACAACAGTGTCGTCCCAGTGCGCTTTACTTGGATGTGTTGTGATACGTAAAACATCATTAGAGAGAGATATTTTGAAGCATACTGTAGTCTGATAACTTTTCAGTTACACTCTAGGTTTTCTTCTAATCTCACATGTTGGGGCAAGAGTGCGTCTGTCCTTGATTAATAACAATGTCATTGTAACTCAGTTACAATATGGTGAAATTTTGACACGGCCCCTTTAAGAGGCGATTATCTTACTTTAACCACATTGGCTGATTTTTTTGGGGACTCGTTTGTGATAAGTCTTGATGCTGTGCGGCTGTTTTTTTCCCTCTGTGGCAGTTTACTTAGCATGTCGGGATGCGCATGCCCGGTGCAGAATCGGTGTTGAGTTGTTGCATGCGTGGTATCTAAATCAAGATGTATAACTCCTGTAAAATGTAGCAAATTGGGTGGGGGAGTTTGTTTGTTTTTGGGAACCGACCAGAGTCCCCCCTATTTTGCAGCCTTCTGTTTACAAAGTAAGCCAAAGTTTGCCATATTTTCTTTTCTTTTTTTTTATTAGTGTACCTGAACAAAGTAACCATAGAATTTCCATAGACTAGCTAATTAAAGGTGTGGTATGAAAATCAATGAAAAATAAAGAGGTATTTTTTTACAGGTGTTTAATAACTGCAGGTTGGATTCTTTCACCTCGACTGGCTCCAAGTGCATGTAGAGAGTGACCTCTGCATAGCAGTGAAAACATATATTTTTAAAGTCTTTCTAAAATAACTCTCAGCCGAAGTCTATTAATTTCTTTTATGAATCACAGAACCTAGATCTAGATAATAGTAGGAAATATCTTAGTGAGGAGAAAGCTAAATTATATAAGCAAAAAGACCTATTTTATAAATATTTGTGCTGGGGAAAAAAATAACTAGATGTTGCCACTGTTGCTTTTAAAGTCAGCTACTATTTTATTTTTTTGTCCTGGAAATCAAAATATATTGTGTTAACCTGGTGAAGCTATCTCTCCTGGCAGACCACTTGGCTTTCGTTCACAAAATGTTAGAACTTGCTTCCCCTGGAAATTCGGTGTTTATTTCTGCTGTATATTTTTTGCATTAATGGCATGCAGGTGTATGTATTCCTATTTGTTTCGTTATTGTTTTCACTGTGTGTTTTTCCGCCCCTTCGGTGCACAGTGTACTGACATGTTGGTTATACCTAAGTTATTAACTGCAGATGCCTGTAGAGTGGCTTTTACTTTGTCGTTGTCTGACAGTATGCCATGTCTTACTACACGCCAAATAAATGTTTCGCAAAATGTGTATGTTTAGTAAAAAGCAGTCACTAGAGCAGTTCTCACTCATGTCCTGCATGACTGGGGCGGATCGGGTGTGACCGCATTACGCAGTTCCCGAAGACGATTATGATGCGAAATCCACAGTGGAAACGGCATCACCGAGCTGTTTAACCCACGTCACTTAGGTGACTGTGCTCTTTCTCATTTGGGGTTAAACAGGGCAGTGGTCGTGCACGAGCGTGGCTCCCGAAGTCTCATTTCTCCAACGAAATGGGCACCCTGGATGCCATCCATCCCTCCGTCCAAGCCCAGGCTGGCAGATCGAGGCGATGGTTTTGCGGCTCGGCGCATGTTTTGCAGCACCGAAGTCGCATGTAAGTGCATTTGTTCAGTACCCCACAAACACGCCCCCCCCACAAGCCCAAGCATCTCACAGCCATGGCAGGTGGGTTTAGGGGGTCAAGCATGTTCCCCCCACTTTCGGAAGACCTGCCAGACCGTGGTGCCGTGGTCCTTTCCCCACTTGGGACATGCCTTGCATCCCCCCTGGATAAATCCTTGGAATGGAATGTATCCAGATTAGGATTTTTTTTTCTGTCAGTGTGTTTTTTTTTAGCCTGTATGCTTACAAACTACATTGCTTAAAATTTCCTCGCACAAATGCGCACATAATGTAAGTTTTGGGGACAGTGTGTGAGTACAGATCCTTCCTGGTCAGTGTTACTCAGCAAGGTCGTCCCTAAACATGCAGCAAAACCCAAGTATAAACAGGCGCTTTCTTATCTATATTATTGTTAAGACACCTAAACATGAAAGAATTTTAATTATTAAATTAAAAAACTAGGTCTGTATGTTTCAGTAATATAGGCCCCTACATATCACCCTATATATATTTCCTAAATTGTTTATCTCAAAGATAAACTGCGTCAGAGTTGCGCGTAACCAAATGTCTGTCTTTTTAATTCTCTTCTTTTCCTCTGAGACTGACATCCATCCAAGGAGGGCCTGTGATCCTGTCACCCCTCCCTCACCCCTTACGGCTTCCTCAGCTTAGATGGAGCACTGCTGTCACAATTTATTTGTTCGCCAGTATCATATACGAGGCCCATCTTACAAAACATGATCATTTAAAAAAATGCCGTCACGTTTATTCGCGGTACATTGAACCTGCGCAATAAGCCACGCTAACTGCTTTTTTTTCTGTGAAAAACATTTTAATATATAATACAAACAGCATGTAACAAACAAAGTGTTGCAACAATAAATAAAATACATTTTTTTATGTTAGAGTTAGAAAACTGGTTCGTGACGTTGAGCTTCGGAAGACAACAGCTAGGCCTACTGCAATTGCCCAAACCAGCGCTCATACTGGGCGGCGCGATCACGGTCCACATGCTAACCGTACCCTGGAAATGTGGATGTTTTCAGCATGGATGTCCAGTAAATACCGACATATGTTTCATTACGTTATTTTTTAGTAAACAGGTACGTATCCCCCCAGAATATGTTTTGCACGGTTTATTTTTAAAAATGTTTTTGTTAGTTTTTTTTTTATTGTACCATGCTTTAATTTTCTTAACAAAAGGAGTCCTGAAAAATATATATTTTTATTTTGTAGATGCGCCACATTTGCCACAGTACTGTTTGATCGGTAATTGGATGTCCACGCGTTAGTTTCGTAGTTTTCAAGGAAGCAAAAATCTCAAAAAATATACATTAATGACAAAAATGTACAGTTTTTTTAAAACAAAAATACTTTTTTTTGGTAGGAGAGCGATATAAAACGGTTGTTAAAAAAAGGAAATCTTTCAACGCTATTCTCCTAAAGTGCCAGAGGCCTGCGATAAGGCATTACAAGATGGGTGTTTTGTGCGCCCCCTAGCTTTGGCTGGATTCACCTGCAGGATTTACTTGCAGGAACCCATTTCTCAGCGTCTGAAAATCATGGAAGGCCATGGTGTTTCTCAGAATTGCCTGTTACCCAATGTGTTATGTATTTGTGTGTGTGTGTGTGTGTGTGTGTGTGTGGTGGTGGGGGGGATTAGGCAGAGCTGAGAACTGGAAAAATTGGTGTTTGGGTGTATGTGTGTAACTTTTGGAGGGTGAGATCTGTAGGAGGGAGAGAGCGTTTGTAGGGGGTTGCTGCTGCTGGGAACGCCGTCTCTCACACATGGGCGCTCTTGGCATGGTTGGCAGAGCCAGGGGGAGTGCTGACCGCCCCCTGTTTGGAGTAGTAGAAACGGTTCTCGTTGTACTGGGCTGGGGAGTCGGCAGAGCAGCAGCTGATCATGCAGCCGCCCAGGAGGCAGAAGGCGGAACCCACCCAGCCGGCGTACAGCGAGAAACCGAAGGACATCAGGCCCTGCTCATGGTGAGCCCCGATCGGGAACCAGACGGTCGACACGATGCCGCACATCGCTGGGGAAACAGAGACCGCCGTTAGTCACAGCGCACTGGAAGCGGACAGAGTCACATAGGACAGCATCACTGAGCATGTGAGTCACATCAAGGGCTGGAACAGATCAGGTAAAGCCTGTGTTATCCTACTAAATTTGATCAGGGACTCCACCCCAGTCACAGATAGCTTAGAGCAGTGTTTCTCAAGCTGGTCCTCAGGAACACCCCTGTCAGCCCATGTTTTTGCTCCCTCCCAGCTTCCAGGAGCAAAAACGTGGACAGCCTGGCAGAAAGCTGAGAGGGAGCAAAAATGTTAACTGGTTAGTGTGCCTCAACGACTGTGTTAAGAAACACTGCCCTAGAACACACGGAGGCTTTGAGCCAAGTACAGTAATTCAATCCGGTAACCATTCTGATGTGAGAAATGCAGGACTGGGGATATGTTTCTTGAAAATTGATCTGGTAAATTTTGATCTGTGTTAAAGTTCCCCACCCTACTTTACGCCCCCATCTAACAGCTATATAGGCTGCATATTATTAGATGAACGTAAACCACTTACCTACGAGCAGCACTAAGATGCCGCCGACCACGGATCGCCTGTTCTTGGCACTCTCCGGCTCGTTTCCCAGGTTAATGCAGGGCATGGACACCAGGACCAGGGCCACGGCGGGCAGCCCGAGGATCGAGGCGATGACCATGAGTGCGCGAGACGTCTGAATGTAGGCTGTGAACAAGGCGGACGAAATACAACCACGTGACTTTTTCAATTACTGACCAAATTATCAATTTAGCTTGTTTTTAAAAGTCGTGTTTAGGAAATACTGCTTATTTTGTATGATGCCGCTGGGTAAGTTATAGGTTAAGGCCCAACCGATTTTTTTGCACAACTTTTGATTTATTTATTTTGAAGACCGTAAACCAACATGGAATTATTGTTTTGTAATAAAAAAATATATAACGTATTAATATTACAACGTAAACTGCGGATACACCAGTGCTACTACTTCATTAAGTCGTTTTGGAAGTATCCGGATTTTAATCATATGCGAGGATGCGTTTGGTGATGGTGATTCTTTTTACCGCCGGATTAAATCATTCAACAAATATTATCAAAATAATTAGTTGCTAAATTCAACAACTGTGTGTGTTTACATATAGTTTAATATTATCAACAATGTGATATACGGTATTATCTGTTCTGAAACTGGAATTTAAGGTAAGGAGGATAGTACGGTCAAACGGGATAAGTGTAAGGACGATATGTCGGTAATTACCAGGTAAATCGAGGATCTGGGTAAGCGATATGCAGTGGTAAAGTGCCGTAGAGATCACACATTCCGCCCACAAGCCTTTGGCTCCCAGTTCGTCCATTTTCTTGCAGGTGTTCATGCCATACTTGCAGGTGACGACCCAGTCATTGGTAGCTGTCGCGATGATTATCCCTATCCAGCCGATACAACTGACCATAAAGCCGCTGAACTGCAAACAGCTGTTGGCCATGGCAAGAAGAATTTGCGCGTTCGTAGCCGGAAAGATCGCAGGTTACTTATAATAAAATATGTAGTGTAGGAAAATCAAAAGATTCTTGCGCAAAAATGCCCCTTTTATAGTTAATCCAAAGAGCAAAATATCACAGCGAGTAGTAGGAATCCATCAGCTTGTGACGGTGTAACTGAAAATGTGAGGGTTATGGTTTTGTCTCTGCTTTTATACCCAGTGGAAAAGCCCACGGAAACTTTAAGCCAATAGTGAGGGCAGGAGCGCATGTAACGGTAAGTCTGACCCCCTCCCCGCCCCCGTTATCTGCTTTCCATGGGCCTTCACATTGAATCTCGTTTTAAGATAGTTCTTGACTCTTCACGTCAACAGCCCCCCTGAACATATGTAAAATTGATAAACAAAAAGTTTAAACTTTTTTGTTGTTGTAAAATATCTAACTTGATTCGTTTTAAATGGGACACACAAAAGCAGCGGTTTCTCTACGAGTGTTACTGGTATAGCCTACGCAACTCCACTTTATTTTTTTAGTCAGTACTGCCATCTGGTGGCAACATTCACACACTACAAGCGAAACGTTAATTTTGCACAATGGACCCGCAATTTCAACGCGCGATTATAAAAGCACACAGAAACCCGGAGATGTACCAAGGTTCTACTTTATTTTCCATACCTCACTGTTACTTTGGAGAACACTGCACTACTGTTCTATAAAACAAAAATATAAATACAATTAAAACATTTTGTGTTATACATTCAAATCTCAGAGGAGAGTACAATGTAGTAACATAGAACAATATTTCGTTATATTAAAATTGTGCAAAACAGACACACAAATGTGCAATTTTAAGGTGCTATGATGAAAGTACAGATTCTGGCATTTTCACCCTCTTTATACGTCTATAATTACAACTAAATACTGTTAGTCACATTTGTATTCTCTAACAGAAAGCATGACGGTGGCAGGAACCAAACTAAGGTAAATTGGTATATTCCTGAAAGTAAATTTCTCCGCAATCACTCAAAAACGATCTTTCTTCCCTCCCTCAGACACTCCAAACATGACAGGCGCTGCACGGGACACGGCGCTCCCGTTCACCCAGCCTTCCCTCTCCTTATCCCATTTAGCGTATACTTTTCACGCACTTTCAGGCATGACTGAATGACTTACGTCCAACGCGGAATGTGTGAGGCGCTTATCAAAAGCCTGAAGCGGCACAGCACGGCACTGACGGCCGTCACGACAATTCAGCCCACCGGTACGTGGGTGTCATTGTAAAATATACAAAGACAAATGATCGAGAATAAACAATGCGACCGCATGCAGGCCAGTTAAGTCTGTTGACAAAGAAAATTGCTACAGTGAGACATTAAGGTACTTCAGACAAAAGAAGATACATTTTATTATTTTGAAAGCTTATATTTTTCATTTTTGTACAACTAATAACAAACGCAGTTGTATTGAATACATGATGGGTTTATACTTGCTGCCAAGGCCATAGTTTCCTACGAGCCCGGAATGGTCCAGTCCAGCATCACTAATACTTGACAGGGATTCATAATACGCATAGTACCAACTGTTAGTCTGCCACACGCAGATCAATAAAATCTTCGTCTGCTTTTTCAGCTGCAAGTAAAATTTTCGCTGTTGTCATGAACTATTTTCCCGGTGAACCTATTTTCATATACTGTTTTCTATGCTATTCTCTTCCATTGTTTGGTTTTATGGACGAGTGAGAGAAGAGAGGCGGAGGTTTCTATATCTATATATAGAACCCCCCCCCCCCCGCCCCCATTACATCGTTGCAAATTAATTTTGTAAAAAAAAAAAATAATAATAATAGCCACTGGTCCGTCAAAATCATGTGAAAGTATTTCGTTAAAAATGTTAATAGACATACCGTTGTAAGGCGTTTCATTCTAATAATATTCATTCTGATCATTTTTTTCTCTCCGTGTGGCTAAGCGCACATTTAACATAAAGATCCATTTCAGCGATATCACCTCAAGTGACCCAACCCAGGCCATTTAAAACGACATAAAGTCAACTGAAAACATCTATTGAATAGATAAATGTTACGTTTTACACGGGAAACGCGGTCTGGACAGCTTTGGCACTTATAAATTAGTCTGAGCGGTCGATTCGTGAGTCCTTCATGTCTATGATTTGAATTTAAATGAGATCATTTACTGAATGTATCATATTAAATATACGTTTTTAAAAAAGTGTTTCATAAAATGCAAATGTAAATTTAGAATTAATGTTAAACATTAAGATTAAATTAATATTAAATATTTTAATATAATTTTATTTTATTTTAGTCATATCAGACAACCCTATCCTTTTACCAAATGTATAATTATAAAGCTTACTGTGTTAAGAATTGAAGGTAAAGACAATATTTGATATAAAAATTCAACATCTTTCCCTTTGAAGAAAATGGAACAAAAATGAACAAAATGAAACAATAAAAACCTACAATGTTAGATGTGCATTTTTGTTGGAACAAAAGTGATAAAGCAGATAATTCATACTACATGGAGCTGCATCTTTAAAAACAGGCATTGGATATCAGAGATCACAGTTTGAGCCACTGTCTCGAGTTTTTGTTTGCTTGTTTGCTTGCTTGCTTGTTCGAACGTGCAGGAGCCGCTTGAAAGCACACTGAACACTCTTTATACACAAGGCAGAGGGAGACACCTTTCATCCATGATCACAGGACTCAAACAGTAGCAGAAAATCCTATAGTGGTAAGACTTCATATTGAAATGTAAATTTCAGCGTTTTTCATAAGTGCTGTTATATTTACATACATAATTAAAACCATAAAAAGTGTGATACGCTATAAATCACCTCTGAAATGTCCAGCACTGCCCTGGTTCTTACATACATTTTTGAAATTAGAAAAATATTTTCTGGAAGGGAAACTGCATTCATCTTTGCGATGTTTTCTGCCATGACATTATATGAGGTTCCTTCAGATGGCGGGGTCAGAAGATGTGGTCAAATGTTGTTTTGCTTTACGCTTGACTACATGATCGTGTAGCCATTTATCTCAAACAGGGAAAGGTATCTGTTGCCAAGGAAACATGCTACATATGAAACGTCTATTATTTACAAGGGTAGCTATGAATTACAATATTACAATGTCCCTGACAAATCGATTAACTCAATTGGTTTCACACCTTTAGTTCCCGGCCTCATTTTACCCCAAAGTCACATTTAAAGACTTGGATAACCTCTGAAGTAAGTGCACAAAATGCCGTTTTCTATGTCGTTTTCTATGTCGTTTTCATTATAAGACAGACCTTGACCCTCAGATTAACGCGTGGAAAAGGTAAGTATTGAGTGGACTGTCTTAAAATAATGTCCTAAGCTAATACAATGAATGCCTTTTGGTTTGAAAAGAAGTGAAATATGGTTACATAGAATACGTTATGATGTAAAACTGTTTTTAAATGACTGTCATATTAGACAGAGCCTATAATATACATACTTTTACAATTTAAATGGATTTGCGTTAAATGCTACTAATGACGGACTAACTCTTGCGAACACTTTACTGCGCTGCATTGTGGGTAATTCCCTGATGCAGCGCAGAAGGTAAATGACTGGGAAAGTCTACCAGAAGAACAAACCTTGTTCTCTGAGGCAGAGCAGCAGACCAGCCAACTGGGGCCAGTCAACAGTCATCCATGCGAGCGCAGCCTCCAGCAGGGGGCGCTGCAAAGTGGGCCGGCCTGTTGCTAGGGCTCCTTCAGGGAATTTATGCAGGCGCAGATCTTGAGCGCCGGCCCCAGCTTTATGTTCATGGCGCCCATGAGGTGCTCCTCAGTGAGGAGTAGCAGGGCCTGCCCATCGATCTCCTGCGAGCGGAACTCCTCAGCAATGTCCTGGCACCCTACAGGGGGAGATGGGCACAGAATCAAAGCCACACGGGGCCTTAGGAAAAGAACTGTACAACAAACTACATTAAGCATGTAATTTAGACCCCCTGCCTCTAGGTGGGGGTGTGGCAGTTTCAGCACCGCTACATCCATTACCTGGCAAATTGTAGATGAAGCTCCAGACCTCCTCCACGCTCCAGAGGGTGGGGTTAGAGGCCGGGACTGGCACCCCGTCCGAGCCATCTAAGGCCTCGCTCGCCCTCAGGTTTCGCTCCCGGACGCGCTCCCGCTCTGTCTGTAGCCGAAGCCTTGTCGTCATGGGAACAGGAGGCTCCTCCTCCTCGTCATCCTCCTCGTGCGACGGCTGGAGTTCGCCTCCGCTGCTGTACGGAGCTGCCATCTGCGGACAGGCGAGCCCCTCAGACGCCGACGACAGTGCGTCCGGAGGCCCCTCTGAAATGCGACTGCGGCAGCCGAGCCCCCCCGCCCGCTCACCTGCCGCAGGAAGTGGTCCCGGGAGCCTCCGTCGATGCGGCGGGGGGGGCGCCCCCGCCTCCCGTCCGTCCTCCGGGGCCAGCGCGCGGCTTTGTCTGCCTTCAGGAGTCCGATGCGTTTGGTGCAGCTGACGTTGAATCTGAGACCATCAAGAAATTGATGGAGACCAGTAAGACCAGTGTCTTTATAATACTAAAACTTTATAATATAACTTTATAATAGCTAAATAATTGCTGAAGCTATAAGATTATAAAATTAGATTTCACTTTCATCACGACCCATCAGGGGCACATTAAAGGGGAGATATTTAGGATCGTTCCAATGGCCCCCAAGTGATAGGGGGCTTGCAAAATTTGGAATATAATCGGATTGGCCTGGGTTCGGGGTCCAAAATCTCTAGAGGCGCCCCAGCGTCTCACTGCAAGACAGCGCTGCACTTTATTGACTTTGATTTTGAAATCGTTTCTCTTTTTGAGCCGACCTTCGGACGCAGGTCATGGAGCAGAACCTCTTGGACCTGAGGAACATGTGGGCGTAGCCCGTCTTGCCGCAGAACTCGCACTGCAGCACCTCCGGACGCTCCTCTGCCACGCCTGCCAGAAGAAGCACCCCCACGTCACATGGGGTCACGCCCCCTGCTTGGTGGCCTACCTGCCCAGATGCGGGGGAGGAGCAACTCACCGTCCGCGATATCGCCGGCGGCGGCCACGCTGACGACCTCGTCGCCGTCCGAGTCGCTGGAGTTCTCCGGCTGCTCCGTGTCCATCGTGGTGTCGTCGGGCTCGCCGCCGTTTGCCTTCGTCTCCTGGGCTTCAGGCAGTGTGGCCTGCTGCTCCGCCCCCAGCGAGGAGCGGCTGACCTGCAGCGAATGATCAGCGTGTCTCCTGCAGCATCCGGAACTCCAGCGCGGAGGCCGACAATGACAAGGTGGGTGTCCGGGCTGCTTTAACGCTGGAGTTCTTACAGCGGTGATCTTAATCAATCTCAGAACTCCCACATTTCTCTGGATTAGAACCATCATAATTGAGCCAAATTCTTGCCAAATCACTCTGCCACCAGTTTTAATGGCTACGCCATTAATGACTGGTGGGCCTTGGGCTTTTGCCAATATACCACAGCGGCAGCAAGTTTGTACCACACATGGCTCCCTCTTGTGGACATACCGGGAACGGCTCCAGCCCCTCTTGGATGACGAAGCCCTCAATGAGGTGTGTGAGGATGTGGGGTTTAACGATCGCCTGTGGGGGCTGGCTCTCAGGACCCCCTGGTAGGCTGGCTGGGGGGTGCTTGCTGACGCTTCTTACCACGGCCGGGAGGAGGGGAGGGGGGGAACGGTTGATATAAGGGGGGTCCCCGGAGGATCGTATCACAGAGGCGTTGCCGGTTGACGGTACGCAGGGGAAGCCAGAAACAGCTGGAGAAACAGAGGATAGTTTCACCACACTGGGTCTCCATCGCTCCAAACTGGCAAAAGACAAACAGCATCGAACCCAGCATTCCCAGTACCTGTGCAGTCATCCGAATGGGGTGAGACATCATTGCAGTTCCTCTCTAGGTCAGCAGATGGCGACAGAGTCGGCGGTGTCGGGGTCCTGTTCCGCTGTGGACTGCTAAGTTGGTCCTCCCGCGCGTCTGCCGTGCAAAGCCCTTCCACCTTGCAGAGCTGCTGGGCCGGCTACCCAGCATGCAACACATGCCGAACCGTCACACACACAAGCCCTACATGCTGTTCCCTTTCTAGGATTAAGAAACGTCAACTTAACGGGGATGAGAGAATGTGAGAAACGTGTAATGTGGGAGGTGTCTTAACCACATGTAAATAATTTGACACTTTGAGATGGGTGGTATGCACACATGATCCCACAGTTTTGTGCTGGATATCGTTTTATGCTGCCTTCCACTTGAACTCAAAAGTGGGAAAGTCCGAGTTCCTAGACGGAAATTTCACCTGGAACGCCCCCTGAAGTGAAAATTCTGACTCAAGCTCAGAATTCAAGGTGGCTGCTCCGTTTATCAACAGAAGTTAAAACTGTAGCTATTTACTGCTTATTAGAACTTACGTCTTATTTGTGGCTCATTAAATCTATCATATACACAGTACTGCCTAACCGCTATCTATGGACATGTTGCTATGGTGTTTTTATGTGCAAAATATCTCGTGATGCATTGTTATCAACTGATATTGCTAACAATGGCTCACACTTACCTGAGGCTAGAACTGGGGCCTGTTTCAGGAAGCATTATTTCTTGCTGAGCCAGATAACTTGTTGGATTTTAAGCACTGTGGACTAAAATAAAATCCATTTAAACTGGAGTACCTTAAATCTGACAAGTTATCCAGTTGAGCAAGAAATCCTGGTATTGCTAAATTGTGGCCTGTTGTACTGGAACGTGATTGACTCGAGTGTGACGTCATTCCCAGCTCTGACCTCCGACCTCCAAGGTAAATGGAAGGCAGCATCTTCCTGGTTGCTGGGGCGGCTCTGAGGGACTCACCAGCGGGGCCTCTGCTGGAACGATCGGCTGCACCTTCAGGTCAACGGCGATGGTCTGTGGCGGCGGAAGATTCTGGAACGGCATCTGGACCAGCGCCTCGGCCACCGGGAGCTCCTCCTCGGAGAGCAGCATTTGGCCCGACTGTGCAGCCAGGGCTTGCACCGACTGCAGGGAGAGGCGTTGCAATGAGGCGGGGGGCGGCACAGGGGGCTGGGACACCTGGGTCAAGGCCACCGGGCTGGACATCGGTGCAGACTGAGGGAGGGGCTCCGGATCAAGATGTGAGGGGCCGGACACCAGGACCGGAGGCTGGGGTTGGATGATGAGGGTAGGCGACTGGCAGGTGGGTGACTGGGGGGCCGCCGTGGACACGACCACCGTTTCCGGAAGCACGGGCTCAGAGTTAGAGGGTGGAGGGAGGGAAACTGTATTATGCTGCGATTGGATCGTCCCTGGGGTGGGCGTGTCCAGAGTCGGGACGGACAGGCCATGCTGACAAGGGGGAGTCTCCTGTGCGGTGACCCGCAGGGCGATGTGCTGGACATGCCGGTGGGAGGCGGCGGGCTGCTGGATAATAAGCTGGTGGTGCGCCCCCTTGTGGCCCGGTGTGCAGTGCAACTGGTGCTTCACCAACGACTGAGACTGAACTGCTGAGTACGGACCTGACGTGAAAAACAAGAGTCAAGAAATGTTACACGTGCAGAAAACGCTTCGAGATCTTTTATGTGTCTCCTGGGCAGTTTTACTCCTTTACCTAAGGTAGTGGTTCTGAACCAGCCTAAACTGGAAAAACTGGGTCATGTGGCAGGTTAAGGGCTGAAAGGGTAACTTACTAGGTACTACAAGCTGATGGGCAGGCGGTAACCGGGGGGCGTCGCTGCCGCGGGTTTCAGTCCCGGGACCATCTGCAGTGGCGTCCGGCTGCTGAATGCTCCCCAGGGTTCCCGTAGGGCTCTTAGGAAGGGGGGGCGCCACCATCTGTCCTTGTGTGGTGGTCTTCAGTGGGTCAGTGTGGGCTGCGGGCGTGCTGCCAGGGGGTTGGGTCCGGAGGGCCAAACTCTGGACCTGAGCGAGGAGGGGATGGGTACAGTATCAGCAACTCCAAGTGGAAATCTGCCCTTGACAGCATATACAGCTCCAGGAGACACAAGCATCTTTACCAGTACGACCACCAAAAATGGGCCTGAGCCACACTCCTGATCGGATACCTTCTGGCGCCTCCCTGTAGGGGGCGCCACACACACACACGTGGCGGCAGCCCACCTGAGTGGAGGCAGAGGACACCACTGGGAGCTCAGGCTGCACCGTCGTCATGGTGGCGGCAGGCGTGAGGATCAGCTGACAGATAGATGGAGACGGTACCAGCGTGAGAGGGAGGGAGTGGGAGAGAGAGAGCGAGCGAGCGAGCGAGCGTCAGATGAGCAAATCCTCAGAGTTCATCTCAATCTCTGTGATCTGACTTTTTCCTGCTTCCCTTCTCCTTCCTGCTAAACGCTTATCACTGCGCTATATTAAAAATATGATTTAACCTAGAGCTCAAGAAAACCTAAAATGAATAACACTGAACATGAATACTCCCCATAACATTGAAATGATATAGCATATGCGATGGTGTCTATATATATGGAGGTGTTGTGTGGCTCAGTGGGATAGAATGCTGTGTCTGATTAGCAGGTTGCCGGTTCAAAGCCTAGATTCAGCATAGTTATTTCCCCATTGGGCCCCTGGGTAAGGCCCTTAACCCCCAATTGCCCCAGGGGCCGCCTGACCCTGCTTTCTCAATTGTACGTCCTTTTGGATACAGATGTCTGCTAACTAACTTAATAATAAATTGCATAGCCATCTGGAAAACTCATGTGCGGAATCATAAAAGATCTTAGCGCGTCAGCTAACAGAGTAACCGCTAAGGAAACGCTTATCATAGGCATGACTAATATTTCTCTCACATACTGGAGAGAAACAGGAAATGCAGGCCGGCTTCTAGAAATGTGGGTCTGTGCTCCCCTTGTGAATTTCCGCGTGTCCGTCACGGGGGATGCCCTCCTGCCCTGTGTGGAACGCTGCACTTCACTCGACCCGCTCGCATGATAATCTGATGTCTGTCACCATGTAATGACAACAGCGCTGGATACATGACATCATGACTGGCGATCATAAAATATAATATCACACTGCTCATCTGACGATTGCACCTTCATGACTCACACATCCATACCACTGGGTCTGGCTTACAGCTTTAAGTTCACGCACTATGTTTCCTGCTGTTTCACTATATATTAATCTGGCCTCTAAGTTCTACATAAGTGTCAAGACATTCACTTTTTTAAGCCTTTTTCCTTCCACGGCAGGGTGGTATGAGCGTCAGAAGTAACTCGCAATCCACAGCTCGTTTAATATTCAGGTCATGTTTGTAGAATTTGTATCTTTATGGAACTTGTAACGTCTGTTAGCAAAATGACCATACGGCGGAATGTGAGTCCATTTTCTGTGATGTGACATTTACAGAAGGGTCACCTAGATTTAAAAAAAGCCCACATATGAAGGGGAAAACCTTTGGAGATGCAGAGGCTGCTATCTGGCCTAGATTCTCCTAAGTTTGTCTTGCACGCTACCTGTGATGTCACAGAGTGACTAATTCCTGAAGATAAAAGTGGAAACGGTAATAGATTTTGGAGGTGTTGAATAATACATGTGGCTACAGTCTCAAAACGCTGGGGCTGTAACTCCACTCTCAGAAATATTACATTTGCAAATTAAAGTCCAGTGTCTTAATGACTGTACCACCTGTTCGCTGCCATCGTACCATTTGTGTCCGTAGATACACTTGGGCCTGGCTACAAGCAGGTGAGCCATTGCCCAGCAGCATGGCCTGCTGGGATACCGTGCCCCCGCTGGTAGAGGAGCTGCCGCTCTGCGTTCGGCCAATCAGCTGCTGTGTCACTGGAGCGGCAGGAAGTGTGATCTAGGGCGGACATAGATTTGACGCTTTCATTGGTGAATGAACAGAAACAGGTGAGTGTGTGAGCCTAAGGCTTGGTTACGTCATTTTAAAGAAGCACTATCAGACCAAGCTGTACAGGATGTGATGCATGGAAAAAAAATTCACATGGACAGGAAGTTTAACAAGCATTTCTGTGTGTTCCTTTGTCTTTGGCCCTAATTGTATATTTTGTCACAAAAATCAAAGGATTTTATACAATACTTGTGTTTGTATTTTTAGAATGACCCGGCAGTTGATAAAGACTTTCTTCCCCTTCTGCCTATTCTTGGCTATTCCTTTCATACTGATGCGTGTTCTTTGGCCTGGAGGGTGGCAGTATGCCCACAGTCTCTGGCCTTCAGGGGAAGCTGTTCACTCCTCAATCGGGAATTCAGGTGAGGATGTTGGCTGAGCTGGGATGGCAGAAAACTGCTAAGGATTCTAAGAGTGTTTGAAAACTCACATTATATGGACAAAAGTACTGGGACATACCTCACAATCACTGATTCAGGTGTGTCATTCAGACCCATTGCCACAGGTGTATAAAATCAAGCACCTTGCCACGCAGTCAGGTTTACAAACGTTTGTGAAAGACTGAATCGTTCTGAAGAGCTCAGTGAATTAAAGCGTGGTACTGTCATAGGATGGCACCTTTGTAATAAGTCAGTTTGTGAAATTTCTTTTCTGCTAGATATTCCACGGTCGACTGTAAGTGGTATGGTTGCAAAGTGGAAGTGTTTATGAACGACAGAAACACAGCCACGAAGTGGCAGACCATGTAAAGCAACAGAGCGGGTTTGCTGAGTACTGAAGGCACGTAGCGTATAAAAGTCGCCAACGCTCTGTTGACGCAGTAACTACTCTATTGGAATGGTCACAAACTTCCTTTGGCATTAACTGCAGCACAACAACTGTGCCAGGAGCTTCGCGGAATGGGCTTCCATGGCCGAGCAGCAGCATGAAGTCCTTGTATCATCAAGCTCAATGCAATGTTAAATGCAGTGGTGTGAAGCACGTCACCACGGGACTCTGGAGCAGTAGAAACGTGTTCTGTGAAGTGACGAATCACGCTTCTCTGTCTGACAGTCAGATGGACTAGTCTGGGTTTGGCAGATGCCCAGAGAACGTTACCTGCCCCACTGCATTGTAAAGTTTGGTGGAGGAGGGATAATGGTATGGGGTTGTTTTTCAGGGGTTAGGCTAGACCCTTTAGTCCCAGTAAGGGGAACTCTTAATGCTTCAGCATACAAAGATGTTTTGGACGATTTTGTGCTTCCAATTTTGTGGAAACAGTTTGGAGAAGGCCCTGTTCTGTTCCAGCATGACTGTGCTCCAGTGCACAGAGCAAGGTCTATAAAGACATGGTTTTGTGAGTTTGGTGTGGGAGAACTTCACTGGCCCGCACAAAGCTCAGACCTCAACCCCATCGAACACCTTTGGGATGAACTAGAATGGAGATTGTATGCCAGGCCTTCACGTCCAACATCAGTGCCTGATCTCACAAATGCTCTTCTGGATGAATGGGCAAAAATTCCCACAGACACGCTACAAAGTCTTGTGGAAAGCCTTTTCAGAAGAGTGGCAGCTGTTATAGCTGCAAAGGAAGGGGGGGCAACTCCAAATTGATGCCTATGGATTGAGAATGGGATGTCAAAAAGGTTCTGGTACGTGTAGTGGCCAAGTGTCCCAATACTTTTGTCTATTTAGTGTATATGTAACCCGTGGGAGAGAAAGACAAGCAAGCTGGGAATATAGCTGAATGTTCAGTGCAGGAGCAGAGAACAGCAACTGACAGGTCTGGCACTAGAAGACTGTCTCCCCCAGGCTCACCGAGGTCTGCGAGGCACCGGGCGACGGGGGCACAGTCTCGCTGGGCGCGGGCGAGGAAGAAGGGGACTGCCTGCTTCCTGCAAGTGAGGCCTAAGAGGGAGAGACTTGATACGCCATCAGGCCAAAACAACAAGGCCGACAGCAGCAGGCGAACTTCTGAACTTCCTGAAACAGTGGTGCTGCCATGGCCGCTGAGCAGACCCTGCCGATTCGGGCTATTTAGGGGGGAGCGGGGAGGGGGGTGCGGGCACAGCCATTGGTCTCATTTACTGAGCTTAGCAAGCAGTTTAATCAGTTTAAGTGACTGGAGTGGTTGGGCTGGCCGTCATCAGAACTGAGGAGGAGAAGGTAGAGTAAAAAATGGATTACAGCAGGAGGAAATGGGCCACCACCAGGAGCAGGGCCGGGCCAACCTTTACAGGGGCCCTAAGAGAAATGTAATTAACCTAGTTGCCATTTGTCATCTTCTATCCCATTCTGAGAGGCTGATCAGATGAGGGCGCACCCTGGTGGCTGCCCCTGAACAGGAGAGCGTAGGGCCTGCAGGTGAGCGGGGGGGGTGTTCATGCACACACCTGCTGCACACTGGCCAGGCTCTGCAGTTGTGTGCCAGCCAGGTGCTGCTGCTGTTGCTGCTGCTGCTGCTGCAGGGCGGCAGTCTGGAGCATGAGGTGCTGTTGCTGCGCCGCATACATCTGCTGCAGGTATTGCGCTGCCATGCTCTGGGGCCGCTGCACGGCCTGCTGGATCACCTGGGGGGAGCACGGGTGCGGCGAAACCTCAGATTGAGCATTACTGTGGTGGCTAGTTATCAGAGGTGGAAAGTTCCGGGTCAGAAAGTACAAATCCAGACCAGAGTTTTGTTTCAACCAACCAGATGACTATAAAGAGTCTCATATGATATTATATTATATTATAAATTGCAACCTGTGTCTCTACTGTGAGTCGCACTGGATAAAGCCATCAGATTAATGAACAAATGTAAATGTAATGCTTGCTAATGCAAATGGAACAATCCTCCAAACAACCAATCGTGTAGCTGAAACTGAATAATGATATATTCATATTGGTAATAGTATGTTATTCATTGTATGTTAATATCAGTACATGGTTTTCTTTTTTAAACAACTTTTATAATATTTGCTTTGAACACTGTTGTGAAAATCAGGCAGGTTTGGGGCAGCCCTGGTCTGGTCCTTTTTTGTTTAGGAGAGGAGGCCAGCTTCCTTCACAGGGGTGGGGGAGGGGTGGAATGACTCACACCAGCCAGACCGCAGCCAAATGCACCGCAAACCAGAAACCCTCACCACCAGTACCCCCCGCTCGCAGGCAGGGGGCGGACATGAGAAGGCAACGCGAAGGTCAGCATGTGTGTTGCCGTGACAACGACACGCAACATAACATTTGGCCCGCCACCCACGTGGCCGTCACAGGGCCAGGACCGTTACCTGAACCGCCTGCCGATCGGCGGGGATGCTGAACAGGGAGGTGGGGGGTGCGGGATTGCGGACGGGGGCGGAGGTGCTGGCCGGGCTGCTGCCAGGGCTGCCTGTAGTCGTGGTGACGGTGGAACTCCTCTCGCCCTCCATCTTTGCCTGTGCTCAACCTGTCCGTATGTCCGTGGTCGGGGGGGTCAGGTGGCTGGCTGAACACAGACAGTTTGTGAGTCAATTTGACGATATATTGGCACATGAGGTCCATGACCAGTTTACCCCCAGGCTATCTATTCTATATAGCATTTCTAAATTTGTCATTTTCATCTTAAATTTCTAATCTGGAATCTAAGTATCTACAATCAGAGTTAGAATCTGAGGCTAATGGTAAAATTGCGAAGTAAGTATTTTGAGTAATAAATTCCAAAATTTGGATGACTCAAAAATATTTACACTTTCGGAGACTTCAGTAACCACTAACATACACACACCACCCACGTGGCTTAGTAATGAATATTAAATTCTTGTTTTAGAGCACCCTTCTGCCTTGAGACACAGGGAGGCATAGCTTTTGGCTTTGAGAAAGGGGCCATGATTTGCTACATTTTATTGTCATATTATTATTTGGATATAAATATTCTTATGCCTTGTGCCCTATCGGGGCGGATCTGGCTATTATCGGGACATAGTCGAGGTTCACAGCACCCAGACAGGCGCTTAAAACAGCGGTTATACGGTAGGCCTCTTTCGGCCGCCTCATGTACATCAAGAAACGGTCTTTTATCCGAACCATTATAAAGCGAAAAGCACATATTATCGTAAGTACTTCTAGCTCTTACATCCTTTATATAATTTTACTCGCTAGTTAAATTCTGTATTCGAGCATTTTTCAAGCAAATTATTCGTTATCCAGTGAACATCCAGTGATTTCTCGAATTTGTTGTCTTAACAAACCATAAAATTAGAATATTTAGTCGTCTTTAAAACTTTCAGTAAAACAAAACAAGTGCAAATAGGCCTAAATACTTTAGTAAAAAGTGGGAATTTACTAAAATACGATGTTACAATATTACATAACTACATTTTTAAATGTAGGCGTAACTATTTCAATCAGCTCAACGGCCAGGTTAGTATTTATTTTATAAAATTTGAGGGTTGTAAATAATGGATGTGAATGTCTGTAAATGTCGCTTATCAGACTTTATTTTGATAATCTTCTATTCTTATTCAAAATGACCAAAGCTTCCGCAATTTTACCCGGCTGTTTTTTATGGCATTATTTGCTTAATATTTTGTAAATGAATAAAAAGTATATTATTATTTGCAAGTATTTTGCATTAATTTTTAAATTAACTAATAATACATGACTGTTTATCACATAAAAAGCATGTACTGACAAAAAAAGGTAAATTATACAAATATGTAGACAAACGCAAAAAAATCATTCCTTTTGCAGAAAAACATACTCCTAAATGAGCTAAATTCATACACAGCCAAAGTGATACAGAAACACATCATTAAGCTAGACAAATTTATAGCTGGAGTGTTAATAAAAATGTACAAATTAATAAGATTAATATGATTTAGAATTAACGTATAGGCTACGTGTTAATATAGCACTGAAGAGGGCAGAAAAACAATCAGTAACAGCAGTTCGTCGGCTAAAGCAAAAGTTCCACAATAAATGTCCAATAATTATTTGTTTTAAGAGTCCCAAACACGACGTTAGCATGTTAGTTTTAAAATTCCTTTCTAAAAAATCAGACTGAATGAGGATTCTCCTGCATTCAATTTTGCTGGGAAATAAGACCAAAAGTAATCAACTGGAGCGAATTAAGTTCAGCAGCACCTTTTTGTGACAAAAACTTTTTTCTTATTCACTGTTAACTGAAATAAACTTCTGTGTCCAAATTTAATTAGCTATTTTTTAAACTGCCATGACAATTTCTGTCAATCAGGTTTTTTCGAGTAGCGTAGCCTTATTTCAGTGGGCTGATACACGGACATTTCTATTAAGTTAGGCATAAATTATAATGATTAAAATGAAGGTGAACATTAAATTACAGATTTACATATGCAAGCGCCCTTGTGGGATGACTCATTTTTTTAATCCAAGCCGACGGCATTTTTTTTTTACATATATTTCTAAAATTACTTTGTTATCCTAAATTTGTAGTCATTAACATTTTAAAATAATCACATCCTGATAATTTGATAGAATTATTTCATGATTAATAAAAGGAACGTTTATACGACAGATAGGCTACGTCAGTTTAATTCGTGCCCTTTGCCGACATTTCAGGAAATTCCCCTTCGGAAATATGAAAATATAAGATAAAAAAAGTGTCACCTACAGATGCTTGCGTAATATCTGGAATGAGATGTAAAACGCATGCTTCAACTAATCAACTTATTCATGTACAAAAAGTTGGTCTGATGGCATCAGACTATTCAATTTAAAATGCGACAACAATAACAAAGACACAACTGGAAAGCAAAACATAAATGACAAGATACAGAACTTTGGGAACTTATTGCTGGGAATCACAAACAGCCGGTGGGTTTAGTGCCATCTCATAAAATGCTCTCACAACTGTGGAACTAAAACGGTAACAGGATTAAAACTGTGATTAACGTGATTGCATAGAAACTACTTGCGCGAATATATTTGGGAACGGCTGTAATGTAGATCGAGCCTGAAACGGGAAGACCTGTCGGCGGGATTGCAGTAGGACTCTCCGGATTGTAAAGACAAGTGTTCACCTGTAAAATTGATATAGCACGAGTTTTATTATGCCTAAAACACATGTAGGGACCTATAATTGAACATTCCACAGAACAGAAAGGAAATATGATTTTGTGAACATATATAGTATATTACCTACAAGCATTAGTGCCAATCATAGGTTTAATTCTTGTTCCCAATACTAATGATTGATCCAATGAAAACAAGCGTGATTTAATCAATAGGTATTATCTCTCATTTTTCTGATGCATTTTTGCACTGCTTTACCGCCGCCACCACCACACCCCCCCACCACCAAAAAAAAAAAACCCAAACACACCCACCCCCCTACCAAAAAAACCGCCGGCTTACCATATTACTGAATAGTGTGTTCCTTAAAAGTAAGACGCAAATATACACATGGTTCAGAGAGAACGATCTTTTCATTAGCTGCGCTGCTTATATTTTAGCTGCTGTATGAGACGTTGGAGGTAGCCGGATTTCTGGGGTTGACATGCATTTCTCCCACCCTCTCGCGTACAAGCTCGAGGTTCTTTAAATGCAGCTATATCACTGAATTGCCCGGGTATAAATAATGAAAATAATTTCTTTAGTATAAAGATGAAAAGCCACGTAAATTCTACTGACAGCTCTGAACACATCACCTCTGTCTTTCGAACGAATCATTTTGACTATGATGTCGCAATCCATGCACAAGCATCAAGTTTCTCTATTATCCTCGTTACCTGTCTGGAAATAAAATTAAACATGACCCATCTTGAAATGACCGTACCACCGGTTCAGACTGTCACGGTCCCAGTCATGTTCTAATGCGTCAATCCTCTCTAAGATGGAGATAAAAACAAAACGTTACGTACAGTCGGAATGAAAAAACAGATAGAGCACCACTCGGAGTGTAGGAGGACCATACACAAGCAGACGGCTTCAAGTTTTTTAAGGTTTATTTTTTGCCCTTGCATCCTTTGGTATGATATGTTTTAATTAAAAATCTGCTCAAAGTAACCTCATCATGCCTTTTCTTATAAAAATAAATATTTTAAAATTGAATGTTAAAATACAGCTTTTGTGAATATATGCACGAATGCCGTAGTTTCACAGAACATTAAACATTGGTTCAATATCTTAATTAGATGACGACAAGATAATTAGCTTTGTTTATGGAAAGGTATATTCAACATATATGCTCATTTAATACAAATAAACAACATGAAATGATCTAATGTTACGACAGCTAAAGACATGGGGTCTGTTCTAGGAGTTAAGAAACGTTGAATAATGTATTAATAGCCATATATTTTAATTATCATTTAGTTAAAGTTAAATTATTGAATTCCACGAATTCCTATATTTCTATATGCATTGACAGCTAATTAAGAGCTTCTATTAAAGTTTGTATTTGATTTTTATCTTCACAGAGCAATACTGCATGCAACGATTTAATCTGCTTAAAAATATCAAAAATTGTGCAAAACCTCAATATAAAACGGTCCCTGCCGAATCGTAATGAAAGCTTACTGTCTATTTCTATATTTTAAGATAAAAAAAGAGTATGGTGTTGTGTGGAGGATTAAATTAATAATTGTAGTTATAGAAACAATATTTACAGCTGTTACATTTTTTTTTACTGAATGGATCTAAAGAAGGACTATTCCAAACAAAATAACACGAAGCTACGGTAGTACTAGGCTTGACCACTGCAGGGCACGATGACATTCTACTCGCCTCTATTACAGTACATGATTAGTGAGAATGGCTCTTAGGACAGAAGTCTTCCAGAAGTAAAAAACATTTTAATGTATTATTTTTGAATTTTCATTCTCAGAAAACAGTCAAGTAAAAATGACGGGATAAATTATTTCGTTAAAGAGAATAAATTATAAAAAGCTTACTAATTTTTCACATTGAATAAAGAATCTAAATAAGACTATATAGAAATGAAATGGTGTTTGATAGTACACACATACATTTTTAATCTGATAATAGTGGCCTATTGTCTTAGAAACTCATCAAATGTCATTATGCTCAAATATGATGTTACAGGCAAAACTATCAATCTATGAAAATAAATTCTTGGTTAGTTCATACAACCGGTCTTCCCAGATTTATCAGATTTTCTTAAAATTGTTAAAGTAGGCCTACCTATTTTTATATTACCTATGTTAATATCAGAAAATGCTTTTGATGTATTGTAGCCTACGTAAATCCACTCAACTTCGGTAATATTTTTGTGATAACTTTACGCTCGTGAAGAACCAGCACAAAAATTATTTCAGTAAATAAATGCTTTCCAGGTCCTTTTAATCTGTTTCCGACATTTCATTGTGCAATCCTTTTTAATTCATAAGGTCCACTGCCGCGCCCTAAAACTCCAATACCCAGAACTACAGGAAAGGAAAGTAACGCTTCTGCCGTTCACATTTTTTTCAATACAGCTTGCCTGAAACTCTGATTGGCGTTTGTATTGTATTTTACAGCCAATAGATGGAATCCTTATTGAATCGTTACTCCATAGTTATTTGGCGTGTCAGCCAAACAATAGGCTCTCGTATTTAATTGCAGTTTATATACGATATACATTTTCGAAGTTGATGATTTTAACAGTAATTTAAACTTGTCGGCGGCAATAAAGAAACAATCAGAAAGGACGGCATTCTCGATTTAATTTGAATTAAAACAAATACAGTGTTTGTATTAGTATAATCGGAATGTAGGCGAGCCCACGCACATTACTAATATAGGGGTATCCTGCACGCGGCCGCATTTATAAATTTGTTTTAATCTGCATTCTGACGGGAGCGCGCGTTTCTCGTCGTTCTTTTAAATATTTAAGACAATGCTCTAGGTCGAAATGTATGTATTGGGCGAGTTTGCTGTTTGATGCTTAATGCACGCAGCGTACCTCCTCCCCCTACAGATTCCACAGATAGAACAGCCTGTTGTGGGGCCTCCGCAGTAGGGAGTGTTTAGATCGCTTAGGAACCGAAAGTTACGTTCGCCTGCGAGGGGGTGTCCGTAAACTTTGGAAAACATAGTAAAAATTCTCGAGTTTTTGAAGTTTAGTATTTCAGCGTTTGTAGCCAGTCCGATACGGAAAGGGGACTACCGAAGGTAACTGGCTGGATCTCCGTGTCCCAAATCTTATGATGCCTACGTTGCGGGACAGCACCATGTCCCACCCCGGCGAAAATCCTCACCAAGTCCGGGTAAAAGCTTACTACAAGGGGTGAGTGGGAAGCCGTTTTCCTCCTAGACTGGTATTCATATAAAACCTGTTTGTGTAAACATTACTATATGAGGAATGGGCTTTATCCCTTCGTTATAATTTAGCTAGTTAACGGCTTCAAGGCACCGCGATGAATGGCTCCTGACTTAAGGTGAGCTGGTTAACAACCGAGCAGGATGAGCTCCAGGTGAAAGTACCCCCTTCTTCTGGAGATTAAGCTGGTTGACTCCAGTTAACAGTAAGATATAGCTCGGCTGTGTTCGTTTTCATGTCGTGGATTTAATGTCTGCGGATAGTACGGGTTATCCGTCTGATTCCATCATTTTCCGTCTCTCTGAAGATCAGCATCCAGATGATCTTTTTCTGGACATAACTTGGTCTATCTTCCCGTTTAGGTAACTAGTGCCATGGACCTATGTTAATATAAAACGCAAATTACATATGGTATGTGGGTTGGTGTATTACCGGCTTTTAACTGATACCGGTGGTTAGTGGTGTCTGTCATCCTAGTATTGTAGTATTGTCGTTTTTTCCCCTTTAACTGACCGTTATTGTCGTAAAAGTGATGACATACAGTTAGTTAGGGTGGTATCACTGTTATCCCCTTTACGGTTTCATTATTATGGGCCTAAGTATCTGATCCTGAATTTGGAGCGCCGGGTTTGGATTTGGAAGAAAGAAACACGCCCTCAGACATGCAAGTAAGCGCGGGACACCGGCACTGAGCTCTTAGTTTCACGTACTGTTTTATTAGTTTTATGGTATTACGCGTGTTCCCTTCCCGCCACAGTAACGCCCATATTCCCTTCTTTAAAATGTCCATTGACCTGGTTTCGTGTCGCAGCTCTGGGCGACTTGAAAAACGAGTCATGCAGGTACGGATGTTGACTCGTATGTCCCCGTGTTTCACCCCCCCCCCCCCCTTATCCCAGGCAGAACATGTGAGCAATTTCTGAAATAACCTCTCAAGAATGCAAGCTATGTAGGAATGTCTCTTGGGGAAAAAATATATCTCTACAGCCTAATTTTATATCCCTGTTTTGTTTATAACAGAATAGTGTTTTAAGTGTCAACTCCATAGTACTAGTACTTAGATTCTTTTTTAACCAGCTGATATGAATCTTGATTTGTTAGGTGTGTTTTAGAAACGTCTGTGTAAATTAGCCTGGAATATGTTTCCGAATGAGATCTGTGCATGACAGGGTTTGCTTTCTTCCTTAACATTGTCCTTTGATGTCAGACATGAAGGTGAGCGGCTGTAACTCTGCCTGACTGGCAGGTCCGAGCAGGCCTGGCGATGCACGCCGTGGGGGATGTGCCCGCTGGGGGCCGTGATACCCAGCGCAGCCCCCGCATTCTGGTGTCTGGCCGCATTTCTTTGAGATGGATGGCTCCTGGCTAAAGTTTCTCATAAGGCTCTTAGTGGTTTTGTTTTACCCTCTCTCACCCATGGCTAGCTATGTGAATGTTGGTGAAGACATGATACCCATTGTGTAGTGTGAGATGACCACAGCTTCCTCTATTATGGATGTCCTGCACTAGAGGATGTATTAAGGCGTGATACCACTCTCCTGCTGACCCAAATACACATTGTCATGTATTGTTTTTTTTTTTGGCAATCCTGAGTTCAGTGCTTAGGAAGGATTTGGATCCACTCATGAATGTTCTGCGTGATCCCCGTACCAGTGCAGTCCCAGGTAGCATGATGGTTAATGATGTTGATTCAGTGACAGTGGTGGCCTAGTGTGTTAGGGACACGCACTTGTAATCAAAAGATTGCCGGTTCGAATCCCCGACTAGCAAAGTACCGCTGAGGTATCCTGAGCAAGATACTGCTCCCCAGGGGCTGAATTGGCTGCCCCCTGTTATTTCACGATTTGACATATGGGTTACATTTCTTTGTTGTGCAGTGTGTGGTGTGGTGTGTCAACAATGACAATTAATCGCTTTCCCCTTCCCTTTCCCATTTAATAATGTGAAGGTTGCTGGTTCAAGTCCCATAAGACCTTGAGCTACAGTAAGATATTTAGCTTTCTGGCTAAGTAAATTGTAAAAATGGAGCATATTAATCTTTCTTGTTTGAGAGGTTCTACAGCTAATCCTCATGAGGGCTGAATTAGTGTTGGGCGGTATACCGGTTCATACCGAAAACTGTTTTTTACTGTTATTATTGTTATAATATGAATTTTTCTTATACCGCAATACCGGTTTAAATAGCCTGCACAACGTTCGGAAAGTGGCGCAGCTGGAAACTGTTTCACTGCTGCGCCACTAAAAATGTGCCGCGAAAGATCAGAAACGGAAGATATAGCTGACACCGGAGTTGAAAATAATGAGACACTGGGGTTGTCAAAAAATCAATTCTCGGATACTAATCGATAATAAAAATTAGTATATGATTAGATACTCATTTTCACCATAATTGATACCAACAGTGCGGTTTTCGCCTCATTCGCCACACTACACAGCACTACTACAATGCTCACACTCACTGACTCACTCACTGACTCGTGTAGCCCCTCCCCTCCTCTCAATAGCCGCTGAACGCATTTGTTCTGGTTAACACACATACCGAGTTAGCCGATCATGGCATATGCTGCAGTGGAAGGCACTTCGCAAGCTGCTTCAGTTAAAAAAAAAACAACGCAAAAGTGCTGTTTGGAAGTATTTTGCAGACGAGCATGGAAAGGCTGAGGATGTCGATAAGCCTCTATGGAAACAGCGCTACAAAGTTGTGGCGACGAAGTCAAGTAGAACGTCAAACTTGGAGAAGCATCTTGATGACCGACATCCCAGTCTTTATAAGAAATTTTGTGATGTCAATAAAGCTTGCGTTCCACCAACACTGAACTATTAAACACATCACAAATTTTACTTGGATGACGCGCACCTTGACATTAGCAGTTTATCTATAAGCAGTTAGCCAACAAACATGTTAGCTGTATGTTATCATTAAGGTAGCAGATAGGCGCAATAAAATAGTATAGTTAATGTGGGAATAATGCAAAAACATAAAACAAAAACGTCCTGTAAAATGTGGTAAACGCCCAGTCATACTTAAAAAAAAAAAAATTACCGTCTTATACCGTGAAACCGATATAACTTTGAAAAATACCGTGATTTAAATTTTTGGTCATACCGCCCAGCTCTAGGTTGAATCAGAAGAATATGGAGGGAAGACAACAGTTTAAGCACTATGAAAGCTCATAGGCCTTAATCTGTGGGGGGAGGGATGACAGTCTGTTTGTCATCATTGTGCCATCAGTGCCTGGAGAGCATGCAGAGATAGGGCTTCGTTTAGTTAGATGTGCTGACAGGGTCAGACGCAAGGAAAGGCATCCATGCATTTCTATATCAGCTCACTTTTCTGAACACTAATCGCACCTGACCACATCTGTACATTTATTTGTCTTGCATTCAGACAGCCCTAGTCACAGGGCAGTTTTTGTTCAGCTGAGTACTTAAGGTCATGATTGAAGTAATTATTCACCTAATTGAACTCATTTAGACTTCGCTCTCATTGTGGAGGTTATTAGCGGTTTAAGTAGGGGGAAAACCTGCTGTCTGAGATTATGGTGCATGGATGAATCTGTGTTGCACTGGGAATCGTGCATTTCTGCTGGCGCATTAATCCTCGCAGGCCTCATCAGACCCAGGTGGCACTGTGGTCTGCCGAATTGGCAGGGGTGGGAGGGCTTTGAACACACTCACACTCACACACACACACACACACTCACACACACACCTACCTTTATCAGTTCTGCTCTCTCGCACAATCCTGCTTGTTTGCTCATAGGTAGGAAACCCCTCCCTTCCGTTACGTCCCGCTGCGGTTGGTTTCCGGTCCGCCAGCCTTAATCCTTCATCCGTGCCCCACGGTGGCATTGAACGTTTAGCTCCGTTTTACCTGTTGGGTCCAAAACTGACAAAGGTGCCCAGACTGCCAAGGAGAGATAATGTCGTCCCCGTCAGTTGGCTGAAAACGACGTGCACGTCATCGGCATGTGCAGTCATCACCGTGACATTTGTGGTGCGGCACGTGAACAATGTTAGGGCTCCACGCATGACCGCTGGCTTCACAGTGGCATTTTGTGCACCTTGTTCACCATGAATGAATTTAAAATGCAGATCAGCTAGATTTTCAGGATGGGGTTATTTAGCTTAAGGATACATATTTTTCTCACTTCGCATTTACCCTTGCAGTAGAGTGAAGGGTAATTGTTGCGTGGTGTCCCTGGGTAACAAATTGCAGCCGTAGACCCTCCTTTCTGCTTGTGTTTTTCAAACACTGGTAGGAGGTGCCAGGGAGGGAATTTCATACCCGTCAATGATTAATGAGAACTGAAGGTTTTCAGTTCTGAGCTCAGATGGGCACCGTCCCAGCCATGACCGTCTGAAGTTTCTAATTTGCCTGTTTTTTTTTTTTGCGACAGAAGGTGAATGAGATTCCAAGCTCATTCTCGAAGCTGGGCCTGCTTTACCTCTTAAGCCTGTCTGACTCTTGATGTGTTCCTTTGATATTGTGGGAAGCTACTAAATGGGCTCAATGTTGGGGGCGGGGGGGGGGGGGAACCAGCTATTGTAGGCAATAAAGCATATGGAATCTGCCTCAAGGTGTTGCTTTTGCTTTATGACCGGCTGTCTCCATTCTGCTGGCTCCCCAGCCTGGCAGATGTTTTCTTCCTTACTGGCATCATTGGCCTCATGTGTAGGAGCCTGTGGGCACCTCAGTCTTCAGCAAACTGGTTGGCGCTCTGGTTATTTTTAAGGCTGATTTATGCTTCTGCGTCGACTCAACACCGAAAGTAAGGTGTAGCCGTGGATCTTACACTGTAGCCAACACCATAGGCTGACATGCACCTCACCAGAAATGTAAATGCATGTTGGGTTGCTAAGAGGTGGGAAATTTACAGAAATTTCCATTCCATGGGAAGTTAAGATGGAGAATTTTGGAAATATTCCAAGTCGGATACTTTCCATGAGAATTAATGGGTATACAGACACTCCTACTTACGAACGAGTTGCGTTCCGAACGGCTGTTCGAAACTCGAAATGTTCATAAGTTGTTATTCAACATCAGTTTAAGGGTATTCGCAAGTACAAAGAACTAGGATGCTAGGAGAACGTACGCTACACTCGCGTGCGGCGGGATTAGCGGCCAGTAGTCGTACCAGGTGGAATTGGCGTGCAGAAAGAAAAATTGATGTTGCGCACAGGAAACAGGAGCCCAACAAACACAATTTGGACTTAGTCCTCTTCGTTCGTATTTCTGAAAGTTCATAAGTAGATGGACGTCTGTATATGGCAATTAATGGGAAAATTCCCAGAATTTACCAACCCTAACTACACCTTGTGGCGACAGACTGCAAGGACTGTGATTGGTCTGCTTGGTAGCATTGGTTTGAGCTAAGAAAACATACATCCCAGGGGCCTGTACTACGAAGCGGGATTACTGGCTTATCGGGGTAACTTGTTGGATTTAAGGTACCACAGTTTAAATGGACTTCATATTTGTTCACTTACATTTTGCCCAGACTACCTTAAATCCGACTAGTTACCCCGATAACCCAGTAACCCCGCTTTGTAGTTCAGCCCCCAGGTGTACTTGTATTGCTGATTGAAACTGAAGCGCTATTTATATCTAGCATTAAATAACCCGCCCATCGCATCATAGCAACAGGTCTCCAAAACACTCAGGATGACAGCATCAGATTCACTTGCCTCCAATAAGTTTATTCATACTTTACAAGACAAAAAAAAATTATATAGACACTATATATAGGGGAAAATGGATAACAAGTGACTATCTACAGGAAGTTTGGAGCAGCAAAAATTTAAGCAGGATTCCATTAATGGATACTTTGTTAAATGTTTAAATGTAAAATGTTTAATTGTCTGATTCAGCATTTGAATATATCCTGGGGTGGGAAGACAAATGCAACATCCAGAACTCTGTATCACCTAGCGTTTTGCTGGCGTAATTATTGAATGCCACAGACACCTCAGTGCACCAGTATTAATTCTCCCAATGGCATAGGTCACAGAGTATAGATCAGCGTTTAGGGTCTTCTCTGGTCTTCTGCTGCCTTTGGTTGTTGTCCTGGTCCGGTCTGAACAACAGTGTCTTGGAACAATATTTCTCAACCCAATGCTTGGGGACCCTGAGGCAGTCCACAGTTTTGTTCCCTCCCAGCTGATCAGGAACACCAAATACCTGGTAACATGGAGCTGGGAAACGGCAAACATGTGGAATGTCTGGGATGCCCTGAGGACAGGGTTGAGGGACACTGTTTTGGAAGACCACCGTGTCGTCATACAGGATTACACAAGGTTTTATTATCGGAATACTTTACTTCAGATGCTTGGTTTGTTGTGCTTCGCCGAAGAGGACAATTTGTTCTGGTCAAGTTTCACGTCAGCGGTTTAAGCGGCTCTGAGGCAGAGGCTGCGGGAATGCGGCCGAGTCGAAGTCCTAACCAAAGCAGACAAGCCATCGATCGGCAGGTTGTGTCCGCGATAGCGGTGTTTACCGTGTGGGGAAGTGTCCCCAGCGGACCTGCTTTGGAGAGAGGCGTGCCAGTGGGCCGGGGAAATCACTGAGCTCTGTTTACAGGCCTTTGAGACTCTTTGCCAGACCTGAGTGAGGAAGTTCAAACCATTAGGGGCAAAAAAAGATCAGAGCTAAATGCCGACCAGCTCACATGACCTCCCAATCTCATGGCACCTCCCTGTCAGTCACGGCACTCTGCTCTGGGTTCTGAGTTTTAGACTGGTATTTTTTTCTAACCAATTCACGTTACTAGACACTTTACTGGACTCTAGCCTGGTTCCTTGGCTACAATGTTGTCTGCCCTGGTGACTACTGCCCAGGCTGTCACTTTTTGGCATTTCGTCTGGTTTGACTCCTCCCGTTTCCACTTCCTCTCTCCAGGGACATCATGATCACCTACTTTGAGCCCACCATCTCTTACGACATGCTGTACAGCGAAGTACGAGAAATGTGCTGCATGGACAACGACCAGCTCTTCACCATGAAGTGGATCGATGAGGAAGGCAAGGCCTTCCATGCTGTGTCTTATGTACCGTTGCGGGAAGTCACAGTTGGATTATTATTATTTTAAGTTGTGTTGAAGTGGTGATGCAGATGCATCAGTCTGCTGAACGTCAGTAGCATTCCTCAGTATTAAGCCCTCAATGAAAATGAAGATCTCCCAGGGTCAGCCAGCCCTCTTGTTCTGGTGTCAGTCTCCTCTTCCCAGCATCTGCTGCTAGCTCCTAAGTCCCTGGCTGCTTCTCCTGATGAATCGCTCTGAGGTGTCCCTTTTTATCCCGCTTGACACAGTGGAAAGGAATCCTATCTGCATTTTAGCTCTGGGTCACAAGAGCGGGTAGCGAAGCACTCAGCAAGCTGGACTTGTGACCTGAAGGTCGCCCCCTGTTGGTTTACTCCACAGAGCAAAGGGGTAACATTATTATGCGGGTCAGCTGAAAGAAGGACATGGTATATGCCGGGTTTTTGTTAAATTGCCCCTGTATTGAGAGCCCTGTGTCGGCGAGAAGCGTCATGGGATGGTGCCGTCTGCGGCTAAGCTGTGCCGTTTTTTATTTAAATTTTTTTCCAGGCGATCCCTGTACCGTGTCTTCGCAGCTGGAGCTGGAGGAAGCGCTGCGTCTGTACGAACTCAACAAGGACTCAGAACTCATCATCCACGGTCAGCATGTGGCGTCCGCGCCTGGGTGCCGCGTGGGAGTCGGGGGGGGTGTCGGAGGTCGCGGGTGGCTCTGTGACGCCCCGGTCGCTAATTAGCGCTGGAAGTAGCAAAGTCAGCGGGGTGCGTGTGGGGGCGTGCATATGTGTAGCGGAACAGTCGTCACGCATGTTGCGGTGTCTGGTTTGCGTGTCTGAGTTCTGGCTGTTTCTGCGTGTGTGTACGCACGTTGCCTAAATAAGGAGTGTGTTCCCTCCAGAGCTAAGTGGAGCAGGGCTGGTGTTGTGCACCTTGAAAGCCAGGCGGCGTTTTCGCCAGCGACGGTGTAAATGGATGTGTGAGCTGCATTCCGGTCCCTTTCAGGATTTCTGGAAGTGGCGCTCTGGCCCTTTAAATATGCCTTCCGTCCCCCGATGCTCTTCGTTCTACTAAGCATTTAGTCTAGTGAAAAATTCTGCCATTTTCAGGGAGTTCCACTTGTCGACCTCTGGATACTAGGCTAGCCCAAAGAATATGATTGGCTGCAAATACTTAAGTTACAGTTAATACGTTTACGTCCTGGTATTTCGTTATTGTTGACCTTTTTGTTTGTTGGCATGTGACTTGGGACACGTGTCGTCTTGTTTTTGCTGTCCTCCCTCATGAGTGGTCAAGGAGTATCATTGATACTTATGGGGGGGTTCATGCCCTGTCCTGCCTCGTCCCTCCCTTGTTCAGTTTTGTGATTTAATTGGCCATTGAAGGGACAGGGCGTGGCTTTGTCCCTGGCAGCACTGCCTGGGAGGCTGATTAGACTGCAGAAAAGGTCCCTTGGCATTTCAGAGATGGAATTGCATCTGTGCTTTCAAGCTAATAAACGGGGTCGTAAGGGAGAACAGGAGAAGGTCACGGGGTCTGTGGGAACTGGGGTCTTAACGGGGCTGTCTCGCTGGGTGCCTCACCTGGACCCGTCACGCCCCGCAGACATGCTGCTGGGGAGGGAAGTGGCCAAGAAGGTAGCTTCACAGGCCGTGCTAAGTGGTGCTTTGTGTTAGAAACCGTGCTTACAGGACGGGGTAGTGACAGCCGTCTCTGTCCACAGTGTTCCCCTGTGTTCCTGAGAAGCCTGGCATGCCCTGTCCGGGGGAGGACAGTAAGTATGGGCCCCTCTCGGCTCTTCATTCTGCTTCTCACTCTCTCTCTCACACTCTCTCTTTCTCTCACACTGCCTGACTTCTTCCTTTGGAGTCTCCTTGCCTCAGCATTCCCTCATTCCTCCAGTATGCCTCTCCATACCCCGAGCCCCCCTGTTCCTCTCCCCTGCTTCTGATTCTCTCTCTCTCTCTCTGCTCACCCCACTCCTTCCTTCCAGAGTCTCCTTGTCTCTTAGCCCTTTTTTCATCTTCCCCTTATTCTGTCACTATCCCCCTCTCTCTGCCACCCTCCCCCTTCTACTTTTTTTCTGCCGCCTCCTTCTTTCCTTCCTCCCTCCAGCCCTCCTCCTCTTTCCCTTATTCTGTCACTGTCCCTCCCTCTGCCACACTCCTCCCCCTCTCCTCCTGTCCCCCTCTCTCCCTCTCTCTCTCTTTCTCCTCCCCCCATCTTTTCCTCATGATCAGTCTCTGATCAGTTTCTTTGTGCACGTTTACTTCAGTGTATTTGGTGCATCAGGATGTATTTAAATGTTTAATTTTAATAATGTTGTCGGACACTCAGGGATTCTCTCTCTCGGCTCCGGAAAGATAATGACCTTTTTCCCTCCCCTCACAGAGTCGATCTACAGGCGGGGCGCGCGACGCTGGAGGAAGCTGTATTACGCCTATGGGCACGCCTTCCAGGCCAAGAGATTCAACAGGGTGACTGGCATCTCTTCTGTGCCACCTTAGTGCGATTCCCTGTGCTGTGTCATGTCATCATCCTTTGACCAATGATAAGTGGTTTAAAAAAAATCCTCAACGGTGACTGGCTGGTTGGTTTTCACCACAAAGCAGGATTCTTTAATGCCAAAAATGCGTGACACGCACAGCCTCATATGCGTTCGCCCAGGGTTAAGATGGGTATTTTAAGGTGAGGGAGGGGGGGCCACTTTAAGTGTGATGTGACCATCAGTTTGTGTGAACCCAGTGCGGCTGACCACTTCCTCTACTCCCACCCCCGCAGCGGGCACACTGTGCCATCTGCACCGACCGCATCTGGGGTCTCGGTCGGCAGGGTTACAAGTGCATCAACTGCAAGCTTCTCGTCCACAAGAAGTGCCACAAGTTGGTGACGGTGGAGTGCGGCAGGCACCCGGTACGGGTGAGCCCTGCCGCTCTGAAACGCCTCGCGGTTTAGCGGCCCGTCTCCCACCGTGCCGCCTGTCTGTCCCGTTTCTCACGACGGCTCTCTGTCCCCAGGACCCCATTATCAGATCGATGGGCCAGGTACCTGCCCCGGCTGATCCCATGGAGACAGGTGTGTCTGCGGGAACTTGCGTTTATATATGTGGACTGATCGCCCCGGTGATGATGAAGAAAGACAAAACACTAGCAGACAGAACATTGTTAATAATAGAATACCTCTTACAGATGTAACCGCACCAGACTTTTATAGGAAACCTCATCGTTGTGATGTCACCCCTGGCCCCAGTATGGCAGATGGTGTTTTACTCTGTTTTCTGTGTTTTTAATTTAATTTTATTTATTTTTTTAGTGATCCCATACAAACTGTCAAGCGAGAGTCTTAACGACGACGGGGAAGAGAAAGAGGTAATGAATTAAACTCCCGCCCCCCC
>JAODLC010000047.1:4481325-4491980 GCA_026781145.1 Hippopotamyrus pictus
GACAACATGTGTGTGTGTCGTTATAGGGGATGTAGTACCTCCTACAGGTCAGGTGAAAAAACTATTTGAACATCATCAATTTTCTGAAACCGGGGGCAGTTTGGTCACTCCAATTAACCTTTAATTATTCAATTAATCAAGACTGTGGAGGGGAGGGGCTGGAAAAACCAGAAGACACCCAAAGAACATGCAAATTTCAATCAGACAACCCTGAGAGAGATTTGAACCCTGGCCTCCCAGTTGGGAAACAACAGTGCTAACCACTACACCACCAAGCCACTCATATTAAAGTCACAATTCTCATCAGCTCATATTAAATGGTTTGTCATGTCAATGTCTAATAATTTATTGTAAATGTATTTACTGTTGTTTATTTTACAAATGTATTTATTTGGGTTTATCTGGCTCGCCTAGACTCTAAACCCTAGAGCAGGGGTGGGCAATCATAACCAGAAATGCCCATTGTGTGTGTGAGTTTTCACCTGAACTCCCTAATTAGATTACTAATTAAAGGACTGATTGGCTGAAGAGTGCTCACACCTGGGTTTGACCAGCTGACCTAATGATTATCCAAAAAAGCCTGCATACACACTGGCCTTTTGCGGATGATTGCCCAGCCCTGCCTTAGAGTCACCTGTGTGTGTGTTTCCCTTACATTTGCATTATTTATTGCATGCACCGTGTTTATTTGCATTTTATTGCTTTCAGGTGCTGCATCTGAAATGGTTTTAGTAACTGAATATTTTGCTTAACTTGGCCGGTTTAGCTGACTGCTATACTTGGTTTAATGGCCAAAGCTAAGAGGCCTGGGCCTGCCCCCCCCCCAGCCCTCAGTAAGTCCCCCCCTGCCCCCTCTCAGGTGTGATCGTGTCCACGCCCACCGGCAGCACAGCCTACGCCGCAGCGGCCGGCGCCTCCATGATCCACCCCAACGTCCCCGCCATCATGGTGACACCCATCTGCCCACACTCGCTGTCCTTCCGGCCCATCGTGGTGCCTGCTGGCGTGGAACTCATGGTGAGACAGTACATGTGTGTTTTCAGGCTGCTGAGGGTTTATTAATGTAGCAGAGAAAGATGGAGTCTTTTGTTTTTGCAGATAACTTTGTCCCCAGATGCCAGAAACACAGCCTGGGTGTCCTTCGATGGCAGGAAGAGACAGGAGATCCGGCATGGAGATAGGTATTTCTACTCGGTACCGGTCCCGGCTCATGTGGGGTCCGAGGCGGCCGCCGATGTCGCCTATAGGAATGGCCGGCCCACTTTCTAGCACACTGCTAGAAAGCTTGGACTCGAAACTGCAGCTGTTTCCGACCGGCTTCCTGTGACACGTTCTCATTCCTTGAAAATGCCTCACCCGCAGCATTAAGATAACAACGTCCTGCTATCCCGTCCCGTCGATCTGCTGCCACGACCTGGTGTACGACTGGTTCGAGAGCCTGGCTGAGTGCCTGCACTGGAACGTCCGCAAGAAGCAAGCCCAGCTGATAGACGTCACGGATGACTCCGACACGGAGAACTGAGCCCCGCCCCCAGTCCGACACTAGCTTGCCTACCTAGCTGTCTACTGAGAACAAAAAGGTACCAGATCAGCTTGTTGGTGAGTGTTACCTCAATCTCATAACGGTCCAAGTGAGGCCGACTGAGCAGGACCATTGCGGTCGCTTTTAAATTGTCGTTCCCAGGGTTCATTGCCGTTAAAATTAAACCCAAAACAAAAACTGTTCATGGCTACAATAAACATGTCCTTTGGTAAATAATAAAGATGAGATGTTTACACCGATGTTTGGGTGCGACTGAAGTCTTGATCAGATATGACTCCAGCATCTACTTCCACACTCATTTAACCCAACCTGCTAATGAATATTAGCATTAGCTGGACCAATAAAAAACACACACCGTTTGCTTGCTATACATTTATTGCAATGAAAAGATACAGATATACTTTCAAGATAGACAATTATTTAAATTATATTCCAGTAACCTCAAAAGACCATCCTCAATTTTATATCGATCCAAATATGGACAACCTAAATGGCTGCAGAAGTTTGGATTGGATAAAGGTTAGGGTGTATACCTTTCATAGATGGATAAGCAGCTATATTTTACAATATACTGATAATGTGCGACACTCAAATACAATTTGAGATTTTAAAACTAACTCTGCCAATGCCTACGATACAGCTACTGGCACCTTTCTCTCAGAAAGACTAGCAGTGACCAGGGGAGACAAAAAATGCAGTTATCCGGTCGAATAGATGAAGAAGCAGGCCAAGCGATAGTCATGGCAGAAAACAGCACTGTAACCGTGACGACGGAACGATGACAGGCTGGTTGGTCCTTCCTCTTAGAGGCAGATGAGTGAGAGACGATCTCCCAGTTTATGGTCTATCACGGCGGCGGCGAGCATGTCTCTGTGATGGTGCTTTTCTGGTGCAGTATTTCGATCAAATCCTGTACTGCAAGATAAAGGGAAGTGATACGAGGTGGTACAGGCCAGACACTTTTCTGGCAAAGTGATTCGCTCCATACTGTCAGCCAACATGATCAGAATGAAATGTTAGTTTACCTATGCAGTTCAGGTGACTTGTATATTAAAAAAAAAACACTTAAGAATGTAGCTACATAGATACAAGACTAAATTATAAATCCAAATTATATTCATACATGATTTTTTTAAATGTCAATTCCCTTGAGTAAACTCACCAATGGTTAAGAGATTACTGCGAAAGAAACTCAGGGGAAAAAATGGGGACCGTTACAGGGTAGTTCTATACTCTTGAAATGGTTAGGATTTATTAACGCTGACGTGCTGTCAAACCTTGCATAAAAACGATGTACTCACAGGTTTTTTTTCTTCATTTTTTCTTTTCTTTAAATCACTAACACTATGATGCAGGAGTCCCTTAAAATATATTAGCCAAGAAAAACAACGCTAAACGTACAAACAGGACAATACTGGAGCATAATCCCCAGAAGCAGGTTCACTTGCCAGTGGGTTGGTTCACGTCGTGTCGCGCTCAGGATGTCTGACCCCGTGGCGTCAGACTCACAAACCGCACAGGTACAGCCGGCAATAACTTAAGGGCAACGGATCACAGATGGGCTACACTGACACCTAGAGGAGATCACAAGTCTTGCATCACAAAATCTGCCCACTTGTAACACAGAAATATTAGGGATCTCAGCTCGGTTTTCCCTTGACTTCAGTTTAAGAAATTGATGACTAACAGTGATTTTTAAAACCAAGTTCTACTTACAATAAATGTAATTACTCTACTGTGTGAAAACAGCAATTTGTACCTTGTAAAAACCATCTCTGTTTGGCACTGTTAACATATATCTGCCATTATGCGTGTGCTCCGACACTGCCATTGGAAAAAGAGGCATTCAGTTTTTCCCAATCACATCGCCTCATTACAAATTCTCACGACTTCGAAGGGTCATTATTAGTTGTGCCAGTTATGTCACTGAGGTCCAGACATTGCCTGCCGAACCAAATAGACAAAAAAAAAAACAAAACACGACGTGTCTAGAACACACCCATCTTTCTGAAAAGCCCTCTGGACAGAAAGGCAGCAGGGGTCAGGGGTCAGAAGTCGTACACATTTCTAATTATTCTCCCACATCCCACTCTGAAGACAGAGGTGTACCAATAATGAAACATGGAATTCTTAAACATTCATGCAGGCTCATCAGCAATACAGGAAAGAAAGGACTGCGATCCGGTAAATGATCGCCCTTAAACGCGTATCACCCTCAGGGATCACGTAGATTTTGGTCCTCCCAAATTACCTTCCTAGAGAGTTTTTTTTGTAGTCCAGGCTTAGTGTGAAGCTCACACATTTAACGGATTAACAAAAGCACAAACTGCAAAGAAAGCCACACCCATCCCCATAACCCTGGTCCTTGACACCTGCAGCATCTGCGCCTCTAAAATCTCATACAGAACCAAGATGAGCCGTGCAACAAGGAAAACCACCAATTATCAGGTAATTGCCTTAAGGTGGGTTAAAAACAGATTCTTAAAACAGGAACTGTTCCTGAACCCAGAAATCAGTGGGGAGGGAATAAAACTGAACGGAAGTTTTCTAATTTTTTATACAATGGGAAAGAAACTTAGAACCTCAGTGTTTTTAGTAAGAGAATTTGCCTTTGCCCCAAATGACAATTAGGATCCCCATTTGCATTCTTTGTGGAAGATCTCAACCGAAACGAAAACGAGTGCCTCTCTTCTGCAAGGTAGAAGTTTGAGTCCTGGTAGAGTGTAGGAGTTTTTTAGATGTTTATGTTTCACCCGGCGAGGGCTTTGCCTCACTCTCTTCCGCCTCCTCCTCCTCGTACTCTCCTTCATCTTCCTCCTCTTCCTCGGTGTGCTGTTCCAGCTCCTCCCTGGTGATCATTTCAAAGTCGTTGCCGTTGCTGTGCTGCGATCCCTCGTCCTCACGCCGATCACTGTCCGTGTCCCCGCCCTGGCCCTCGCCCCCCGAACCCTCCCCCGCCGCCTTAGTCTCCTCTCCATCGTCCTCCTCCTCTTCCTCGTCCCCGTTGCCGTCTTTCTTCTCGCCGTCTGACCTGTCTTCGCTGTCCGATTTCTCCTTGGCCGCGGGCTCCAGTGCCTCCGCCTTGGCCTTCTCCGAGGCGGCCTTCTTGCCGTCGGCCCGTGGGCCCTTGTACTCGTGCGTGTACAGCGGCCTGAAGGAATCTATGAAGCCCACGTCCGCCGTAAGGTTCGGCAGGAACCAGAAGTGATGCCGCCCTCCGGTCACCACCCAGATGATCAGGAACAAGATGCAGCGAGCTGAGGACAGAGGGCAGAGATGGGTAAACACACAGCTGGGCAGTGCCAGACTACGACCTCCTGGGTTTTAACAGCTATGAAGATGAACAATTATTAAACACAGAAAATACAAAGACGCTAAAGCTGTGACTATACAAGAGCCAATGTCATGTGTGAACATGCAGGTACATCTCGCCATGAGAGCACGCAGGACACACCAAATGTCGCATTAAACACTTTACCTTAGGCGCATCACCCGTCGCAACCCAAATGAAAACAAGGTATTTTCACCCAACCAGGGTGACAGTTTGAAAACCAGGTGCAGTGCCCCTGGACGGGACACCTACCCACGGCTAGCAGAAGGATGCTGGCGACGAAGCAGCCAGCCGCCACGCTCAGGTAATACACAGCAACGCGCATCTCTGTGGGCCAGAGCGGGAAGAGGGTGGCCGCGATGACGGCGATGACTGCACGAGAGAGAGGAGGGACTCAGATGGGGATTTTCCAATAAGGACTTCAGCAAAACGGTATTTATAGCATTATTCCGTGGATCAGAGTGTGACATAATTGAACAGTTCAATTTCCTTGTCTGAAAACACTCACCTAGAATGAGTCCCATAGCAAACGTCTTGAAATGTACTGGGTCATATATCCAAACATACACCTGTGAGCAGGACAGAAGACAAACAAAGAACAAAACAAATGATTATGACTTGGAATAAACACTAAAAACTTTGCATTTAGCTCAAACCTCTCACAGCCCCCCCCTCCCCAAAACAGCTGTAATTCTCTACACTTCATCTGACTTTTGTGTTCTCAGTTAACGTAACTGCTACACGACCTGTAATAGATTCGAACAACTCTGACCTATTAAAGTTCTCCCCAAACGAGCTAGATGGGCTGAATGACTCCCTCTCATTTGTAAATTCTCATGTTCTATAATATTTGAAAATATTATGTTGAATAAAATAAAATCATACTGATACTTTTGAAAATGTGGCTTGTGTTAGTCATATCAATGTGCAATAATTAATTGTAAATGTATTAACTTTTTTTAACAAATGTATCTGACTGCATGGCTGCTTCTGCTCTAGATCTGCCGATACTACAGGGCAAGCGCCCACTAAAAGGGATCTACAACATCAACCATAACTTAATTGCTAAATAGTGAAATGTATTGGTAAGATGTTCTGATCCACTGTGGTGAGTTCCCCTGATGGCTATACATGTACAGAAGCAGCATCAGCACCCGTGGCCTGGACAGGGCCCAAATCTGTCCCGCCCAAGCCTCACTGACCTCGTTCCCGTCCAGGAACACCTGGTCCTCATGGGGCTCCAGCTTGAACTTCTTCTTCGTGTCCTTCTTCTTCTTGGGAGTCCCAGGGACCTCCTCCTACACGGATGGACATAAGGACACGTGAGCTGGGCTCTTTCCTGGTGTGCAGAAAACATATCTCACCAGCAGGTGTCACTCTAACCCCACAGCCACCAGCACAAAGGCTTAATGTGGAAGCGACACTAAAACAAAAACACTGTGCCCTTGCTTGCAGGTATACACTGCATATCTCCACTTCAAGCAACATATTAACCATCAGCCCATCCACCTATGGGCGATGTGCTATCTCTAAGGCTATGGCTCAGTGCCGGCAATTGGAAGGTCGCTGGTTTGAATCTCTTGAATACCAGGAGTGATCCTACTCTGTTGGGCACCTGAGCTAAACCCTTAACCTGCAATTGCTTCATCCTGGGACGTTAATCTACATCCAGCCCTGCGAGCAGGTCCTCCAACTTACAGGGAAATGTGGGGATTAGTGGCAGGATCGGCACTGCAGCCACTGGAAAACACTGCAAAGTAGTGTGGTGCTGATGTATCACCCACTGCATGGCTGCACTCTCATCGTTGAGGTGGTTTGTTACGTGGTGGGTGTGGCAACGCGCTGTCATCAGCAAACGCTCCTTACTTCCCTCCCCTTGCTCAATCATCCATCCATCCACTCACTCACACCCTGGTTTGAGTGGCGTATCCCAGGCAATACAAGGCAGGAAGTATCTAGATAATAATGACAATCTTCTGCAAACCAGGATGAATTAGACAAACACTACGTACTGTTTTCTCCTTTTTCGACTCTGCCACCTCAGACTCCTTCTTCTTCTCCTTTTTGCCCCTTTTATCCTCCTCCTTTCCGCTTTCAGTCTTGGCCTTCTCTCTCTCCTTCTCCTTATCCTTCTCTTTCTCCTTCTCTTTCTCCTTCTTGGTATCCTTCTCAGGCTTCTTCTTCATCACCTTCAGGGCCCGGTGGAAAAACTGCTTTTTCAGGAGCCTGCGATGAAAACCAGTGAAGTTTTCAGTCAGTTTTCAGCCTATTAAACTCCTGCAGTCTGGCAAGAACAAACGGGAACCAACAACTGCATCGGTGCGTCTTTTAGAAAAACCAAGTTTAATAAGCCGCGCTTCAAGCGAAAAGACGGAAGCTCCCCTTTCTACATACAACCAGCTGGCGCTTTCATGCATCATTTTTCTGCATAGACAAGCTGCACACAGTGCGGCAAACAGTGACGTGCATCAAAAACAAATGCAGATGTGCTACCGCTGATTTTAATCTCTTACAATATATAGGGCTTCATATTGCAACGTTTTCACCACAGACCCTTCCTGTTTCGACTCCCTGACTCCATTGAAACCCCTTGCTATTCATATACACAGCAGCTGGCTAAGTGCTCTTAGCGATTTAAATCACAGTGCTTTGGTGCTTTTCGTGTTACTAGGCAACAGAGAAGCAAGAGTCACCCCTCTAACCTTTAACCCGCATTTGTATATATGCATCCCCCGTTTATGGGCAGGATGTTTTTTTACATTCTACGCAGGGCACACAGGTGACTCGCCTGTAGGGGGTGTAAGCCAGAGGGGCGAGCCCACCTGTTGCAGTAGTCGACCACAGACTCCCTGGTGGTGAAGATGGCGTCCTCCCCTTTCTTGGCTTTGGCCCACTTGGAGTCCATGAGACAGTCCACCGCTTTGGAGGCTGTGGGTCACACCAAAATGGGGAGGGGGCGGGGGCAGGGGAGGAAGAGATGTTTGGCCTTTTCCTATAAAAGAACTTCAGCACTGAACAGCTTCATAAAACTGGTCTTAATCTTCATTATGACAGGATCTCTTTGGCCTTCATCCTGTAGCTGATTCAGGAATGAACCCAGCCCACGTTCAGCAAAAGGGAAAGCAGGAATTGAACTTAGAACCATATGGTTTGGGTACAAAACCAAGCACAGACCTTCTCCTTACATGCCTGAATCAAGCAAAGCTATCATTTATTTGCTATTTGCACAAATACCAGTACAGCTACATCGGAATGCTTCTTCTGGCATGTCTCATCTTATTCTCCTTTGAGGCATGTGCCAAGCATTAAGAGTTGAGAATGAAGTTCGGGGTCCATTGACAGGGTCAGGCCATTTATCCACCCCGTGGAGTATTTTGGGGGTTTAGAGCCTTGCCCAAGGGCCCAACGGTGACTAATTGGCAAAGGCCAAGGCTCGAACCGGGGGTCTCCTGATCACAGACAGAGACTTAACCCACTGAGGCACACCAGTCCACAAAAAACATACTGCCCAAATGGAGACTTGAATCCTGGTCCCAGAGATACGAGGCAACAGTGCCAACCACTGGGGCCGCCCAACCACCCATGTGGCCTAACGAGGCCCTCAAAAGACCCCGCTGTCTGAACACACGAAAAGGCTTCAAGCTGTGGAGCGAGACCAACCCCTAATTCCCTCAGTCACCTAAACGTAAAAGAAGCCACACAAATGTATCTGGACAGGACACTAGCTGAGCGAAACACACGGCTTCGTGCTACGGAAAGTGCTATTTAAGCGACACCAAAATGCCACACGACATCACAGCGAGCAGGAAATGAGTACCAGGACCACGCACCGATGAAGTACTCCACCCGGTGCCCCATCATGTTGGTGGACTTGGTGGGGCAGTTAAAGCGCAGATACTTGGCAACCGCCTTCTCCTCCTTGGTGGGCTCACCGACCTCCTGCAGGGGGACAGACACGCAAACCCAGGAATTAATGCTCCAAGGTCTAATCACCCCAGGACCTGGCAGCAGTTCACATGAAAACACGGCTGCCGGGGGGGGGGGGGGGGGGGGGGGGGGGGGGGCGGATCCTGTGCAAGACGAAACCCGTCTACAGAAAGCACTGAAGGATAATGAGGACTTCAAAGAATGTATCATGTAAAGGCTTTGCCCCCCCCCCCCCACCTCACCCCATCCCCCCACCTCACCCCCTTGCAATACACCAATCACACAGAAATTAAATATGCAGGGAAGCACGGTACTTCAAAAATGATTCATACAATTAATCACGACACTTAAAAAAAACGCTACAACTAACCACAAAGACAAGCACTGCACGTCCAAAAACTCAGAGGCAATAAAACACTGAGAAAAATGTAAACCGTCAGAATGGACTCCACAAAATAGGTATAGGTGATGGTTAGGATGGACTGTTTAGCGACATAGCTACATAACCTGACGTTAGCAGCGTTTTCCTGCTATTCAAACCTCATTCCATAATTTATTGTGAATTTATATAAATTACTTATATCTTTGTAAAAGAATATGTGTGTGATGGGTGGTGGAGCTACCGTCCATCTCTCTGTCCATCAAAATGGGGCCTTGTTCCTCGCCTGTGTCTCTTCTCAACCCTGAAACCGAGTTTCGTTTCTCGCTGTCCCCAGTGAGCCCATCAGAAACGGCCTGTGACGCTTACAGCGATGGCCTTGCCACACCTCTCCCATCGCATCAGTTCAGCGTCTGTTCACCACAGTCAGTAGTGACTCGTATTCAACAAGAGAAGAGAAACCACCATAGCACAAGTTGAGTGGCCACCTCCAACCACCTTGCATGGAGGTCAAACAGCAAAGCTGCATTTGAAAAATCTAATACTACAGAAAATGAGATATGTTTACAGCTCTCCTGTACAGCTGCACCATAAATCCTCTTATTTAGATCTGTTCCTACTTATCTTATTACATCTGAATGACCAAATATAGTGTGTATGTAAAAGCACTTTCCAAAGCCAGTCTTATCTGACTCGCAAGTAAGCAACAAAATTACACAACTGAGAGCTTGTGTAAATCACCCATCAGTTCTTCTTTCTAAGTCAATGGGCAGAACATTTGTTTCAAACTGGCGATTTTTTTCTTTAACTTGCTTTTTTTCCTGAGAATTTTATCCAAAGCTTAGCTTTTAGCTGGATAATTCACTGACGAAAGTCCGGTCAGGATGACTTGCTGGAACTTCTGTATCTGCCAAACATCGTTACGGGGCTTCCTGTGAGATACACACAGACCTTGGCACACAACAGTTTACACATTAGCTTCAGGCATTTCTGAACATTGGACCGCTGGTATTTGACAACACATGGTCACACGGACCAACTGCAAAGCTGGCGACAGTCACCAGCTCCAGTAAACATCACCCTGGTCCTTATTCCAAGCTGCCTGAATACATCAGCCTTGCTAATGCATTATGACGAAAGCTACAGCTTCCTGAAACTGCCTGATATTGATGAAACAGTGCCAGAAAAGAGAGACGGAAGGTCAGCAGTCCTCAGGATGATATTCCTGCCTGGGCCAAAATGTCACCAAGAATGACTGAAGGCTCATTGTTCCCAAACCCCCCCTCACCCCCCCGGAAAAAAATGCCACGTTTTCCTTATAGTGTTTCTGCATTTGTCTACCTGTCAGCTTCTCAGCTGGGGAAGACAGCACTACACACATCAGTTACATCAACTTTTAATTAGAATTAGGTGATCAGTGGTCATTGTTAACACACCACAGCACACAGTGCGCAACAACGAAATGTGTCCTCTGC
>JAODLC010000047.1:4492080-4513813 GCA_026781145.1 Hippopotamyrus pictus
AACCCATATGTGACTTTCGTGACATAGCAGGGGGCAGCTAATTCAGCGCCCGGGGAGCAGTGCTTGGGGATGGTACCATGGTCAGGGTACCTCAGTGGTGCCTTGCTGGTCGGGGATTTGAACCTGCAATCTTTCGATTACAAGTGCGCTTCCTTAACCATCAAGCCACCACTGCCCCATATATTGTGACACAAATATCATCTATAACCAAAAATTCAATGTATCTCAATGGAAGGCAATCATTAAATGCATACCTTAAAATACACAAAAACACTAAATATATTCGCAAAATTCTCTCATTAGCGTGCACCTTAGAATCACCTAAAACGCAGCTACACAGTCCCTGTTATTGGGTCGCTTTTAAATCGAGCTCGCAATGTTCAGATCTGTAACTCCTGACAGCATCGGTTGGTTAGAGTTGGATGATCCCTGCTAAATAGCATGTCAGATCTATTGAGGAGTCAGCCTGGTCCAAACATTATGTCTGATCACACACGCCGCATATATAATACAAGACAGTCCGAGCGCTTTCTCGTTAGAATGAACCGGCAGTTGTCAAGCCAGCGTCTTTGAGCTTGAAAACATCAAGACGCCTTTTAAATAGGCTAAATTCGCAAACATTCAAATAAGGGTAAAGTCACCATCTTCTAAAACACAAAATTAAAAAAGCAGAGGGGCGTGGAAGAGCGTTTCATCCTTATGTTTATCGACTGCACCACATACAATGATGCAACGTGTAGATGCTTTTCCACATAAAACGGACCTGATGTTTGGATTTGACACTGATTATAGTTTAGATATATAACTAACGGAAAAGTACACCCACTGTAATATGTGAAACCTGCAAATTAAGGTTCAGCCACATATTTTCTGGCGGTTCCGGCGGAGAGACACGCATGCAGGCTGGAGATTAACCAACCAAAAGTACTGGACGATGGCGAGCGAAAGGGAGTGTCGCCTCTACCACCTGGACCAGCGGTCTGGGAAACTGACGGACGGGTGTACGGGAAGATCCACATGCGTCATTAAAATCAGTTTATCACTGATGTCTGGAGCTTTACTGCAACAAATCACTGGCGCTGTTCTACATGGGTAACACAAGGTACCGGAGAACCAGTGAACTGTCATTATATTCTCTAAATAGAACAAATGAAACAACATGTCATAGCGCTTCACGATACCGGCAAGTTATGGGGAGAAATGCAAGTTCTGCCCACCAGCAGTAGCAGCTGTTTAGGTAGATAGAGACCCTCGCGACAGAACTGTCACCTCAAAAACACAACTATGAGGTACTTCTCGACGTAAGTTTAAGAAGTTACTGTTTAACGTGAGAGGATAACTTCTGAAGTTCACATAAAAGCCAGCTAGTCCGTAGCCAGCTAGCTATCCACTTCCTGCAGGTGAAAAAACGCTCCGACCAGCCCAGCGAGCACTGCCTGTCCTCTCAACATCCGTCGCTCGCCTCTTCCGAGAAATTAATGAAACGTTAACAGCGGTGGAGCACAGCGTGGGGGGCCCTCAGACCGGCGTGACGCCGGCCTCGCACAGGACAGTAGCGCAGCCGAGCCGCCTCGACGGCTTTTCCTTCGAATACCTGGATTCGTTTCTTGTGCCTCCTGCGCTCCGCCATGTTGATCCAGCTCCGTGTCAGTGTGACGTGGAAACAACGCGAGGGAAGAGACGAGAGGACGAGAACATGACGTCACGAAAACGACAGCTCATGACACCCCTGGGGTAGCGACTCAAATATGTTATAATAATAATAGAAATTTTGTATTGACTATACCATCTTGAGTGTTAACTTTAATTATTATGTATATAAACTTAAATACAAACGTTTAATTCTGACCAACGAGGTGCATAAAGCTGTAATTGTTATAAAATTGTTCTTTCCGTATTATCCGTCTTTTCCGTTGGATCCATTGCAAGAATGCGCCTATCTCATGACGTGCAGGGTACGCCCTGGATGGGGAGAGCTGTTATCGTTTGGAACGGTCCTAGCCGACGTTGCGGCCTATCGGCGCCCTCTCAGGATTTGGCGCACTAGGCGGTCGCCTATAAGATTGACCGGCCCTGGTTGTTGCCAAATTATTACTGTACTGTTACCGTACAGTATTCTCCACTACTGGACGACGTGACCAAAAATACCATAGGAAACCATATTCCATAAGTACACATGTTACAAAAGAATGGATTAATACTTTAGATTGCCAAAATTATTTCTTTAGAATTCTTAACAACTTATGGCAGTACTGTACCTTAAAAACGACTTCACCCATATTTACATTAAAGATACTTAGATTCTTTAAAGTTACAAAAATATTAGTACTATTCTAAGCAATTGCAACCGTTTTTATGAGCCAGTGTTTTCAGGTAATTAACAATTACACAAGATAATTACATCCCTATTGTAATTGAATGAACTGACTGACCATTTTTACAACTACTCAAAAACACAGAATTCGAGATTACTTCATGATAAAGGTACAGAACAGTCCTGGGAAACTATTTACAAACAATTACAGAGAAGTCATGTTACAAACATAGTATGCATATACAATGCATCCAGCACACACAAAGTCAGCTGGTGCTTTCATCCTGGAATGGAAAAATACTGCTTCTGAGTTTTTCAGTAAACACTTCTGCTGGAGGTTGGTGTTGACCAATCAAAGGGCTCACACTCCACCATTCTATATTAAGACATGAACATGTGCTCATGTTTGGAGCTGTATTGCGAACGTAACACATTACAACTGAATTTGCATCAGTTGTATTGAACTATTGACTTGTGGTGGAGCTTAATAATGAAGTAGAATGTAACACAAAGGGACACTGGCGTGTTTCTTAGTGGTTTTTTTTTTTTCCTGATGACTCCTTATGGTTTCAGACATTGTCGTTCAAAACAGGTGGAGGGGGATTTTCTGGCCCCAGCAGGGACTCCTGGGGCTTGACACTCTCCAAGTCCCTGGGGCAGGGGCTTCCCAGCATGTCCATGCTGTTGCAGTTCAGCGGGGGACTGATCTCGGCGGACTGATCTCCTGTCTTCTCTGATGCGGCTTGCAGGGCGGCACCAGCAGTGAGCGGCAGGTTCATCGCATAGAACATACTGCCCAACCGGCGAGACACCTGCAGATGGGGGTGGATAAAAACAGTAAAATTCATGGAAAAAAAACAAGTATTCTGTTTTCAGTTGTATGAATAAATATAATTATATAATACTTTATGGGGTATAGCTATGGATAAACACAGCGTTCCAGAGATGTTTAAAATGACATTCTGCTCAAACCTGAGATCGTATCTTAAGGGCAGGTCCAAGCTTCAAGCCCATGGTATCTAAGAGGTGGTCCTCTGTGAGTAGCGGCAGTGTCTCTCCGTCAATCATGTGGTCCTTGAATGTCTGTGGAGAACAACTATGTTACTGTGAAAATTGCCTTACTAGGAAACCCGTGGTGAAGACCTTTTTTGTTTGCAGCCAGAAAGGTTGACTCAAGCACAAACCTGAGCATACTCTGAGCAGCTGGGTATGTTGCTGATGAAACTGTAAACATCATCCACTGTCCACTTTCGAAGATCCTCAGCTGACGACATTACTTCACTGTTGAGAAAACTATGAGGTCCTGATTAGGAAAGGGAAAAATGTTGATGATTCCCCAAGGACTGGATTGGGAAATACTGCTATGCAGGGTCATGGTGAGTGCACAACAGGGCACACTGTAGGGGAAGACCTTAGGCACGATGTCATGTTAGACTAGCGCTTATTAAATTTGTCAGGATTATGCTTGTAGTGCGACATTTATGTCTAAAGACAAGAGATAATTAGTTATATCGAGTGCACGTGGTATCATGTAAGTTGGGTCCTGTCGACTCACCAGGGGGTAAAAATCCGTTGCTTGATATTGGAAATATGTAAGACATATTAGTAAGGGGTGCAGAGGTGGAAGGGTAGACAAACTTCTCATGGAAAGCTGAGCTGGTGCTGGGGTCGTCCTTCTCGTTAGCACTGGTTCTGGAGTCTGTAGTGTCTGCACAGCCTTCCTGACTAATGATGCAGTTCTTGCGTGGCCCTTGTTTACACTCTTTGTGGTTCTTTCCACTGCCAGACGACAGTTCTGTGTCTATTTTCACATGGTCTGGTTTGCTCACTGACTCGTTCTCTGTCTCCCCTTTTGATTCACCCTCCTTTTCCTCCACTGATCCCCCTGGACTTTGGTCCACACCCTTATCATCTGATTGGCCCTTGGCTCCAATAGCATTTGCATCCATCATCTTGTGATTTGTTGCCCTCTTGCTGCTCCTCCTCCCTCTTTCTCTCTGCAGTGTGCTGATTGGTGGATATGGGCTAGCAGACATCAGCAGACTGTTGGCCTGCAAGTCCTCCAGTGTGGTGCGATGGACAAAGACGTCACTGGGGAGGTGGCCCTCAGGAATGCGCTGACGTCCACGAAAGGCCATGGCATTCGGGGGAATCCCCTGGTAAATCATGGGGGGCTCCATACCCATAAGCCCTTTCTGGTGGGCCGTTTCCAGCTCTTTCTGATGCAGGATGGCGTTCATCTCCATTCTTGATACGAAACAATGACATGTTATAGCATTATTAGATACAGCTTAGTGAAACAGGATAGATTGATACTGGAGATGAAAACAGACATTAGCCAATGTTACCAAGAAACAGTTAAGTGGAATGAAACATTCTAATGTAATAGGAACAGAAGAAATACTGGGAATGGTCAGGAAGCAGATGTGCCTCATCATTTGGACAAATATCATATTCTGTCATTTATAAAGTAACCATATGTGTGTGAACATATCCAAGCCTGATACCTGGCTATATTCTGCTTGTGAATCATCTCCTGTCGCCGGGCAACTGTTTCCAAGGGTTCCGAAGGTAGAAAACCATACCCTGCTGACAGGCCTTACATGGAGAAACACACACAAACACGCATACAAAGAAGCAGACAAGAGATAGCAATAGATTATCATATTAAAGGCTGTAGTCCCAGCATGTAACTAATAGCATGTTGATTCTCTGAGATGATGCCATCTGTATCAAACGCAGATGCCTGACAGAATGGTCTGTAATTATGATTAGGTGTGCTGGTCCGTCATACCCACCTGTTCCGGGGAATGACCTTGCCGGCACAACATTGGAGTGTGGGGGCAGAGATGGGCCCAGGTTGGCCCGCATGTGGATCTGCCTGGCCTCAGAAGGCACCATCTCTGTAGAAGGCACCAGCTCCCTGCCGAGAAACAGGAAGACAACTCAGAGAACCGTGATACATAGTAATGAATATTACATTTAAAAGCCCGTCCCCACACACACACACACACACTCAATAGTGAATCAGAAAGGTATGAAGGTGCGATGGTATCTGACAGGAAGCATGAATGCAGGATTCTGTCTCCAGCCCACGCTGTCTGCTTCCTGTACACAAGCTACAGCCCAGTGCCTCGCATCCGTTACTATGGGAAGGGGATTCGACCATCGGGACATAGCAGAGAGGGGCACAGGTTCTGGAATCCTCTTTGGACGACACAGGAACCAAAATCATCTACCTAAAATCAGCATGCTATAAAAGCAGATTTTCAGCAAGATGTGGAATGTTGGATTGTAAAGGTGTAAACATTTTATCTTATTTAGCTAGGTGAATGAGCAAATATATAGGAAATTTATACCAAACGTGGGTGGTATCAAAGTAGAGGAATTAATGTGTAAATTAATGTGAGAGCTGCTCTGCTTTAGGGGTGAACTTACCGGTCCATGAAACGGGGCTCGAACTGCCCCTGGGCAGCCTGCAGACGCTGCTGGGTCTGGGTGAGAAGCTGGGGTGTCATGGCCATCTGATTTCTCATCATCAGCTCCTGCCTCTGCCGCAGCTCTGCGGGACAGGTAACAGACAGGGCGCGGTGTGTCACAGCAAATGGATGCCCTTGGCCTTCCTGGATAGCTGGCACCCCCTGCTGGTGGCGGGCCTGAAGGGCACTCAGGAGCCACAAGTGCAGCTCATGAGTTCAAGATTCAAACACTGGATGTTGATGTTGAACTCCCTCATCTGTATATCCATAGCTACACCAGCTGTTGCAGGGACGGTTCTGGGGGGGCGGGGGTGCTCCCATGACAATATGCATGCCCCCCCCCCGACCGTGTCCCCCCTAAATACATATGCTACTTGGGTCTGAAATAAATTTTATATTATTACTATTATTGTGATTTACATTTATACATCTGGCTAAAACTCTGTGCGCTGGGAGCAGGCGAAACACAAACGTAAGCACATTTTCATGACGGACTCTTAACTGCGCCCCGCGGTCGAGTCTCTTCAGTTGGTGAAAAACAAATTTAACGACAGAAAAAATAATCAAGCTTGTGGAAACGGGCTAAACAAGAAATCAGAGTGAGTAAAATATTTGTAACAAACTGTAAAATGTGACTGCAATTCATTGTTTAAATAACATCGGTTTTCAAAATTAGATGGATGGATGGATGGATGGATGATAGGCAGACAGACAGCCCTTACCCCCCCCGGACATGCCGTTGACCACCCGGTACCACTGCTTCTCGTCCAGACTGCCTGGTTCCCCCAGTCCAGTCATCTTCCTCAGGTGCTCCCGTGGGGTCATGACGCCCTCTGGCTGACAGGTGGCGCCCTACCGTCCCTTTGTAATGGACAGTGGGTGTAGCGGTTAATCACCCGGAACGTCACCTGAACGTTTTCAAGTCCGAATCCCACCAGCAGTGCTACGGTCCTGAAGCGGAGTTTTCCTAACAAGTTATAAGTTGTATTAAAGCGTAGAGCTTATAATGACACTGACACTATCTGCTCACAGAATAATGACAATGTAAGGAAATACATTAGATGTTTTCCCCCCACTGTTGTGAAACACTAGTGTTCCCTTTCCATTGACTGGAATCGCAATGATTCTACAATATCCTCAAAGATTGTAAACGATCAGTTTAACAAAATATAATAATGATAGTCACTGATACGTAATAATAACCCACGATGAATGGTTATAGTAAAGTACATTCAGAGGAAAACATTGTTTGCGTGAAATTGTTCATAACGCAGAAAACATCTGCTGTCAGGCACAGCAAAACCTCACACGTGGTGAAGTGAGCAAGTATGAGCAAGTGTTTTCTGCTAACTTGTGTAAAAAAAAAAACATGGTAACTTTCACGCTGCAGAAAGCCTACAGATATTTTTAAAACCATAATAGAAGCGAAAACAATGTCTTGCGGTTTCATAGAAAAAACGGACAGGTTTCAAGGTATGCGTAATGTTTGCAGCCGGCGTCCTGTTATCTGTACGATGAGGTTTTCACAGCGCGGGGGTCTCTTGGAAATCACCTTGTAAAGCGTCGTAACCCACATAGACAAAGGCTGAGTTTCACTCCACAGATATGCATTTCAACCCCCCAAAAAGTGCTTTTAAGTACGTTGTGTTCATCGGAGAGAACGGGACTAATTTAGCATGTCCCAGTTTTCTGTGCCGCTAAAATGTCTTGGGCATTGCAGGTGAATGGTGCTATACAAATCCTTATAGCAGCGGCGACGCGTCTTATAATAAGAATATGGTATTGTTAACAATGCGGAAGGTATGAAGGAAGTAGGAGTTCGCTCAGATGTGGATGCCACCATACCTTTTGATCTTAAAACGTTGTTTGGTTCTCTTCCTCCTCTGTTCCTCTATGTCTGAAGTACAGACTGGGGGAGTAAAGGTACAAAATGAACCAGGGATCACCGGGGAAGGGAGGAATATGGGGAAGAGAGCAGCTGAGTGGAGAAGGAGAGAGAGGATAAATAAAAACCATTTGGCATGCAGCGTCTGGGTTGGGCACAGGGGTTTGCAGAGATGAAACAAGTTGCACCTTCCCACACAGGAACACGGAAGCCCCGGGGGCGGAAAGTCCCAGGTTCAGAACCGTCGAAGCGTCTTCTGTGGAAAAAGTGAGCGCCGACGGCTGCGTTTGGCGAAGGACCACAGCGACAGCCTCACCTCGGGTTAAGGCGACCCAGATATCACCATGCCACACCTAAGGTACCTGTGTGGGCGGGGTGAGCGCCCCCCCCCCCCCCGGGTCAGTGAGAACCCAGCGACTCTCTCTGGCCCTCTGGTATTGGGGCCGTGTGTATTTAGCCTGTGGTTGGTAAGTCGCACCTTTCCAGGGTATTTATCGAAGTTGAAATCAGTGGTAGGGTCGTTCTCATAGGATTGCCGTCATTTAAAAAACAAGATTTACATATGAGGCCTCTCAGATACAAACCAATAGTGTGGTTTTGAGTGATGGAGAATTTCACATGTCGAAATTGGGAGTGGTAGATTTCGTACGAAACATGAAACAAACAAGTTACATTAGCACCACCTGCGAAATTAGCATTTACCCAGTGGTGTGTGGTATGCTGATGGGGAATCCGTCTCCCTGCATCGCTCTGGATGAGTCAATTTCTGTGCAATTATATGCCACACCTCAACAAAACCACATTTCATGCCTGCCTCATTCAATAATTCTTCACAAAATTCACATTTTGCATAAAGACCCATCATTAAAAGAAGGTGGCATGCAGGATAGTGTTACTAATTGAATTGATGAGATTAAATACTGGTTTTCGATGTTATCCACAGTTATCGTCTAATTTAAAGAATTAGACGATTAGGATACGTTATGGCCAGTGACATCATACTTAGCACTGTTTATGGTTCGGCAAGCAGCCGTAAATTGGAATCAACGCAGATGCTGGCTGGTCTACCTTTTACACAATCAGCGGCTAACCTGTTACCCAATTGTGACTGCTGGCAGTAAACATGCTGGTCATGTGACCTGCTTGTTGCTATGGAGGGGGGTAAGCGTGCTTGCTTGTGAGGAAGTTAATTAAAGGCTATTTGGATGCTGACAACTTAAGGTTAATTGAGTGATCCTGGCTTGTGCGTGGCTTGCCGTTTCAGCTTTCTGCTGCCCTACAGTTCCCTCCGAAAGCCCGTCTAATCTGGGTCCCCTAATTCCATCCTCAAGTCCGCGTCTGCCAGGGACATCTGTTGACCCCACGTGTATTCCCGTTGTCCGCCACCCCCAGCCCATATCTGTGCATGCTCTTCCCCCAAAATCCTATTAGCTAAGTCCTGGCTATGCAGCACTTTAGAGGGATGTGATAGACTAATTCTGGGCATTGAGCGTTTTACCCTCAGCAAACCTTGCCTGTAAGCATCCAGAACAATGCACCCCAAGTGCTAATCCTATTAACCTCCATTAGTCCCCCTAGATGACCTAAAAACACCTTGGATAAATCTCGGACCCAAATGGTTTATTAAAAGATATGGCCCAGGCACCTACTGCAGCATCGTCACTGGCTCCCTGTAGCAGACTCAATTGTTTACAGTATTTCTTGTCACATGGAGCCATTTAGCAGGTATAAGTCTGGAAGTAATTAAAGACCTGATTGCCCATTAGCTTCATGCATTTGCTAGCACGCTAATTTCTTTGTTCATATAACTGCGATCAGAGGTGGCAATTTCAGGTCCAGAAAGTAAAAATCCAGACCATGATTTACTTTCAACCAACCAGTTGAGCATAAAGAGTCACAGTCACAGAGTACTCAACTGGTTGGATGAAACAAAATCATGGTCTGGATTTTTACTTTCTAGGCCTGAAATTGCCACCTCTGACTGCAATTGCCATGGCGATGGCAGTAGAGATGAATACCCAGTTTCCTAACTGTTGCACTGGTGCACGCAAACTATTTTTGGCCCCCAACCCAGACAATAAAGTGATATTCTGATGGAGGTAAGGGACACCATTCCCACTTCATGCAGGCAGTGGGCGGGGCAACAGCACATGTCTGCTGATTAATCTGGCAGAGAAAGCCAGGCTTACGTGATCTCAAGGATTCCCCCGTGCTTGGCAGTGCGGGGAGGAGAATGTACACTTATGAATGTTGGTCTGGATGTGAACCATCTACCTCACTCCAAGAGCTGTACGCAAATAAGTACTGATGACCTTCCAGCAGGGGTGCCACAAAGGAGGTAATTTTGGATGATTCCAAAGGCCCTTGAATGATGGGGGCCCTGAAAAAACTGGAAAATAATTGGTGTGGTCTGGGTTGGGGCCCAAAATCACTAGCAACACCCTGTGTACCAGGACATAACGTGAACTAAACAGAGATTAATAAATCACAACTCTATCTGAAAAACTCTCCCCTTATTTTAAAAAGCGGTTAAATATCCAAAAAAAAAAACACGTTTTTAAAGAATGAATCCCACAACGAGATGAATCTAAAAAGCTGAACACTGTGAAGACTGAGGCACATCTAAGAACAGGGCCTGGATTTTGGGATTTGCTGCTCGATAAATTTATTATCCTAATGAGATTATATAAAATTGCTGACAACAATAAAAAAATTGGCAGCTCTTGTGCACCCGTCAAACTTATATGACCAACTAAATCATAAACCTTCCATTGTACTGAATATGTCAAAGTCTGTGAATTATAAATTCTATTAATAAATACATATAAATAATAATAATATCAAATAAAAGAAATATTTGTATTCAAAACACAGGTAAACTGGGGATTTATTTCTGTTCATCATGCAATGTCAGGCCCATATCATCTTAGTAACACGTGTAATAAGCAGCTTTTAGTGACAGAAAGAGGTGAAACAAACGGTTCCACGGTAGCGGAAGTCGCTAGCAGCTCAACAGGCGCTTTTTTTAAAGCAGCAGCATGGGTCACAGATACTATCTCCTACTCAGGATGACAGAGAGAGCGAGAGAGATGATGCAGAAAGAAAAGAAAGTAAGGGAAGAGAAATAGAGGGTTCATCACCAAACAAAAGATCAGCCAAAGGACAATCAGTGGTTTGGTTAAACCAAAAAACACTCACCTGATGTTGGCAAAAATATAGGTAAACTGGGGCCGGCGATAGTGACGAAATAATAAAGAGCTCGAACAGGGATCTGGCCCGTGGAGTATCCTCTGCCAACGATGACACCGGTTGCTGGCTAATACTGAAATACTTTCGCTTTGAAATCTGAAGAAGTATTGGTTTGACAGCTTGAAAACCACGCCTGCTGCACGTGTGGCAGTCAGCGGCCGTAGCTTAAAAAAGGCCTTTAAATACAGATTCATTTTATCGTTATTAGCTGGCTTTATCTCTGGCACTAAGCCCTCCCTTTCCTGACATCACGCCGATCTCCCATCCAACTGGCTGGGATGTAATTGCAGGAGTTTTGCTTAAGCTAAGCCCCTTTCATCGTTTACCTCAGTAATCCCTTGTTAGCGCTTAAGGCTGCGGTAAGACACCTAAATACTCTGCTTCCTTCACTGGAGGCAAAAGGAGCCCCTGAGCTGGACTCCGGCACCATCAGCACAGATCCTGATTCTCGTGGTGCGCTGGTTTGGAAATTTTCCACCTTTCGCTTTTATTTTCCTGCCGCTCGCTTGGCCAGGGCCTCCAGTCGGCTGCAGCTTAGAAACCCGGCTGGCGAGAGGTCCGTTAAAAATCCTCCTGGACGTGAGGGCAGGATCATCTTCTCAGACTTCCTAATCTGACAGTTTGTGCTAACCAGGCGCTTACGGCCTGCTGTGCAGAACAAAGAATATTTTTTGCACTGTGGATATTAGGAGCATGAGTCCGGCGTAAAGTGAGCAGCTGGATAGCATTTTATCAGTTCTTTATTATTTGGAGGATTGGATGTTGGGGGGGGGGGGGTCATTTCCTGTTACTGGCCACAAATATGCCGACAAAACGAGATATCCGCTAGTGTGGTGACCACACTTGTCCACATCAGTCAAAACAAAGCCTACATCAAAGAGGCATCCGTGTGCACTGACACAAAACTGTTTCATTTATAATGTGCTGACTGTCTCTCCCCCAGCCTCACCTGCACAAATATATTTGCCTGTTAACCTACAGAATTAGCGTGTGTGTGAAATGATTGACGCTGAAAGGATGCCATTTTCCACCTTAGTGATGAGAAAAACACAATAATAAGTGTGTGTTTACTGGATATACAATTATATTTCATTTCCTCTTTGGATTGTATAGATTTTGCTAATTTGAGGTGGCAATCAATTGACCAGATCATGAAAATATACATTCGCTTAGAATTCTATTATAGGGTGGAGCAGTGGTTAGCACTGTCACCTCTGGGACCTGGGTTCGAGTCTCCGCTGTGGTGCCGTGTGTGGAGCTTGCATGTTCTCCCCGTGTCATCGTGGGGTTTCCTCTGGGTACTCCAGGTTCCCCCCACAGTCCAAAGACATGCAGAGGGTAACTGGAGTTACCAGTTTGCCCGTAGGTGTGCATGGTATGAATCATACATACCCTGCGATGGGTTGGCGCCATGGGTTGGTTCCCTGCCTTGCACCCGTAGCCTCCATGTTCAGCTCTGTACCCCCCACAACCCTGAATGAAACAAACAGTTACTGAAAGTGGATGGATGATTACAGAAGATGGAAGGTTAGATTTCTATTCTAAACAACTGACCAAACCATAAAAATAAACATTTGCTTGAAATGATAAGTGAGCGCAGTACCTAATAGTTGGCATCATATAGGTTACTACTGCACGAGATGCTGTCTTGTTCATTGAAGTTTAACTGGATGGCAACACACTTGGGCATTATAGATCCCATGTCACTTATTGCAAGAAGTAACATTAACTCGAGTGTCTTGGCAAAACTCCCAGACTGGATCTCGTAATCTGGCCACCTATAATCACCCTTAAATGTAATTGCAGCAGTCGATTAAAGTCCGTTCTTTACTGTTTGATGGATTTGCGTTGAGTGTTCTTCGCAAAATTAATCAGAACGTGCTTATTAGTCTCTGTTACACTTTTTCGTATCTGTGATCTCGTACAACCGCAAAGAAGAACACGTTAAATGTTCTGCTTAAAAATAAAGTTAACAGATACAATACTTGACACATAAATGCATGGTGTTGGCGATACGCAGCCTACGTGATTTCCACCGCTCTTTTAGCTTTTCTTAACATTTAACGAACAGACGTCATTCATGCGGTAACGTTCGTGGTAACCTGCATCTCTAACCTTTAGGTGGCGTGAATGTACCGGCACCGAATATTCACTGTTGAGAAAACTTAATATCAAAAGTAACCAACAGCAGAGGCACAGAGAAAGTGTTTTCAGAGTTTATTGTATAGTTTTATTGGGCGAGTGTAACTCTCGTTCTCGCAGTAAATGGTTGTTAGGATGTAAATGGGTGTTACCAAATAAATTTCATGTACAGTCAAATTTAATCTTTAATCTTATGAACCACACATTCCACCCCAGAGTGGAGGGTTTAATGCAACCTCCGAGTGGGAGGTTGGAAGTTATAACGCACCAGCAACATACCCTTCTGCCATCCCCCACAGTCTACTTCGGAATAAAACGGGGGCTATTAATAGCATAATAACAAAATATGATGTAATGCATTTTTGTGTGGGCTCAGGGGATACCTCAACCCAGGGACGCTCAAAGGGCAGGGCTAAGGTTGCCCGGGCAACTGCACGCCCTGCCCTATTTTACTCAAGCTGTCCCGCAACCCCTCCTAGAAAAAAATATTATATATATATATATATTTTGTCGCGAGCTTTCGCCGCGCAAGGAGGAAAAAAGATGTGCAAGTAATCTTCGTCAGGAAAATATTTTTTAATTTGCCGCGCTGGACGGAGCTCAGTCACATACAGTAGCAACTCAACAGCTTCACAACTTAGTGCAGTGCCCTGTACGGCCCATTTCCCTACATTGCGCACCTACTGAACGGTGGCAAACTGTGCGCATTTTTTAAAAACGCCACCGAAACGTTTCATGTAAGGTAGAGAGAAATGCTTATGGCAGTAACGTTAACGTTACAGACTCATTCTGAGACTATAGTTACATCGCCATCAAAAGAGGCAGCTCAGGGAGGCAGCAAAGGGGAGCATATCCTTGCAGAGTTGGTTGCAAGCAAGCAAACCAGCCGGTGAGACAGAGACCTTGCGATAGAAATGGCATTCCCTACATTATCTGGTGTGAAATTGGGAAATAGGCCCATATTTTCAGACTTATTTCATACTAATTGTAATTAGTAATTTTGCACATTCGAACTATCAAAGATCTCGCCTGTGCAGAACAAAAACAACAACAACATACCACTGCTCCTATAGTGGGCCTATTATTATTATTATTATTATTATTATTATTATTATTATTATTGTTGTTGTTGTTGTTGTTTTAACACCGGACAGATGATGAGCCAAGTACAACAGACGAAGAGCCAGGACCAGACCAGAACAGTACAGACTTGGAAAATATCCCCCAATGGGAGGATTCTACTTTAAACTTAGAGCAAGGTATATTAATAAAGACTTAATTAATCAAGAAATGGTATATTTTTCAGTTCTCCATACAGGCTGTGTGATTTTATTTCGGAGGAGGGGGCGCCCTTTTTTCAGGTCAGAGCAATGGCCCCTTAAAATTCCTGTGCACGCCCATGCCTCAATCCTAACCCTCCAGGATCTACGTTTTTCAGAAGCCGGAAGGATTTAAAATAAAACCAAATAGCAAAAGTAACCTTTTTTTTGTTTTCGTGAATGCAAAAAAACGGGGGAATGTTCCTGCCTTTAATAAATGGGCATCTCGTCCAGGGTATTCCTTCCCACCCCCACCGAAACACTGCGATAAAATGATATGAAAAGGTATAGTTTATTGCGCCATCTATCGATATCATAAAGAAAAACAGCGTTCGAAGGAACTGGTGCTTCACGGGGGGATCGAGTCGGTCTTCTAAAAATCATGGTAAACCTTTATGGCATAAAATATAAGAAAATATTTTTTGTGGGGAAAGCCACAAACTAATTGCTTGGAAGACAGCATAAAGAACTATAAAATAACTTTCAGTAAGCCATAGAACCGTCAAACCACGACAATCATTTTTATCAAACGTAAAAGCAGCAGAATAACCCCGAGGAATTGGCTGAGTAAGAATCTAAAACGATCATTTTTAACAGGACAGAACTTCCCTTGGCCTGCCAAGGACAACCACATTTTTTTAGTCACATGTATCTCGAAATGTCCCTCATGACATCAATTTCTCAAATGGTTCGCTTTATGTTAGGAATAACCATAGGTAGGCTGACAATGGCTCTCATTCATGTGCGTCTTGGTGACCCTAACGTTAAAAACCAGCGACTCTCATAAAACCGTCTTACAAGTCGTTGGAAACACGCAGCAAGCATCTTTCCCAGAACGCGAGGCACTTACGATCCGGTACCGCATTTTCATGCCAGTACGTGTTGTGGTTCTGCGTTCCAGTCTAACGGCAGATCGCTTTACAAAATTCTGTTGTTCTGTAACATGCTGTCCGGTTGCTCACATGCTTTGACGACACCTCTTTCTGGATACTTTTAGGTGGAAATGAAAGCGCGTTTTGCCCTCGTCCTCCCATTGCTTTTGACTATGATCAGCGCCCAAATCGCTCACTGGGGGGGCTGCCCGGATCCACCAGTTCAGCCGAAATTCAACCTGCAAAAGGTACAATTCCTGCTTGTCAGGACTCAACATCTGATTAGTTGTGCTAATGTTAATGTTCTTCTTGATTGCGTGTCTATTTTATTTCACAGTATCTTGGGAAGTGGTACGAAATCGCTAAACTGCCGGCGCAGTTTGAAAAAGGACAGTGCATCGAGGCGAATTATTCAATAAGAGACGATGGGAGCATAAAAGTATTTAACTCGGAAATACTGTGAGTTGTCGATAACGATCTGTTTCTACCGATCCGTGCTGTGTTAGATCCGTACAGACATTCAGACTCCAATAAATACAATTCAATGCATGTAATTTAGATGTCTTTATACTACTGATTCTGAGCTAGCATTTATGTCCCAGAAAGGGAGAATTCAGAACGATCGAAGGGACAGCGGTGGTTCAGGACCTCAAGGAGCCGGCTAAGATGGGAATCACCTTCTCTTACTGTAAGTGTAAGCCTGTGCTTAGGTGCCATTTTTCGTTATGTATATTTTGTAATCATGGCGTTTTTACGTACATTGCTCATTGTGATCTAACACGATTCAACAATAACGGATGACTAGCCTACATAAAATCAGTAGTTTCTTAAAGAAGCAATATGTTCATTTTATGGTTGAAACATATTTGCCTCAGATGAAATTCTGTCTATTTCTCATTCTTCTGTGGTGCAGTAATACCTTATACCCCGTACTGGGTGCTGTCTACGGACTACGAGCAGTCTGCGGTAGTCTACTCCTGCACTGACATCTTAAGCCTCTTCCACGTGGACTTCGCCTGGATCCTCGGTCGCACGCGCTCGTTGCCGGCGGACACCGTCCTGAAAGCCAAAGACCTTTTCACCAACAATAACATCGACGTCAGCAAGATGATCTTAACCCATCAGCAGGGCTGTGACGTGGATTCTGTGAATTAAAATACTTTTGCCAAAGATCATTACCTTACTGATTAATGTGTTTTGTCTTTTTAACTGTTTAATGATTTTACTGGACTTCACCACATGATTATACGATCCGGTTATCCGGTTGTTGAGATGGCAAATCTAGATTTTTTTTTTTTTTTGGCTAATGAAATGGGCAGGCACCCTAAGAGGAAAAGCAAAGGATGTCACCCACCTCTTTCTGCTTCGTGCGCCAAATAAAACAGATCATATTTAAGTTAAGTTCACATATAAGTTACATAATATTACATTATAAGTCATAATGAAATGTGCTCCTCGACTTACTTTCTTTTTTTTTTTTCTTTATTGCCCACCACCACCCCCTCAACTTTCTTCAAATCTTTGGCTTAAAACAAACCAGACATTCATGACTATTTAGTTTTATTTTTCCATTACAATCTGCCAAGGGCATAGCTAGAAATTCTGCCCCCCCCCCGACAAAATGTCACCTTTGACCCCCCCCTTTCGGTTGCCACCTCCAGATTTTGTCCTAAGGAAATATGGTCTGAGCCGGACCATACGACTTGCCTGATAACCGCAGCGCTGGTGCACCAACACGGCATAAAAATGCCCAAATGTGAATTCAGAGATGATTTACAGAAAGGATTCCCCTGATTTTGGTTTGATCTGGATCTGTGGGATAAAGCCTGCATGACCTGCTAAGCCGTCCCGCTTCACCACCGGCGCTCCACCGTCCAGTTCCACTTAGTCCACAGTTTGCCGAGTCGGCACCCCTTCGGTTAATGGCGCCACAGGCGGCTGTCTATGTCGTCTGTAGGATTGACTGGCTCTGCATACTATTGCTGTGTCCCAATTCAGGGGCTGCGTTCTCTGAAAGACGAGGTCGGTGTTGCCTTTGCTGGCTGCAAATTATTAATTTGTAGTGCTGGCAATCTAGAAGCTTACGTAAGTTCCACAAAACTTATAACTGCAGCTGAAGTTTGTCAGTTACATTAACTACTTTATGAGACCAAGGACCTGTATGATAGAGTGAGATTTGTTGGTTAGCTAGATAATTTTTTGGATTTATGGTAACCAACATTAAATAGATTTTTATCTTAGTTCACCTACATTTCGTGCAAAATGCCTAAAATCTGATAAGTTATGTCTGACACAAAAATCCGGCTTCATGATACTGGCCTCTGGTATAACATGAAGCTACTGCAGCTGATCAGGGAGTTTTTGCATTTTGCACCATAAGCATCACAACAGCTTTATAGCTACCTTGATTTAAAAAGGCATTCCCTGGTTCTGAGGCAGCCAGAAAATATTCAAGCGCTTGTATTAAGACAGAAGCGATTGTTAGCACCCATATCTGTCCAGTCATTGAAGGGGCCTCTGTGTTCACCACGCAATATCCAACAGATGTCTAGCAAAGACTTTCATGCCTATTTTATAAGTCATCAATGATTGTTGGGAAAGATTCGATCTTCAGGGACATCAAGAGGACTGATAAGTGTCTGTATTGAAATTGTGGACTTTTTAAAACCTATTTTATTTTATTTTATGGCAATGAAAAGAAACAATGTGATTTAAAAGGTTTATTAAAAGTTTAATCTCATTTTTAAACTATTTATTTTATTTATAAAGAACACGAAATCGTTATATTGAAGAACTGGTCTGTATAGGATATTGAGGTACTTGTTAATAGTTTTGTTATGTGTTAAAGTTCATTAATATAGTTTTTGCGGCATTTGTTAACTTTAGCTTACACATTGGTACTGTGCCACCCGAACCCCCACCCAGGCACAGACGCACCACTGTTACGTGATCAACCTCATTTTGTACTAACCCTCACGGGAACCAAACAAGGTTTAATGTCTCCGGAACATAAACGAGAGACAGGCCGCTTACATGTGGTTTTAGTCCCGCCTTATACGGTGCAAAAGTGTTGCGTCATTCTTAAGAACGGGAGGCTTTTCATTCTTTTGGTAAAACTCAGGTATATGATCAGTAGTGTACGCAGGCAGCATTCTGACGAGTGATACCAACACACAAAAATTCAAGAGCATTCAGAAATCCAGCGCAAAGGATCTGTGAGCTGTTCAAAGTGAAGGTTAGTATTTTTCACAAAAGATGACATTTGCACTACCAAATTTGGTATCGTTTAATAAATTGAAGGATTTTTAGGCGGTGGATGACCGCCATTATTTCATTATATACCGTAGTTCCCTAACATCGTGAGAATGGTATTGGAAGGATATTTAAATGTGCCTCGGCCTAAATTTAAAACTGATAAAAATCATTGTAAAAATGTTAAGCATATTAAAAATAAATGTTGACTGATTTCATTAAGTACTTTGGTGGGAACTCTGTGCTAGGCTAGCAAGCTATTTGTATATAATTTATAGCAGTGTAACTCTGAAATTAGACTTTGGAAAACCATAATGAAGCGGCTACATTAAGCCTAGCACTTAAATACTAAGCATATTTAAAATAAATGTTGACTGATTTCATGAAGTACTTTGGTGGGAGCTCTGGGTGCATCTAACAAGCTCTACGTATGTAGTTTATTGCGGTGGGGCTATGAAATTAAACACTGGAAAACACTTCGCAAACTTGCATCTCCAATCTTGCTCTTCCAGCATTTTAAATATGAACATAACACAGTGCGAATATAAATACATCAGGAATGTAGCCTACCTGAATTTAAATAAAAAGTATTACAGGTAAAATTCCTGTCTTGCTCATTTTGGTCCTTCACTGCCAAAAAAGTTTTAAGGTGTCTATCTAGTACAGATAACGTGGTCGTAAAGTTGAAAATTAACGGAATGTGACTGGCACGTCAATATTAACAGGAGTACCGAGTTGGATTAATTAAAAATGAATTGTGTATTCCTCGTGCAGTTTTCATAGCTATACAATTCAAAACGACAATTTCACGAACTGCTTCTCTTTAATCAGACATCAGAGGAAACCCGTGACTGACGGAGCCAAGGCGAGATAAAACAGCACCGCCGACTGAGCCTGACTGACTGTCACTTAGACAAAATTATTAGCACTGTTATATGGAAGTTATCCATTATGCACCTTAATGAGTATTTTGCTTATGATGCTTCTGCATATTCATGTAATCATATAGGTGACATTGTTCTTTACTGTATCCTTTTGTCCACAAAAGATGAGAACTGAAAATCCACGTTTTCTACTAATAGGTAATTAATCGTACTTTTACATAAAAAATTTTTTAATTGTTGTGGCGCATCATTTGAAAACAATAACATATTATGTCTCGTTTATTTTAAACATTGACATATCTTCTAATTTAGGTATATATAACAAATTGGCAAAATAATAATAATTAAAAAACTACAAAAATGTGAATATTATTGGATTAGGGGGTGAAGGTAAAATCACATTAATCTGTACACAGACGTTTTTCAAGCTCAGGGTGTGAGTAACTGACCTGTCTGTCCTGCAGTGTACCTGTGCTCGGGAAGCCAGGGACAGCCTACAGAATCTGCTTCTTCCGTCACTAGCGTTACAGTGGGAGGGAGCTTCCAGTTTCCCTTCACACCTGATGGGAACCAAAGCTACAGAGTTCAGATGTTGTGTAACTCTGTGCTCATTACTAGATGGGTGGTACATCAGTCACCCCCATTTATAAATGTAAACTACAAGGGAAGAGTGAAGATTCTGGACAACCTGATACAACTGGATAACTTACAGCTTTCAGACTCAGGTGTTTATGAGGTGAATGTAGATTATTTTACAGAAACCAAGCGGCAATCCGAAAGGTTCCACCTGCAGCTTTTTGGTGAGTATGAACAGTGCAGAGGGTGATATGAATCATAATATATTGAACAATTATACAAGAGATATTTATAAAAAAAAAATAATGTAGGTATAAATTAGAATCAGAATCAGGCTTGGAGTCTGAGTATGTTGACACACTCAGGGAATTTGTCAATGACTCTCATACATACAGTAGATACATAGTGTCACGTCGGAGGGCAGGAACAATTCAAATGTAGTCTTTGGGTGATCTTGGGAGGATTTATTATGATGTACAATACAATGTAATAAGTACAGTGAGTTATTTACGGCAATGAGGCATTGCTTGTTAGATGGGGGGTGACAGTGTAACTGTGCTGAGGCACCTGGGTCAGATGTTTGTAAGGGTGATGGTTAGTGGGAAGGAACCATTCACAGTGCTCTCTAGCGCCTGCCAGAGGTGAGAAATACAAAGAGGTTACAGCCCAGGTGTCAGGGGTCTGTGATGAATTTCCCTGCCTGTTTTGTGACTCGGGATGAGAACAGGTCTTGGAAGGTGGGCAGGTTAACAGCGATGACCTTTCCTGCAAACCTGACTGTCTGTTGTAGCCTGCCCTAGTCTTTTTTGGGGCTTGTTTTGAACCAGACTGGGGGACAAATTATTGTTGGATTCCTTTTCATATATATTGTCACTTTGTTTATGTGTCATAAATCAGTGTTAATTCCCTGTATATACAAGCTGTAATGTTGCTCTAATCACTGTGATGCATTTTGCTTTCCTTCAGTCTGTGAGAACCTCAGATTTTTCCAGTTCATTTAGCCATTCTAAACTGTGACATGGTACTGCACAGCCTCAATCAAATTCTATTTTTACACAAGTAAGTAATGCGCTTTGTCTGTATCTGTTTCTCTCACTACAGAGCCAGTGTCTAAACCCAACATCACTGCTGAGTGTCTGGGCAGCAACGTCACTCTGGCCTGCACTAGCAGTCAGGGGACCAATGTGGAGTACATCTGGGAAACTGCGCCACCTTGTGGAGGTAGCTGCGCCACCTTGTGGAGGTAGCTGCTTAGTGCATCTTGGTCCTGTCGTACAGATACCCTTCTCTGATACACGGGACTCCATATATTATACATGTACGGCTTGGAACGAGGTCAGCAATGAGACCAGCGATCCTTTGGAGCTGAAATTATGCTCCACACAGCCAGCAGGTGATGTATAAACAAATGTTCCAGCGTGTGCATTTATTTAATAGTGGACAATAAAAGACAACCCTTAAGAAGTGGAAATATTTTATTAATTTAAAGTTGTACCAAGCAGCAAGTATAAATATTCATAGTTAACACGAGACACAATTGAAAATGGGAGACAACGTGAGAATGAAAATGTCATTAAATGTTAAAGAATATAAAGATAAATATTAAAATTTGGATTAATGTGTTAACTGTGTGTGTTACAGTTTCAGTCAGAAGGTCACATTTCATACTGTTTTTATTATAGTAGGTTTTAATTGGATCGTAGCCCTATGGATGGTAATACCTGCATTAAATCTCACTGGAGCTGTGATCTACATACAGAG
>JAODLC010000047.1:4513913-4547391 GCA_026781145.1 Hippopotamyrus pictus
AAGCTGCTGCGATGTGTTAAGCTGCACAGATAGATGGTCAATGTGGTCAATGCTGCAGGAGAGCTTGCACCGCCCACCTGGAAACCTCCGGAAAGAGGTCTCAGACACATCGTGCAAACCAGGCACAGCTGCAGGAAGTAAAGGTAACAGTTCCTCAGTGAATATACTGTAAGAAGTTGAAATCAAAAGCCTTTTTATACCTGCGTTGCATGAAAATATTTGCAGGTTGTAGTTTTGTAATTATTTGGAATGTTTGAATTGTATTTGAATCTCCCCCATGGAATCAATAAAGTTTATCTTAATGTTTTACTGTATTAGAGAGCTGTTTTTCATTTAAGTCCCATTTCAGAGAGCTTTGCATTATAAATATTTGACTGAGATGATGGACAAAAAAAAACTAAACTACCATATAGAACTTTAAGAAAAATGCAGGTTATCCATTTCTTCTCTAGGCAGGTAATAAACATAAAATGGGTGTTTGAAAATATCTAAAGCATAGTGCTGCTTGAAAAGTGCAAGAGTGTCATCCCACAAGTGAAGGAACCTGATACTCAAAGAGTAAGAAAACATGTCAGACGTTTTCTCCAAAGAAATATGTGCTCTGAGTGTTACAGTCAGAAGGTCTTAGTCACATTCATACCCCTTTTATAATCACAGGACATACATGGACTGTAACCCTGTGTGTAGTAATATCAGTAGTACTTCTTACTGGAGCTGTGATCTGCATACAAAGATGGAGGAAGAGAAGGACCAGACAACAAAATATTATTATAATTATTACATAGAACTAAAACAGAACAAATCAATCATTTATTTACTTTGTTTATAAGTTTACTGAGAATGTTTGGTTTGTGTAAATGTTCTCTGCAGGTCCAGCTGAGCTAAGCAGAGATGAAGGTCTCTTAGCACCTCCTGCAATAGAACTCATTTGAAAATAATTTCTTTCCTGTGTTCAATGTGTCTTTATTTTCATCCAATCAACATTTTAATGCTGCCTGAAATGTGTTTATTGGGAATATCTGTAATGTATGAGCACGTTGCATCCGTGCATTTGCACCTCACAGCTGTATGCAGACAACTGACACCTGAGATGCAGCCAATAAAGTCCACAGGTCTTAAATAAGTGTCAGATGTTCTCACATTTCTCAGCTCAGTGGGTAGTTTTGAATACATTATCGCAGATGAAGTGGAAAGTTATGTGGTTGTACATTTGATGCTTTTTGTGGGGTCAAGGTCATGACAGTGGCTCTGTAGACCTGCTTTCTGCATATGAAGCTACAGAAAACACCACAACTATCTACGCATGATCTTCTCTCTAAAAGGAAGAATCGCTAACATGAACAAAAAGCCATGAGTGTAAGTTAGCATGATTTCTGTTCCCTTTGTGCAGACCTGAAACCTGCATGCTGTAATAACACTGAGCCCCAATGACCACAGAGTACAGTTTGGGTTACAGCAGGTCTCCACTTTATCTAACGGTGTCTTTACCCTGTTGATGAAAACGCATAAAGAACCTCATTGAACTGGCTATTGTTACATTCATAGATTTTGTAATGGTTTTGTGATTATTGGGCAACTGAGACAAAACCTGCTGTAATATAACAATTTAGCAGAGGTTCACCCAAACTCCCAAACTGCAGTCTTGCTATATAAATATCCAGATTATTGAAGAAACTTTAAAAAATGACCTTAAATGTAAAATTGTTATCCTCTTTACAGGAAACTGCAGTAATGTACTCACCTATGTCATACTTTTCTTGTTATTGACGTAAACCACAAACCTAATGAGCTGGTAATACAGGTGAAGGTTCAGTCAGTCCACTGAGGTATGGATGTACTCCTGACAGGAAATGCATTTACGTTAAGCTGGTCTTTGGTAAAGTAAATCTAATACAAACCTGTCTGTGTGGAACCGATTTGGGGGATAATGAAATGAAATAGCTCTGGTTCTGTCTGTCATTTTAGGTCCAGTTTAAACATCACCTCTGACACAGTGGAGTTCATTCAGCTCCGAGACTCAGTTCTCTCACCACCAGAAGGCAGTAGGACAGGAAATTCCACCTCATGCAATTACTCTGTTTAAAAATCATTCTGTTAGCTGCAATATGCCTGGTTTGTATACATATACATAAGCGAGTGCTTCTTTTTTGTCACGTTTAGGACTTTTGTGGTAATTAATTTCCCCTGGAATTTTAAAGGTTTTCAGGTTCTGATAAAGTGTGTTTATTTTGAGTGATTTTCTTCATCTGTCTCAGTTGGTTTGGCAGTAAATCATTTACCATTAGTTTTCTATTATGTTTGTGTTGAAATTTGAACAATACAGGGCTGATGTATGTATATATTAAATGTTGTATATGGTATTGAAGTTGGGGGGTGAAGTCTGTCTGGAGGGGGGGCGCCGGCAGTGAAACTTGCCTATAGGGCCCCACGTGAGCTTTGACCGACTATGTTTAATAGGCATTATTGGTGTTTTATGTTTTGTCATCATGACGTTTTTCATGCTCACTGTGTGACACCATGACAATAAAAAAATAATGAGTAACTACATTATATGCACAAAAATATTGAGATATGTGACCATTATACCTACAGGAACCTTTATGACACCTCATTCTAAACCCATAGACATCAACAGGAAGTTGGTCCAACCTTTGCAGCTATAACAGCTGCCACTCTTCTGGGAAGGCTTTCCACAAGATTTTAGAGTGTGTCTGTGGGAATTTTTGCCCATTCATCCAGAAGAGCATTTGTGGCTCACAATCTCCATACTAGTTCATCCCAAAGGTGTTCGGTGGGGCTGAGGTCAGGACTTCGTGCAGAACAGTCAAGTTCTTCTACACCAAACTCACCCAACCATGTCTTTATGAACCTTGCTTTGTACACTGGGGCACAGTCATGCTGGAACAGAAAAGGGCCTTCCCCAAACTGTTCCCCCAAAGTTGGAAGCATAGAATTATCCAAAATGTCTTGGTATGCAGAGGCATTAAGATTTCCCTTCACTGGAACTAAGGGGTCTAGCCCAACCCCTGAAAAACAACCCCACACCATTATCCCTCCTCCACCAAACTTTACAGTTGGCACAATGCACTTAAATCCAGACTCGTCCATCAGACTGCCAGACAGAGAAGCACGATTTGTCACTCCACAGAACACGTTTCCACTGTTCCAGAGTGCAGTGATGGTGCTTTACACATCAGCATCATAAGCACTGGCGCAAAACAAGAAGAGTATGCAGAAATCCAGCGCACACGATCCGGGAGCTGTTCAAAGTGAAGGTTAGTATTTTTAATCCTTTATTTGTATTTAACAAACGATAAACATTTAAATGCCATTTGATATATAGCCAAAAGACGACATTTGCAATACCAAGTTTGTAACATTTAATAAATGTAAAGATTTTTAGGTTTTGGATGCTATCATTTCACGTACGGTAGATGTTTGTTGAAATACCGGGCTACACAACGTGAGAATGCTGTGGCTAATAAAAGAATATTTTTAAATTTACGTAAATGTGAAAGACGCAAAAACCATTTATGGAGGAAATTGTAAGCATATTTGCAATATAGGACTTAAATATTGAATGACTTTATGAAGTATTTTCCGGAGGACGTTCTGGGGTAGAGTTGCAAGAGCGCCGTGGAGTAACTGAAAATTGGAAAACAAATGATAAAAACGACTACAATAGCACTTATCAAACTGCGATAATGTTGTTACTGTGCTACACGTAAACTTTGGTTTAAATTGCACCGTATTAGCAACAAACAAGACGTCAGAATCGTAAACCACTTCGCAAACTTGCATCTCCGAACCACGTTTGTTTACATATTAATATATACAGTGCAAATATAAATACACAAAGAATGTCCTAATTATAAATAAAAAAATAATTACAGGTAAAACTCCCGTCCTACTCATGGTCATTCACCGCCAACAAGAGATTTACGCTATAGACTGGACAAAACGCAAATGGAAAAATTGTTATATGAACTGTACAAAACAAGAACAGATAGACATACCCGGGTGTTAATATGATATGAAAAAATAAGAGGCCTATACATAAAAACACATTAACTATAAGTAGGTCTACAATTATTTTTCATAGCCGTGTCCCTGCTAACTTAAATTTACAGTATGATATGGGGGTTCAACGAACCTGACGTGATTTTTTTTGTACATTTGTTTTCAGCAGAAATTGCAATATTACGAATGGTCCTGGTCTGCTTTGAATATACTGCTTGGGCAAACGGATTTAAACATTATATTATAATATATGATGGTTCTTGTTTTTTTTTTTTTTTTTTTGGTTACCTACTTTTAACACACATAGTTATTGCCCAGGACGAGTATTAAACAACATTTGATATGTCCAGCAAGACTGTATTACATTCATTCAGACTTTACATTCATTCAGTTGATTTCATTTAGGTTTTATTTCAGTGAACATTTTCCGTAAGTCCTTGTGTCTCCCACTTCAATTCAAACCGAAAGTAACCAACATTCGCGGAACAAACACAAACGTAAACTAAACGTTTCTACCCTTTCTTTGCTTCCTCAAGTAGAGGCTGAAATATGCGCTTGTCAATTAAGCATAAGTTTCAAACGTTGGGTTTCTGAGTTTACACTTAATTCATCTGCACAACTATCACCCCTGGTAAGTAAACACACGCCTAAGAAGAAAGAACCGTACGGACCAATTTACCTGGGGCTGTTGAAGCTACTCTTAAGTGGGGGAGGGGGGGTGGTGAAGCCAAATGAAATGCCCGGAATCCAGGTCATTTATCTAATACAAATAACGTGGGTATAAAGCCGACAGTTAACGGAATGTGATGGACATGTCCAATATTAATAGGAGTGGGATTGATTAAAATGGATTGCGTATTCCTCTTGCAGATTTGATAACAATACAATTCAAAACAACAGTTTCCCGAACTGCTGTCTTGAGCCAAGGTGAGATAAAACTGCGCCGCCCACTGAGCCTCACTGACCGTCGATCACTTCGACAAAAATATTAACAATTTAAATATCAATGTGTGAAAGTTATCCATTATGCACCTTCATGAATTATTTGCTTATGATGCTCTTGCTTATTTTTGTATTTATATATAGGTGTTATTGGACTGTATTGTTTGGTTCACAGAAGATGAGAACTGAAAATCCACGTTTTCTACTAATAGGTAAATTGTAAATTTGCATTAAGGATTTTTTTACGTTACGCTGCATAATCTGAAAAACTAACACATAGCATCTTCATTTTCACTTGAGGAGTTTAATTTATTTTAAACACTGAATTATTTTCTCAATTATATTAAATATATTACATGGTAAAATAAAAGACGACATAGTGACACATTATTGGATTAGGAGGTGAACATCAGATCTATTAATCTGTGCATAGACCTTCTTTACACTCGGGATGTGAGTAACTGACCTGTCTGTCCTGCAGTGTACCTGTGCTGGGGAAGCCAGGGACAGCCGACAGAATCTGCTCCTTCCGTCACTAACGTTACAGTGGGAGAGAGCTTCCAGTTTCCCTTCACACCTGATGGGAACCAAAGCTACAGAGTAGAGTTGAAGTTTAACTCCACTGTGCTGATTACTACATGGATGTTTCAGTCACCCCCATTTATAAATGAAAACTACAAGGGAAGAGTGAAGATTGTGGAAAACCTGATACAACTGGATAACTTACAGCTTTCAGATTCAGGTTTTTATGATCTGGATATAGCTTACCTTACACAATTAACAAGTCAATCAAGAAGGTTTATCCTTCAGGTTTATGGTGAGTGTGCACAGTACAAAGGGTGATATGAGTCATTATCATAATGCAAGCAGCAATGGAGGTATAGATTATTGTTGGATTCTTTTGCATACACATTTAGTTTCACTTATTTCTTATAAATCAGTGCTAAATGCATACATATCTAAGCTGTAATGTTACTATCATTGTGATGCATTTTTCTTTCCTTCAGTTTTGATTCCTTTCATGGCTGGTAAACCTCGAAATTTTCCAGTTCATTCAATCTTTCAATACTATATTGTAACTATATTGTAACACAAGTTGTACCTCATTTAATAATGGGCGTAAATAATAGCCTTTGTATTGTTTTCTCTCACTACAGAGCCAGTCTCTAAACCCAATATCACTGCTGAGTGTCTGGGCAGCAGTGTCACTTTGACCTGCAATAGCAGTCAGGGGACCAATGTGGAGTACATCTGGGAAACTGAGCCCCCTTGTGGAGAGAGTTGCTTAGTGCATCTTGGTCCTGTCGTAGAGATGGCCTTCTCTGATACACCGAGCTCCTTATACTATACATGTACAGCTTGGAATGAAGTCAGCAATGAGACCAGTGACCCTTTGGAGCTGAATTTATGCCCCATATTGCCAGCAGGTGATGTATAACCAAAAGTCCCAGTATGTGCATTTATATAATAATGGACAGTAAAAGATTGTCCTTATGAAGTGGAGAATTGTATATACTGTATTATTAATTGAAATCTTTTCCAGAGAACATTATAGTATGAATATTTATCTGAAATGGAAAAGACGTTTGTCTGGAAAACAAAAATCTAGTGATATCATTGAAAATGTGAGACAAATGTTAAAATGTGATTAAATAGAGTAGAATATAAACATACATGGAAAATTTAATGTGTTGACTGCAACCATGTCACCCAAAAGTAAGACAATGTGTCAAACCAATTACATAGTTTGAGTGTTACGGTTTCAGTCAGAAGGACTGAAGTCACATTTATTACTCTTTATAACAGGTTTTAATTGGATCATAGCACTATTGATAGTGATACCAACATTGCTTCTTGCTGGAGCTGTGATCTACATACAGAGGAGCAGAAGAAGATCAAATACAGGTAAATATCAGCACTAAAGCAGGGATGCTGTGTGGCTCAGCAGGTAGTGACACGGCGCTATGGGGTTCCATTTGTGCCAAAAATATGTCAATATGCACACCGTCCATGTCGACTGGACATTTGTCTGTGTGTATCCAACTTTAAACTGAACTTCAGCTGTGACAAAACTATTTTGACGGTGAGATTGTCCATAGCGATAGGTCACCTGACTAAACATTTGCCTGTGTCAGTTCAACTTTAAACTGTACATCTGGCGTTTGAGTACTCCCTGTTGTTTGATTGTTGTGTTGCATGTCAACCAAATATGTCAACACAGCATCATGATCTGCTGTCCTTGTCGTTTGACTGCTGTCCTGATGTGTTGTCTGATTGTGTTGTCATGAATGTCGTCTTGATGTGTTGTTTGTCTGTGTTGTTTTGCTTCTAGTCCTGCTGAATGATTCTCCTTGTTGTTTGTGTTGTTCTGCATGTCGTCCTGCTGTATTGTTCTCCAATACACCAATCATGCTGCAATCCAGTTAGTTCTTTCGTAGCTATTCAACAATCTGCAAATGCTATTTCTGTCAAAATCAAGTTAGGATTCCTTTACTTTTTCTAGTCCTAGACAATCACATAATTTACCCTCACTATCTGCACTTGCCTTATTTTTCATACTTAATATTCCTTATTTTATTCTGCATTTAATTCTGTAAAGCAGTTTGAATGAGTTTAAAGTTGAACTGACTCAGACAAATGTTTAGTCAGGTGATCAATCAACAATAAACAACCTCATTGCCAAATTATTTTTGTGACAGCTGAAGTACATTTCAAAGTTGAATAGACACAGACAAATTTTTCGTTACACGTTCAGTCGACATTGACAGTGTGCTATTGACATATTTTTGGCATAAATTGGAACCCCAAACTGTGCTTGTGATCAGAAGGTTGTTGGTTCAAAATCCCAGGGTCAGCAGAGTGGTTTCCTCATTGGGCTCTTGTGCATGACCTTTAGCCCCCATTTGCGTCAGGGACTGTCTGATCTTGTTTTCTCAGTGAATTTGTATAAAAATGTTTGCTAAATATTACATTATCTTATTCAACAGTCTTTTCTAAAAATACACCTTATCCAATTATCCCCAGCAGATACACTGGAACCAGTTACAGATGTATTCCTGTCACCGGAACCAGTTACAGATGAATTCCTGTCACCAGCCCCTACAATAGAGCCGGTGTACATACAGGAAGTGCGAGTTTTTTCACGTGCAGTTTACAGTTAGCTAGTCTCTGTAGCTGACTGAATTCACTCCTGTACATGTCTTATATAAAAAAGCCGTTTACAGTACAGAAACTGAAAAATATCTCAGTTAGGCACACATATGAACCACGGCTAAAATGGAAAATGGAATCAGAGCATCTTAACACACTGGGACAAATAATACTTGCTAGATTCAGCTTATTATGACCTGAATATAGAGTAGTAACCTGCATAAGCAGTTTTTGCTTCCATGATGCATTATTGACCTACAGCATTAAAGCTGCATTTTTAAAATAAAACCTGCTTTTCTGAGAAAAGGTGGTTTAACATCTTGAGAGAACACAGTGGGCTGTGCTGTATGTTTCGGTGCTTTGAACGGCTGTGAATTTAGACCCTACAGACAAAGACAAAGCTGCTGCAATGTGTTAAGCTGCACAGATAGATGGTCAATGTGGTCAATGCTGCAGGAGAGCTTGCACCGCCCACGTGGAAACCTCCGGAAAGAGGTCTCAGACACATCGTGCAAACCAGGCATGGCTGCAGGTGGTAAAGGTAACAGTTTGGTGAATAAAATAAGCAGTTCAAATAAAAAGCCTTTTTTATCTTTGTTTTAAAAGAACATATTTGCATGCTGTAATCTTGTCATTATGTAGAACGTTTGAATTATACTAGAATCTCCCCTTGGGATCAGTAAACTTTCCCCCTGACCTTGGCTGTGTGGGAATAAAGATTCTAATCCTTTCTAAATTTCTGCTTGATTGAAAAAAGTCTGGGTTACAACAATGTGTCACTGAACCTCACAACCAGTGTTAATTTTAGCAAGAACTTCAATTTAGTTTTAGTCTTACTGAAAATTATGGTTGGATTAAAGTCAAGTTTTAGTCTTTTTTTGTTTTAGTTCAGATTTAGTCAGTGGAACTCAGGTTTAATTTTAATCTAATTTTATTCCATTTTTTAGTCATAATTTTCTCAGACAAGTTGTCATGCCCTGCTCGTCCTACCCTCCCGTGTGCCACGCCCCCTCATCTACCCCATGTGGATTCCCTGTGTTCACCAGCTGTGTAGTACGTCCATTTTATGCTTTAATAATGTTTATTATTAGGACAACAAAACACCTATTTAACCGTGTGCAAAACCTGTCTTCGCAATTTATAATAACCCTTCTTCAAAAACAGAAAGCACATAATACAATAAAATTGCTGAAATGACAAAAAGGGACATTAGTGTGTCATTTAGGACTAAGCATGAATTAAAATTAAGGGGAAAAAATAAAATCGCAACCATATTATACGGCTGTCGTATCGAAGCAAAGACCCTCAGATAACATGAAGTGAACTGCGGTGCAGTGATATGTACTGCAAACTGTGTAGACGTCTAGCATCTCCACAGCTGCTGTTGCAAGACGTCGATGACCCTAAGGAAGGACACAGGGGTCTTATTCAGTTTCAAACACCCAGACCCGGTCAATCCTATAGGCGACATAGGCGGTGGCCTAGGGCACTAGCTTCCGAGGGGGCGCTGACTAGCCGGCCACTTTCATTTTGCCTCGGACTAGGGGCGCCAGTGGTGATGCTCGCCTAGGGTGCCACATTGGCTAGGATGGGTACTGTTAAGACCCCTATGCAAGCACACACAGGTCTAGAATTATACCTTTGTGGGGACTCTCCATTCATTTCTATGGGGAAAACTCTAATCCCAACATGATGACCTTAACCCCTACCCAGCCCTAACCTTAATTATAAGTAACCAAACAAAATAGGAGACTTTTTTACTTCTTGACTACATTCACGGATCTTTGTGGGGACCTGACAAACTTGGTCCTCACAATGTAATATAAACATAATTAAACGTAATCCACACACACAAAATGGATCTCTTATGAGAATCACCTAAAATAAACGGCAGTCACTGCATACACAGAGGTGTTACACCGAATTCTGTGACTGTCATAATGTGTGACTCTAGGGGGCGCTGTTTCACGTGATTGGGAATGAACGCAAGGGTCCTGATCACGTGCACGAGCCTTGAGCGAAGTTCATGTCTCATAAATATTTTAACTTTTTCAAGGCAGCAGTGTTTCCGATTTCTGTTCTGTCCTCTTATTTGTATTTCTTATAGGTGCCCACAATGTCTAGGTGCTTATTTATTTCGAAGGGGATGCATGCAAGCTAAATAGAACTACTGACAAAGGACATACAGAAGAGTGAGATCACCCGATGTATGCAGAGAAATGCTGCTTTTGTTCTATCAGACAGTAGTCGCCAGTGTCCTCTTCTTTGCTGCCGTTTACTGAGGAGGCAGTATGACGGGTAAGAACACTGTGAGGCTGGACAGGTTGGTGAAGATGGCTGGCTCGATGTTGGGCAGGACTGTGGACTCGCTGGAAATTGTGATGGAGAGGTGTACGGGGAAGAAGGTGCAGACCATCCTTGACAAAAGACAATAGTACACTTTAAAATAACGATGAAAAATACAGAATATACAGTATAGTAAGTGCATAAACCAGTAATCAATGTTTATTATTATCAAGTACGGTATTATAAATTATTATTGAAAATCCTATATAGGACCACTGTCATATAGGCTATGCGGTCTGTCACTGACTGAAACGTCGTTATGCGCCGCATGACTGTGCATCATTGTCAGTCACTGCCACATGGTGGTCTCATCAGGACTGTAAATGTTTTAAGACTAACTTCTTTGCAAGTTTGTTTTATGTCACCTATATGATGAGCAGAATATATTTTCACTAAGATATCAATCTAATATTTGTCTGTGCTTATTGGTTAATTTGTGGATTGGTGCGTCAATACAGTCGATTAATTCAAAGCAGTAATAAAACCCACTGCTATCAAGTATACAGTGCTTTGCAGAAGTCACCATTTTTTGTTACAAAAGATAAACCTTTTCCCAATCAGTATTTTTAATGCAAATAATTGTCCTCTAGTGCATTTCCAAAGGCAATGCAAGTTATTTCTGTGCTAACATTAAAGAAATTAAAATCTTATTTGCATATGTATTTAAATCTTTGTGCATGCTTTTAGGTTCCATATATAGGCAGATATGGATGCCACTTATTTGAACACAGCTGATCAGAACTGGGTACTGCCTGAGTCGTAAAAGCAAATATCTCCTGGATATAGAATTACCTTCTTAGGGTCATTAGCCAGGTTGTGAAATAAAATAGAAAATTTAGATTAAATAAGTGAAGAAATATTCAAGTGTTTAGTTGTCCAGTTGAGCACCACTGGATCCCTAAGATCAGAGTGGAAATTGCATTACAGCATAGCTTAGCACTCTATCCCTAAATCCCTATAAATGTGGTTGCTTCAAAAAAAGTTTAATGGAATGTGTACTTCTGACACCTTGAGTACAGCCAACAGCATCTAATCAATCCTTAAATTCTCCTTAGTACTATCATACTATCACCTTGTTGTACTACGGCATGTTGAACTGAATGCAGCAATAGTGGGAATGAAAAGTGGGTGAAACTTCAAACGTGATTTGGTCACAGGTGTGCAGCCTTATTAATAACAAGGAAACACAGGCACAGTAGCTGTAATTTTTTATGCAAAAGTCATCTGCTTACATGCCCACCCATTCACTCAATAACTCAACCCTCATTCATCCATCCACTCATTCACACACCCAGGGTTTGCGCAAAGCATTGGCAGAACCCGCTGCAGAACCCCCAGGCTGCATGTTGTCACTGAAGAATCCCTGAAGTTCCCATCATCTCCCACAGCCCAGGGCGTAACTTTGGTTTGAACATTGGAGGGGTTGAGGTCTCCACCCATTTAGGTGGAAACTTGATTATTGAGAGGGGTCATATTAGCCAGTTTTCATTTATTGTAATTTATGTAATTTATGTCCATGGTGAGAGCCAATGTAGCCTGTGGGAAAATAAACAGAAGCACACTCTTAATACCACAATAACGTTTTTATTATATATGTTACTTTTGAAGAATATTTGGCCAGACTTAAGATTAAAATTTGGAATGTATCATTCAAAAATGATTTGATGTTCTAACAGTAATAAAGAAAGTGAACAGACAGATATACTGAGAGACTTACGCAGAGGGTCCAGTGTCCAGGTTTCCGCACAGGAAACAGGAGGCAGTCTTTGGATGCTGCGTCATCCTAATAGGTGTTAGAAAATAAATATAACGTACCTTTTACTTTTCCCAGGGCCACACGTTTAAAGAAGCCAAAACATCAGGGACAGACTGATATTCTGCAAAAGGTACAGGGATTGGACTGCTGAGGACTGGGGTGAAGTCATTTCCTCTTATTTTCATCTCCTTTCTTTATTGTTCTGGAATCGTTGTTCTGGGCGGGATGGATGTGCGCCAAGTTGGATGTGGGCCAGGTCTGACAACCCAATCACACATAAGCGTGAACTAATAGAAGGAAGTTTATTCATAAAACGGGGATTTGGATTCCATGAAACAGCACAAGTAAGTGGTATGAATACTTGCATTTATGTATGGAGCGTTATATAGGTTTGTTGCTAGTCCCTTATATATTTAGTCTACCGAACAATTTAATATTAATTATGGTATGAATTTAAGAGAGTATTATCGGCCGAACTAGTAGTATGATATGCATGGCTGACTACTTCTGACAAAGTAGTTTGAATGGATATTTCTAAATCATAATCGCATTCAATTCATTGATCGTGGAGGGCAGAGTTAAAATAAGTGATCCATTACATTATAGCCTGGTACATAGCATAATATATTTAGCAGACGCTTTGTTCAAAACCAGTTTACCCGAATTGCACGTCCTTGGACGGCGGGTGACACGGGGAGCTGAAGTTGGTTGCTGGCTTCATATTCGCAGGATCCGGGGGACCTTAACCAATGGAGTTCGGTAAAGTTGGAAAGACACTGACAGATTCGAACTTCGCGGCTCAATAAATCTTAAACAAAACGTTCTTACAACGCAATGTATTCAACAGCGGTAAAGTAGACAATGAGCTACAACCGGATTTTCGTCCAAACAATATGTATCTAAAGAAATACGGATAACATTGCTCCCTATGAACAGTCCGCTGTCAGAGGAGAGCTTAGGGACCCTCTGCAAAGTGCAAAACGAAAACGGATATTGTCAATTACTTTCACTTCTGAAGAATTAAGAGCCACCAAAATCACCAAAGGCTTTTGGAATGTTATCATGGTCATACTACACCCCTTAGTTTGGTGAAATGTACCTTAGTCTATTTTTAAAGATTTTTTTTATTACGAATAACATTCAATAACTTTGCTCCTATCAACTGTACTACCATCAAAATCACTAAATACTTCTGCAGTCTCATTATGGTCATACTACACCATTTAGTTGGGGGGGGGGAGATCATTATTATTAAATAAAATGCAATAACTTTGCTCCTATCAGTTGTAGTGCCACCAAAATTACTATATACATTTGCAATCTTATGGTAGGACTGCACCACTTAGGTTGGGGAAATGTGTCTATTGTTAAAGGGATTTTATTGGCAATAAAATTCAATAACTTTCTTACTGTAAAGTGTAGTTCCACCAAAATCACTCTACACATCTAGGGTGTAAATCCGGTTGTAGCTCATTGTCTACTTTACCGCTGTTGAATAGACCCGTATATTGTGTTGTAAGAACGTTATGTTTAACATTTATTGAGCCGCGAAGTTCGAAAATGTCAATGTCTTTCCAACTTTACCGAACTGAATAAGTTATGCTATTTCTATAGAATCCTGTACAGTGCACTGTGTATGCTAAACCGAAGGCTCCATAAATGTTTACAGCATTTCATTTCACTAAGAAAATGGTAATATTTCTGTAGCACCTGTATTTATTTAATCCAACTTAATTGAATGGTCTTCGAATTTTCATTTAAATAAACCTTAACAAAAACATGATTAATCTGTTTAAGAAATGATAAATTATCAGGTTTAATGATTACCTCTGATAGTAATTTCGTAATAAATGAATTAAATTAAAATGACTGACATAGTTTACTTTCAGTTTCGTACATTTATATATTTGGTATAAAAATACAGACTAAGTTTAAGCAAAATAATTTGTGAAGATCCAGAATAATGGTTAGGTCAATAATAATTATAGATGAACACTGCGATATTTTGGGGACTGAATATGCTCGGATTTCAAGCGTGATGCGTGAATTCCTGAGAGTTTTGATGTTCGTTACAGCCCTAGTTTCAGACGCTTATTATTCTGTATTGATGTAAACAATGTTCTTCGTTGTTCTTTGTTGTAGCTCTTTTCTCTCCCCCCAAAAATGAGAGATGAGAATCCAGACCTCAGTGTATCAGCATGGAGTAAAGAGCTGCCTTCTACTATTAGGTAACTTTATATTAATATTAATTTTATATTAATATTTTGTCATTGTACTATTATTTCACTACTAAATATTACAATGTACCTTTGGCAGATGTTTAAACATGATAAAATCTTTATGTATTCAGCACCATTAGACTCAGGGTGTGAGTAACTGACCTGTCTGTCCTGCAGTGTACCTGTGCTGGGGAAGCCAGGGACAGCCGACAGAATCTGCTCCTTCCGTCACTAACGTTGCAGTGGAAGGGAGCTTCCAGTTTCCCTTCACACCTGATGGGAACCAAAGCTACAGGGTTGAGTTGAAATTTAACTCCATGGTGCTGATTGCTACATGGATCTTTCAGTCGCCCCCATTTATAAATGTAAACTACAAGGGAAGAGTGAAGATTCTGGAAAACCTGATACAACTGGAAAACTTACAGCTTTCAGATTCAGGTTTTTATGACGTATATGTAGATTATTTTACAGGGAAAAAGGGGCAATCCAGAAGGTTCTATCTACTGGTTTTTGGTGAGTATGCACAATCAAGTTTCAAGCTTCAGTCAAGTATTAAGTTTTATGTATCACATACATAGACATCGCACATGTGTGTAGTGAAATGCTTTTTCCTGGAATTTGCTCAAAAGGAAATGTTTGTGTGTGTGTCTCGTATTTTATATATATATATATATATAAAGCGCGCGTTAGCTGCAGGTTAGGGTGTGGCTTTGTCCCTGCACCACCTCCTGCAGGTTAGAGATTACATTCCCTACACAGGGCTCCTCTGCCAGGCCTGGTGTGGCTCCCAGATCAGGCTGATGTTCCCAAGCAGGCTGGTTCTGATGGTACCTTGAATATCTTGAGACCCAGTCTGAGCTTCTTTAGCATCGTAAGGTTGATGTGACTTTTTGATATTGGCACTGGTGTGCACTGCCTGTGTCAGGGCCTCTGTGATATGGACACGCAGGTATCTGAAGCTGGGCACCCTCTCCAGTGTAAGGGTGTAATGGTGTAATAATGGCCTTTGTCTGTATCTGTTTCTCTCCCTACAGAGCCAGTGTCTAAACCCAGTATCACCGCTGAGTGTCTGGGCAGCAACGTCACTCTGGCCTGCAATAGCAGTCAGGGGACCAATGTGGAGTACAGCTGGGAAACTGCCCCCCCTTGTGGAGAGAACTGCTTAGTGCATCTCGGTCCTGTTGTTGAAATAGCCCCCTCTGATGCACCGACCTCCTTATATTATACATGTAGAGCTCAGAACGAGTTCAGCAATGAGACCAGTGACCCTTTGGAACTGAAATTATGCAACACACAGCCAGCAGGTAACATCTAAATGTATGTTCCAGAGTGTGTCTTTATCTAATAGTGTGTAGTGAAAGACAGTCCCCCAGAAGTGGGTTTATTTATTTAAATGCCTTTCCTGAGAGCTTCACCATATGAATATTCTTCTGAGATGGTGAAGAAAGACAAAAATGTGGTAAAGTATTCTGTGAAATTAGTGCCAAAATCCCTTTTTGATAAAAATGAAATCCGTAGAATACTTCTGACTTTTAGAGGGAATATTGTTCTTTTCTGGACATAAGTGAAGCATAAAACTGATTTTAAAATATGTAAATCATAATGCTGAGTGTCATCCAACAAATGAAGGAAACTAATTCACACACTGAACTCTTCCGAGGAGAAGGAATTTTTTTCCTTTATACAAATATGCTCTGAGTGTTACAGTTTCAGTCAGATGGTCTTAGTTACATTCATTCCCATTTTATTATCACAGGTCAAAATCGGACCATGACCCTGTGTATAGTAATATCAGTAGTACTTCTTATTGGAGCTGTGATCTGCATACAAATATGGAGGAAGAGAAGGACCAGGCAACAACAAAATAAAGGTAATTATTGCATAGAACTAAAACAATAAACTTATAATTTACCAATCATTTACTTTAATATACCTTGTTGTTTATAAGTTTACTGAGAATGTTTGGTTTGTGTAAATGTTCTCTGCAGGTCCAGCTGAGCCAGGTAGAGATGAAGGTCTCTTAGCACCTCCTGCAATAGAACTCCATGCCTGATCTACAGGAGAGAAAAACGAGGACCAGTCCTCTTCTTACTGCTTACCCAGTACAGGGGCATGGGGGGGGGGGGTTGTATTTTATCCCAGGCAACATGAGGCACAAGGCTGGGGGTCACTGGATGGTTTTATGTCCCCTGGCATCCATGCAAATAACATTCCGCCAGAATGTTCCGTCTCCTCTCTGGATCGTCAGGCTTCGCAAAGACATGGTCATTGTTGTGATGATCGATTTAAAACTTGGTTTTCTACTTTTCCATTCATTTTATATTGTTAGTTAATACTTTTGATAATTGGTTAGGCAGGCAGATAAGGTTAAAGAGGCAATCATTTGTGGATCTGGAACGGATTAAATTCATTTTCATTATTTCTTATGGGGAAATGTGACTTAGAACTCGACCAAATCACAACTCGACCAGCCTTCAAGAACAAATTAAGTTTGTGTTCCACTGTATTAAAATTCTTCACTAACACTAATGTTCAAAGGTGCCAGCAGCATATTAACACTAAGTCTTCCCCATCATCACTAAAGCTGAATATTGGTGCTGCTTCCATACATGTCAGTGTTTTCTCATCTTTACACTCCGTTATTGTTCCTTATACGCATCTTCAGATTCCTTTCTGCTGTGACTGAGGGCTCATTAATATGCTGAAGGCTGTTTCTTCCACCGCCTTTGACTCACAGCTGTTTATTTTTTATTTTATCCATGTTTATCCCATTATTTGTTAAATATATTACTTGAATAGCTGTATCTAACTGCTTTACCAGTCTTGGACCATTCAGTTTCTCCGTATCATATGCCTCATTGTCCAGTTTAAAGATGTGATGCTGGATTTTTGTATTTTTTTTATGTTTATACATTAATTTTAAACAAGATTTGTTTTTATACAATTTTGTAATAAAAAATTTAAATGTAATTTTGTGTCAAATCATATGTGATATTGCACCTGAAGTAAGTGTTGAATGTTTTCACATTTCTCAGCTCAGTGGGTAGATCTGAATGCCTTTTCTCAGGTGAAGGGGAAAGTTAAGTGGTTCTGCATATGATGCATTTTGTGAGCTCAGGGTCGTGACAGTGGTTCTGTAGACCTGCTTTCTACATATGAAATTCATGTTATAGAAAACACCACAACCATTAACCCATGATGATCTCGCTAGACTCTAGAGGAAGAATCACCAATACTAACAAAAAGAGTGTAAGTTAGAATGATTTCTGTTCCCTTTGTGCAGACCTGAAACCTGCATGCTGTAATAACACTGAGCCCCAATGACCACAGAGTACAGTTTGGGTTACAGCAGGTCTCAACTTTATCTAATGTCATCATTACCCTGTTGAACAAACCACATAACAAACTTCATATAACTGTACAAGAAATAAATGCATATTCATAGGTTTTGTGATGGCTATGTAGTTTAGTGAACAACTGAACAAAACCTGCTGTTAAATAATTCAGTAATGTTTCATGTGTAGTCATATAAATACACAGATCTTTAAACAAGCTAACAAAATAAAAAGCTTTAAATGCAAAATCGTCTGTACAGGAAACTATTTAGCGATGTACTTATGTCCTACTTTATTATTACTGTAGAAAACCACAAACTTAAGACAATGATGTGTACAGCCATGGCCAAAAGTTTTGAGAATGACACAAATATTGATTTTGACAAAGTTTGCTGCCTCAGGTTTTATGATGGCAATTTGCATAAACTCTAGAATGTTATGATGAGTGATCAGATTAATTGCAATTAATTGCAAAGTCCCCCTTTGCCATGAAAATGAACTTAATCCCCAAAAACCCATTTCCACTGTATTTCAGCCCTGCCACAAAAGGACCTGCTGACTTCATTACAGTGATTCTCTCATTAACACAGGTGAGAGTGTTGACTCGGACAAGGCTGGAGATCACTCTGTCATGCTGACTGAGTTAGAATAGCAGACTGGATGCTTTAAAAGGAGGGTGGTGCTTGAAATCATTGTTCTTCCTCTTTTAACCGTGGTTACCTGCAAGGAATTACAATTATGTACAAGGTATTTTCATCCTCATTTAAAACAAGCAAACGTACAGTATGGATGTGCGATTTGACCCAAGATGAAACAATCCGTCGTCTGTCAGAAACAAATATAATTTGCTTCATTTAGCACAGGGATGTCAAACTCCACTCCTGGGTGGGCTGGAGCCCTGTGTAGCTTAGCTCTTTCCCTGTTCCACCACAAATGATTTAGCTTAGGAGCTGTGTGGTAATTAGCACTAGGAGTTGAATCAGGTTTGTTAAATGAAAGTAAACCAAAAAGTGTGCAGGGCTCTGGCCAGGGCTGGACTGGGACCAAAAAATGGCCCTGGCATTCTTTGGTCATGGCTGCCCACTATGATTATTTATATGATATGTGAAAGCACATGACATACCAGAGGATATATGTGCACATTGTGTGATTTCAAAAATTAAAATAAAGCGCAGCAGCCTACAAGGAAGAGAGTAACCATGATAAAAAATTGATATGCTCTTTCATTACTATTTTACTTTTTTATCATTTGTAATAATACCTGATGTTTGTTTGAAGTATACGTATTTGCACTTTGTCTTTGGTCTTTCGTTATATCTGTGTATCTTTAACTCAGCGCATGACCCCTCAGTTTTTCAATATTGTTTTAACAGACTTATTGCCCAGTGCAGAGCTGATGTGATGGTAGCTATTTGTAGATGTTTGTTTTTGTTTTATTTATATACTAATTCACAACTTTTTAAACTATTTTATGTATTTCGACCAAATTATGTATTTGACCAAATTTGGCTTAATACTTGAAATTTGAAGTATATGTACTGTTTCTAACCTTTAACTTTGTTTTTCCATCTTGGCACTGCCTGTACCTCACTGCTGTATGCAATGGAATTGCTTGCCACCTGCATTTTCTTCAATAAAGTCAGAAGATGTTAGGTTATCTTAAATATCTTGTATATTCTCATTTCTCAGCTTGGTTGTTTTGAATGATTTGTCTCTGATGGAGGGAAAGGTTACATGGTCATTTTGATATTTTCTGTGGGGTCAGACATTTATTTTTTTTGCCATGACATCTGATTCAAGCTTAAAGCAATGTTAAACTTTGGCATGAAGGTTAATTCATTAAAATATAAAAACTCTGTTTAAATAACTATCAAACAAACCACAAAACTACACTCTAAAATAAAATAAAAAAAACAAAATATTAAGCTGTTCTTTGGCTGTATGTATGCAAGTAAAGTGTAAGTAAATCTGATATAAGTCTGTCTGTGGAATCGGGGTGGGGGTGTATGAAGTGAAATCTCCCTGGTTCTGTCTGTCATCTTGGGCCCAGTTTAAACATCGGCTCTGACACAGTGGAGTTCATTCAGCTCAGACTGTGACTCTGCTCTCACCACCAGAAGGCAGTAGGACAGGTAACTCCACCATATGCAGTTACTCTATTTAAAAACCATTTTGTTAGCTGCAACACGCCTGGTTCATATCTGCATGTTTCTTTTTGTCACTTTTAGGATGAAGTGTGTTTGCTTTTGGGGGATATTTTTCATCTGTTGCTCTCTCAGTCAGTTTGGCAGTAAGTCACCTATCTTTCTTTTACATTTGTATTTAGATTTAGAGCATGCAGTGTAGATGTAATTATATATAACTTTAAAGAAAAATATTTTGCATTATTCAGTTATGTATAATATATAAATATTTATTTGCTTTTATACGTAGTGATTCAATAGTGGTTTATTTATTTGTCTTTATCTGGAAATCAGATAATTGCAATGGGTACAATGTTTATCTTTTAATTATCACTTTAAGACTTAATACAGACTGGCCTAGTAAAGGCATTTGTGAGTTAATATTTTTTTGATTCATTTCTGGGTGTTTGCTGGGTGGAACTTCATCTACCTCTGAATCAGTCCTTTGTAAGGTGTACATTTTTAAGATTCCTTTCCTGTCTCTCCTAGGTGCCAGAGTAATTCCAGAGGATGGTAAATATAATCATTCTCTGCAGGAAAACAACCGTAAACAGTCTGAATAAATATATAAATCTGCAATATATAACATATAAATTATATATAATATATATATATCTGCAATATATAAATTTAAAGTTATACACATGTTGAAAACATAAATTTAAGATACTTTAGATGTGGCCTTCTTATGTAATCCTAATGTCATAAAACAGGGATACCCTATCGTATCCGCAAAGGGCCGACCCACATACACACCAGCCCTTTGCGGATAAGATTGGGCACCCCTGTCATAAAAGGACGTCACCAGCAACAACAGAAATAATAGGCCTTGATTTTTTCTCTGCATTTATAAATCCTCTTTTCCATTTTCTCAGGTTAAGATAACCATGCATATAAGATTGTCTTAACAATAAGAATAGCCAGGTGTAACCATGCAGCACTGTGAAGTGGCTCCGCTCTGCTTTTTCACACAGTTCCCTATGAGGAGCCGGCCGCGGTGCCCTACTGGCCGTACTCCACCACGGACTTCTGGAGATACGTGGAGCATTTTCGCAGCCTGGGGGCCTACAACCACATAAATGAGTTGGCGAGGGCTTTCTTCGCTCACCAGCATTTTGGAGATACCCTCGGCTACGGAGTTCGTGAAGGGCACGAACATTAGAATAACATGAAATGAAGCTCTCCAGATGCTAATGTTAACATTAGTTCACAAAATATAAATGCTTAGTTATTAATTGATGTGCATAGTGCTAGAAATGACCCAAAATTAAGTATAATCCTGTATTAATTTTTAAGCAGTTAATGTAAATCGAGTAAGGTAATTTTAGTATGTATGCTCGCCTAGAATAAATTTCAAAATAATTCAAGAACTTTGCGTGTCGTTTGTCCATGATATTACCAAATTATGCTTGTATGGTAATAATTTATATAAATATTTTCATTAGCAAAGAGAACTCTGATGCCCAACACACAAAAACGTTCTATCCGTTTTACTTCTAAAATAACCTGGATATTATTGGTTCCGCTTTGTGGCGGTATCGGATATATTTTCGTGTAGCCTTACCGGAAGTGCGGATCGTGGCCGATTGTTGGTCGTGTGGGACGGAATTGTACATTTACTTATGCCGCTTAAGGATCAGTCAAACTCCACCGTGATGAAGCCCGCAGTGGACGAGATGTTTCCCGAAGGCGCCGGACCTTACGTGGATCTCGATGAGGTCTTACATTGCTTGAAACGTTAACGTAAAAACTTTCGAAGCACTGTTGTGTATTTTCTGGAATAATTGCATGTAACTGCCGCGATTTGCCGTAGGTAGCTAACTACTGGTCGAATATACGTATATAAGTGGGATTTTTATAATGAATTAATTGCACCTGAAAGTCACTGTTTGAGGTATAGTATTATAGCTGCCTACGAACCTTAATAATTGTGTTTACACTGAGGTTACGGCGTTGGTGTCCGCTCACTCATGTCAGGTACTTAGTAGGGGTGCGATTGTAAAGGAATGGGCGGATTTTACCTTTCTTGTCATTTTCCAGTTTAAAGCCAAAGCTTTTCTGTTTCACAGGCAGGGGGGAGTACAGGATTGCTAATGGATTTAGCCGCCAACGAGAAAGCGGTTCACGCGGACTTCTTTAACGGTGGGTTTTATATCGATTTAATCTGCTGTACTGTATATTCACTTAGGATACATTTACTTTTACTAAAAACTTTTCGGAAAAAAGTGAGTTAAGGTAAAAATATAAAGTTAGTTCATAATGAAATTGGTATTTAAACAACCATTTATTTTAAACATAACCATTTATTGCTGTTTACATCTTTCATAACATTCAACTGGAACCGATGTCACTGGCTATGCCACTATACAATGATAATATTTACATGGAAAAGAGTTTAAAAAAAAATCTAAGCAATGCCTGGACAAAATAGAATTTTTCATATTGGGTTAAAAGTGGATGTTTAATTGTTTCGTCCATTAGCAAGTTCTTTTACTCTTTTCCTTTGAGCTGTTTCCACTGAAATTCTACCACCTCCTTCACCTCACCTTGTCAAAGCAAGGGAAAAATGCAAGGTATCTAGGTTCAAAAAATCCTTACAATTCAAAAAACGTTTCTAACAGTAAGTGTAACAGACTTGCAGCTGACCGCTGGCGCTGTAACAGAGTTTGTGTTTATAGCCATTTTATCCAGTGGGGAGTTAGGCGACATTCCATTACCTTTCCTGCAGTCGTTCTCATTTAAAATCTTCTCAGAACCCAGACAGAATGATGCCTTTTGATTATGGTTCTCTGAACATTCTGCACGATGTTGGCGAGCGTGGCTGCAGTGTTTGGGGCCTCTTAGAACTGCAGTGTTGCTAAAGTCAGTTATTCCAATTCTATTTGCATTTTTGCACTATTTTGTGCTGCTTGTTTTATGCCATGCATAGCCTGTTTCATCCTGTCAAGGGTATCATGCATAATGAATAAAATTAAAGATCATTGACCATCTTATGCTTGTTACAATCATATTCTCATACAGGAATCTACATTTTTGAGGTGCATAACTAAGATGGCACTAGCTATAGATTTATAGATTTTTTTTTTTTTCCCACAGCAGTGCCTCTTCCCACCCCAACCCCCGGGCGTGAACCCCCAAAACACGTGTAATGTTTTTTACAGTATAAAGTAACAAGCTATTAGAGTGCGGGAGGAACTGTAGCTTGGACTGCATGCTGTTTCATGGGGCCTGGTTACACTGCAGCGCAGTGCCGCTTCCCGCTTAGGGCTGCTGCATCCATTCCCCTCAAACCCACACTTGAAAACATATGTTGTGCCGGCGAATGGCTGCTTTTCCATGAGGGTCACGCGGGAGCTGGAGGGGCGATAAACAGGATTGCTAATGGATTTTGCATGTAACAGTATACAGTCAGATCATGATCACTGTGATGCTGAATGTTCAGTCAAGAGCCATGTTGGAAATGCCGGGTGGGCAGTCCAGCCGTTGGCAATGCTGTCTGTAACTATTAATTTGTTTTTTTACTTCACCCTACAGATTTTGAAGACCTTTTTGATGACGATGACATCCAGTGATTCTCTCCTTGTTATCCCCGTGGAGTCGCCGTTATAGGATGGGCCGTATGCTCTAGAAATGGACTTTATTCGTTGAGTTGGGCAGACTGTTTCATGTTGTTAATAAATTCTGTAAAGGGTTCCAGCTTGTTCCAGATGTTCCCAAATTCTTAGAATGCCAAACATTTGGCAGTGCGCTCTGTGTTAAAATTATGGCACTGGGTCATGTTCGTGTCTAAAGCTGCTTCTAGTCAAGATTGTAGGTTTGCTCTGGGATTCAGAACACCTGTTCCTGGTCTATTCTGAGTGTAATAATATCCTCAGTGATAATGCTTAATTAATTCTGACATGGCATCTTAATAAGGATATTAATAGAATATGGAGTCACAAATAAATGTTCCATCCTAATCATACCACAGAATGATTTGTACATTCCCACTGAAACGGTTTTGCTACATAACAAACGGGATGGCAGACACGTCAATTGATGTGAAATCTTGGCAAGGAAGAACGATACTTAAGGAAGAATCTCATGGTTGATATGCAAATCTGTGAGAAAGTGACCAGCCACAAAAGTTGTTTTAAGAACGAGTCTCCACTTTCCAAAAGACCGGAGAAGCAGTCAGCCTAGATGACGAGAGGCATACAGTGGACAGTCTTTAAAGAGCTTCAGCTTCTCGCATCAGAAATACTTCAAGCATTGCTTGCAGCTTAACTGAAATATTTTCACTCATAGTGTGAATCAACTCTCTCAGATGAGGTTTAGCATTAGTCTTTAAACAACTGGAAACTGCTTACAACACCACAGATCCAAGATCAGTTTGATAAATGGTTTTAGTTAATTGCTTGTGTATCTGATGGTGCAGTTGGCAAAATGAAGAACGGTAAACTGTGACTCTTCATTCTCACACATAGGTGCCGAAATAGTTTTTATTTGGTTTTATCCACAGTTGATATGGCCGTTGAATGAAGTACATCAGAACCTGAAGACACGTCCTCGCTGAATTACCACCGGCAGTGTTACAGGGGTGACTTTGTCAAAACTTGCCCAAAAGCCATTTTGGAGGAGTGTCCATGTTTATACATGCCAGCAAGGCCTGTTGGGTCCCTCCTGGGGCTTCTATGTCTGACATTAAACTGCTTATGTGGCACTATTCTCCCAGCTTCCAGCTCCGTGTCAAACGTGGCACGTGATTTATCACCTTTTAAAGACCACTTTTATGATTTCATCCCATGCACTCCTATGACGTCCACACAACTCTTCCAATCAGAGGTATAGCTTCCTAAATCCATGAAGCCCCATTGGCTAGGCTGCTGGCTGTACAAAAGCCAATCCCAGTGCTGCTACCATGTGATACACCTTTTGTTTTTAATGATCGAGCTGCTGTTTAAAAATGCTGGTCTCCATACTCACGACCCAGTAGACTCAGTGGATGGGCCAAGTTGATGGGACCCACCACACTCCCTGCCCAGCTTGAGTTCAACTGTTCCAACTTAGTCTCCTGCAGAGGTGAGTGTGGTATTTAATGCTTGTCTTTTGCTGCGATGGAAGTTCTATGTTGTTTACAAAAAGTTAAATGCATGGGAAATGTCCAAAGACTTCAGATATTCCCCTTCATTTACTGATTTGAATTTGAGTTAAAAACAAAACAACCGTTTCTAACTGATTAATTTCAAGTGTTTTTCAACAATCAAGCAACCAAAAACAAGATACACAGTACAGTTCAGTACAAAAAAAACATTTCCCAGGTAGTCACAGAAATTGCAAGAATTAGATGTGGTGAAAGGCTTAAGTACAGGCTATGAAAAAAGGATATTTGTTTTCTTTGTCAATTCAATCAATAAAGCATGATTCTTAAAATTAAGAGTGCACATGTTCCCCATATATACAATCAAATGTCGACAAACAGAAAATGTTGATTCAGGGTTTTAGAACTTATTCCTGCGGTTAAGCATTTGTCATGTCTCATAACAACTCTGGATGCCAGACTGTTAGCCAGTGTTGATAGCGTGTGTCGTGACAGAGACATAGGGCTTGCTGCCTCAGAGCTTGCTTGGTGCTGAAAGGAAAGCGCCTCACAGTCTTCTCCAGGTTAGCCGACTCGCTGTCCTGCAGAGCATCCATGCCTATTCACTTGTGAAATCTGTAGTTTTTTATTTTATTTTTTATTGTCGCAGGAAGCAGGAAAGTTGAAAATGGCAGAATCAAGACTGATTGTCATCACTGGAGTGCTGCTCGCTACCTCCTTGTTACCAGGTGAAAACAATCGTTTGCAGTCGAAGAATCTCTGAACAAATATGTAACTGAAGGATCTGAACAAACAACAAACAAGCAATTCACTTGTCAGATGATTATACAACAGTCGTGCTAGCTGTCTTTCCCAATTTCTTAAGCAAAACCATTGGCCAACAATTTGCTGGCTGATTTGTAAATGGAAATTTCTTAAACAAATTCTAGTTAAATATAAACAGCACAAATAATGGAAAATGATTATCGCATCTTTGTGATTTAAAGCATAAGTTTTTGCCATTTTAAAATAAAGAAAAACTGAGAAGCAGCCACACGCCTTATATGGCAGAGCACATGTAACTACTAACAGTAAAGACGCTCTTTGGTACCATTGTTCTCCATTACAAACCAAGGTACTTTTACCACTATTGTTACCATGGAAACTTATTTTCAGCCTCTCTTTCCATTATATCATAAACTTCTAGGTTTAAGCTCAAGCTGTCTAGAAAAGCAGGAAATAGGCCTGCTGTTTGGCGTCTTGCCCCCGCTTTGTACTTTTTTGGGTCCCCCCCCCCCCCCAGCAGGTCACCATATATATACACATACAACCCCGCATGTTCAAAGCTTTTTAATGTAGTGCTTGAAGATTAATTTGCTGTAGGATGCAATTAGCCAGGTAAGGGATTTTCCTCATCTTAAAACATATGGCAAACGGTTACTGATAACTGTGAACCCCCTCCCCCACATGATTTATTGGTGTCTTTGTAGAGACCCTCTGGGCTGGTCCGGTCGCGAAGCATCTGAGGGATGGAGATGGTAAATATGGCCTGTTTCCTGGCCTTCGGGCATTTTGTTGCTGCAAGGCGCTACTTTTTAACCTCTTGCAATGAACCAGTACAAGACTTTGAAGTACATGCAGATTTTTCTCCTGCGGCTCGTAGCTGGAGATGCAGCCAGTGAGGGACAGGCCTCCAGGAAAGCTGTGTCAGGGAATCCCCATCGCAGCAGGAGGAGTGCCAACAGCCCAGACTTCTGGACTTGGTACAAATTCTTCATGGATACCGGGAATCAACAGGGAGTGAGTCCACCTCTGTCCAGACTATAACTTCAATAGCACTCTAGTACATTGTGTTATAGAATACTAAGGTTATAGAATATGGGAGCTTCAGACGATCAAGATCTGTCGATCTCCATTTATCTCCCCATGACATCCTGGTGGGAAAGGGTGACGATTTCAGGTCCAGAGAGTAGAAATCCAGACCAAGATTTTGTTTCAACCAGCCAGTTGAGTATAAAGAGTCTCAGTCACAGAGTACTCAACTGGCTGGTTGAAGCAAAATCTTGGTCTGGATTTCTACTCTCTGGACTTGAAGTCTCCACTTCTGCTGGTGGGTCATTTTCAAGCTACCATTGGTGCTACGTATTGTTCTTCTCATGCTACATCCTTCTCCCTCCCAGGTGCAGGATTTCGACCGCCTTTACCAGCTCTACCTGCAGAACCAGCACCGCGTGGAGGGGGGTCGCTCTTTCGGCCACTACCTGCAGCACCTGAGGGCGATCTACAGAGCCTGCTCCGAATCGGACGACCCCGACTGCGTCCGGGAGCACACCAGCAAACCGGCTGCCCAGATGGTGATGCCCTGGGCGGCTCCCTTGGCGGCGTGTAACCCGTATCTCGATCCTTACTGCCTGTTCGGCGGCACGGCCCCGAAGGCCGTCAACCCGGAGCCGGCAGCCGGAGCCAAGACGCCACTGCCGCTCTACATGCCTGCGTTCCCGCTGTCTGCCAAAGCTCCCGTCGGCTACTACTCCTCTCCGGTCCTCCACCCCTACCTCACCGCCCAGCAGCAGGAGGAGCTGCTGCGTATCTGTAACCCCTCCGACGTCGAGTGTCTGCATTACCACCTGCGTGCCGCCTATGGCTACACACCAGTCGCCAGTCCATTCCTGTCCTACAGTCAGTCGCCATCTGGGTTGTACAACCTGTACCCAACGTGCGATCCTGACCGCGACCCTTTCTGCCTCCCACCTCCGTCCCAGCCGGCCAGGAACCCTGGGGATGGAAGCCCCGCCTCCAGCGTGGCCTGTGACCCTCAGTACGACCCATACTGTCTTCTCGCCGCCCCTGCGGCCCTCGGCTGGATGGGCCAGCTCCAGCAGCCGTGGCACCGGCTGGGCATCAGGGGGAAGACGAAGGAGGGCTATGATTGCTACCTGTTCTACGACAAGGAGTGCTACCCGCTGGGCGCCGGGCCCGGCTGCCACCCCTACGACCCGAACTGCAGGAAGCCGCCCCAGCCCGCCAACCTCATCGCAGGCGCCAGATCCGCCGGCGACGTGATCGAGCCCCACCCCGACTGCGACCCCGAGTACGACTACAACTGCCGACTGCGCCGGTACCAGCCCAGATCTGACAGCAAAGCCATGCAGAAGGATGAACCCGACCATGGGGAAGCCAAGCAGGAAGCCCAAAGCGATGACCCATTCCAGGGTGGACACGGGAAACCCTACTCAGACCAACACCTCACCCAATCCTTCAAAGAGTTCCTGAAGGAGAACGCTCACCAGTAACACCAGATATGGGTCTCCATGCTTACATTAATCTTTATTCCAGGAACAGAACAACACATCAGGGGTAATAAGTGATCTTCTGTGTGACTCCACATGCATACAATGATTGAAACAATGTTTCCCTGACTTCCCTCATTATGCCTTTGTAAGCACTCGCACAAAATATGTCAGACAGATGTCTGCGTGAAATCTTTACATTGCCCTGAAATTATACCATTTATTATTCCCACAATTTAGTGTTTTAAATACAATGGGTGACACACTTAAATTGGGTTCAATCAGCTTATTTTTTTAACTTCTGTCATGTTGTTTAATTCTCTGAGTGTTGGGTATTAATTCCATGATTGTTTTCTTAAAATTGATCCTTTATCCATCTGTACCTCAAAATCATGTGTCAGTTTGAAATGTGATAAATTTCCCTTTAAATGTTCAAAATAAAGAACTGTAGGAACAGAAATCATTTTCCTGCCTATATATAAAAATGTCCGGATCATTCTGGCATCTGCAGCACTTCCAGCCAGCCGCAAGCTGAGCTGTAAACAGCAAAAGGCAGTTCCTGAACCTGCTTTCGGGAGTCAGCGGACCGTCGCTGGTTCGCCTTGTCATCCTCCTGGACCAGAGTGCTGTTAACTGTGATTCCTAAAGCACTAGGTCCATTCTTTGAAGGTCATTTCACAAGACAGGATAAATCGGACACATTTGATTTATTCAGCACAAATAATCATACTGTGCCAAATGAAGAGAAACACCAAAGAGTGAGAACAGAAAAGCACCCCCAGCGTCTGAGGTCGTCCCAAGCAGCTCACTGGATCAACACAACATGGAGGTGAAAAGTCTGCAGTTGCACTCTTCCAGAAGGTTCTAATCTTTAACCCTAATGAAAAGTGTCTTTGGATAAGCTAGCTACATAAAAATGAAAAGTCTAGGTTCTGTATACAAGACATTTTTTTCTCCCAGCTAAAGGTCTGTCTATATGGTACAGACTCTCATACAGAGCAGCTCAGGAAAGACTGACCCCCCCCCCCCTTCCTCCCTTCCTGGGGGGAAACTTGAGCAGAATAGGCTGAAATGTGGCAGGCAGCACAGAGCGCCCTCCACACAGGGGAACGGCCTGTACCACACACACACGGGAGTACAGCACTGCACTCACAGGAAGCGCCTGTATACTTACGTCTGTATGTATATGCAGAAGCCAGGCTATCTAAACAGACGCCCGCGCATGCGCACGCACAACTGCAAACTAGCAAGCTGAAACCGATTTGCACGTTTCTCTACACTGAGCTGTTTAAAGCACACTGGAAACATACACAGTCTCGCAAAAAGAATAAAGTTGTAACAAAAATGATGAAATACATGTGGTTAACATAACAAAATGCTAACTAGAGAACACAAGCTCCCATTTAGGGCTTTCCAGAAGCACATGAACAAAGAGTAAAAATGGATGGTTTGGTACTTAAAGTGAACGTCCAAAAATGAAATAATCGTAAGGGATGCATTTCTATCGACATAAATGTGCACAGATATAGAAATTGTAGGTCAGAACATATATATGTAAATATATGTGTTATGTGGATTATATTTCCGCATCATGAAAATGCGCGACTCAAGCAATATTACCGTAGATAATAGCCATCCCTTTCCTGTAACCACTTATCCTATTCAGGGTCATGGGGGGAAACCTATGGGTGCAAGGCGGGGAACAACCCAGGATGGGGCACCAACCCATCACAGGGCGCACTCACATATGCACACCTATGGGCAATTTGGTAACTCCAGTTACCCTCAGCATGTTTTGGACTGTGGGGGGAAACCGGAGTAGCCGGAGGAAACCGAACTCACGAAGTTCGGAGGAGAACATTCAAACTCCACATACGTGGAAGCATATTGCGGAGACTCCCCCCAAAGATAATCAGAATGCAGGTTTAAAAAAAATCTTGTAAATGTAAAAAATGCCACCAGTAAAATACTGGAACGCGTAGTTAAAGAAAAGAAAAAACTCTGCAAGAGCGAGCACCACTGGTACGATTTATCTGCCGCCTTCGGCCATGAGGGCAGCTCGCGCCCCTGGGAGCCCGCAGCCCCAGCTTTAAAGCTCTGGCGCTAATGATCACCTTTCCCCGTGTGCATGTGCGAGCATATGAGGGGATCTGGTAATTACAGACGTCGCCTAGTAAATCCTGTCCGTCCCTCACAGCATAGGAAGCCGGTGGATTTGTGCAGACCTGCGAACTCCTATATATATTTATTCCCCCCCAAGTCGCGATAATTCCCAGTAGCAGTTAAAGATAAGCCACAAATAAATCCGGTATTAGTCAATAGGAGCCGCCAACACGAAAATCAAATTATATATAAAGGTAGCAGGAGATGCAGCCACTGAGGGACACATAGGTTATATAGGAATTTGTAAATCGTTATTCGTAAATTGCACACTATATATACAGAATGAGGGTAGCAGCAGGATGTGAGCAAGTTCTGAAATTAAGTTTGATTAACTGGTCGGGGAACAGCTTTTTGATTCGTTTAATTAGCTTAATTATTAGGTGAGGCGTTTCCTCCGTGTTATTATACCACATTTGTATAGCTATTTCTACGCTATATGGAAAAACGTACCGGGACACCCCTCGTAAACACGGAATTCAGTTTCATTCAGACCCATTGCCACAGGTGTATAAGATGAAGTACCAAGCGATGCAGTCAGACTTTTACACACTACGGGAATCGCACTCGGTGACTCCGCTCTGTTACTTTACATGGTCTGCCACTTTGTGTCTGAGTTTTTTTGTTCCTAAACGCTTCCACTTTGCAATAACCGTGGAATAACTAGCCAGAAAGAAATTTCACGAACTGAAATATTACAAAAGTGTCATCCTATGACAGTACCACGCTTTAATACACTGAGCTCTTCAGAACGATCCAGTCTTTCACAAACGTTTGTAAACCTGACGGCATGGCAAGGTGCTTGATTTTATACACCTGTGGCAATAGGTCTGAATGACACACCTGAAATCAATGATGGTGAGGTATGTCCCAGTACTTTGTCAATATAGTGTATATTGTTTTTCTCTGTTATTTGATTCCTAATAAAATTAAAAAGAAAAATCTGCTTTTGAATTGCTTTGTTTTTGCTTTTTTGTTTTTGCTAAGGATGAATTGAATTATTACTGCATCACTTTTATTACGTAAAACAACATTCACACTTAATTGTTCATAAAGGGATGACAATTTATAGTCCAAGGTTATCCCAATGCCAGAAACAGTACAACAATGGCCCATAATCTACACCAAATGTGTAAGGTACTTACATGAAACAAAAATAAACAAATATGAATAAAAAACAACAAAAACAATATCAAACATTGTAACCCTTCCAATCAATTGTTTGCAAAAGCATACTTAGCGAAAACAACCACTTAAAACAGATTACAATGTTAGATGACAAGAGAATATAATAATTTCTGGAATAATTAAATATGAATTTTGGTAATTATACATACTAGAAAATTAAAACTGTGTGAGGTGGATATGTTACTATAAATAGTTTGAAATGCATAAGAAAAATGTTTAGATTTTGTATCATTTAATATACTCTTTATAAGGCAATATTACATTTAAGTAAGGGACCTCACTGTATGAGCTGTTACAGAAAATGGGTGGATGGATGAACTACATTGTAAATCTTTGATTTGCTGCCACCTACCATAATAATTGGAAACTGCAATGGCGCTCGGTAATTTTCAGTAACCTTCTCGCTGCGAACCGTACGAAGGCGGGTTTGCAGCTCCTCCTCGGTCCGCATCCAACCCAGCTAACTTATGTCGGCAAGAAAAACATCTTTAGTTTGTATCCCAGTACAATTCTAGGGCAATTTGTTATTTTGTTGTCAGGGTTTCTGCTAGACGCACTAATGTCTCTCAATAAATACACAAAGATTCTGCTGCAGGATATGTGTGGTTGTATGTAGCTGTTTTGCTGTTAGTTACACATTTCCATCAGTAGCTAACTTTCTAGCCAATTAACTACCAAACTAACTAACTAGGTTAGAACTTCTTGCTGATACCCACTCAGTGGTCTGCTCTGCCAGCTTCGTATGGGTTTCCAGGTTCATGGAGGCAAGATATTAGCTACTGAGCGATGCTACTGTGGTACTGTCCATACACTGGCATAAATCAGTTGCCGCAAAGTGTTTTCTGAACATACGGTACGATTGACAGGCTCATGAGGTGACGTATGGTAGACCAGGCTGGACGTCCAACCACGCCTTGCCGCAGGTCGCAGTGAGACATTCTTGTAATTTTGTGATATCCATGGGTGAGTTTCACCGTAATCCTAGACTCAATAAATCCAAAGATGCAGGCATAGGAAGTTCTAGAAATATTAATCTTAGCCGGAAGGTGTTGACAGATACCCAATTTCTAAGCTCGGGATTTCCGTACCAGCCCTGGGGGGTCCATGTCAGATGGTGTGGAAGCGTGTTGTGCCACATGGAGACCAGCACTGGGCCCAGGGTGTGATCTTCCTGCATCTCTTCATAGTGGCGCATAGCGGATTGCGTTACATCGATTGCTATTTCGGGCGTATACCCCAAATAGATACCCTGGCACGCTTATCAACGCCGGTTACAGAATTTAGAAAAATACAAGTTCATTGGGTCAACTGCGGAAGCAGAAGCTCCTGACATCATCTGTATGTCACATGACCACAGTGGGAGTGATAGAATATGGTTTAGCAGCAGGGTTTATATCTTGGTTTAATGATGATGACAACTGGGAATTTGCTATTAATAAAGGAGATGAGGGCAGCAGCTGGTGGGCTGGGTGAGGTTCAGGAGATGGATAAGCAGTGTCACGTTAGCGCGGGAGGCCACGGGCGCACGCGGTGGGGGGAGACGGAGAAGCAGTGTCATGTTAGCGCGGGGGGCCGCGGGCTGCACGTGGTCGGGGGAGATGCCAGATAACGGCAGCTGGTTTGGATGAAGAAGGAATTTCACTGCTTTGTCACACTGGCTGCAAATGTGATGCTTTGCAAATGCATCTACTTTTCAAGATACTTAAGTTTGATATTAATTCCTGTAACAGGAACAGTGCAGCAGGACATTTGATATACAGTGGTACCTCGGTTCTCAAACTCACTAGAACTCGAATTTTTTGAAAGTCGAACAAACCAGTTTGACCTAGA
>JAODLC010000047.1:4547491-4558139 GCA_026781145.1 Hippopotamyrus pictus
ATTATTTCTTATGGGAAAAATTCGATCAGAACTCGAACTTTTTAGGATTCAATCCGGAGTCCGGAATGGATTAAGTTTGAGAACCGAGGTACCACTGTAGTTCATTTCAGTTATTCACGATACTTGGAGGACAGTGATAAAATTGTTTATTATATTCATTTTGAAACAAAACGTTCAAGGTACATGAAAGATTCACAGTCAGGTAAGTGTCGTCAGTCGATTAATTAGTCGAGTATGATTACGAATGAAGCAATAGAACCAGCACTAGCATTTTTTTTCCTGGCACTAAGGCGTCATGTTAGTGGGGAAAAGACACTAAGTTACAGTAATTTCCCGTAAGTACATTTAGATACACTATGGCCTTGGAATCAGAGACAAGAATTTATAATATGCAACAAACAAAACCATGCATACAGCTAGTTCAGTGTTAATTCAAAGAATTTCTTCCCATGAAAAAAAAATCAATGATATAAAATAGGCTACATGCTTCTTTTGTATAAGTAGGCACTTAAATATATGACAACTATATAAGGCACTTTTTTCGTGAGGTGCAATGGATGTCATTCTTCAAGGGCCCACATCAGTGCCCATGGGTCATATCCAGATACAGACGCTCCTCTACTTACGAATGAGTTACGTTCCGAACGGTCGTTCGTAACTTGAAATGTTCGTAAGTCGTTATTCAACGTCATTTTAAGGGTATACGCAAGTACAAAGAGCTAGGATGCTGGGAGTACGCACGCTACGCTGCTGCGCAGAGGGAGTAGCGGCCAGAAGTCGTAATAGGCGGAATTGGGGCGCAGAAAAAAATTGATGTTGTGGACAGGAAACGGGAGCCCAATGAAAACAACTTGGACTTACAGTCGTCTTCGTTCGTATGTCTGAAAGTTCGTAAGTAGAGGCGCGTCTGTATGTATCAATGGCCGATAAAAACCTTCTTACCCAGGCACCCACAAAGGACCGGCTGCGGTTTAGCGTCTTCGATCTGCCACTGGGATGTCAGGGTAGAGTAGGAACCCCGAGAAGGTGGAGTCGTTGGTGTTGTCGGCATAGATCCCGGTGAACTCCTCTTCCCCGTAGACCTGCAGCCAGACCTCGTCGCCAACGTCCAAGTGCAGCACTACGGAGCCCGAGGCCTGGTCTGCGTCGTTCTCCTGGAACTGGTCATAGGTGAACATGATCGTCTTGTCGTTTTTGTAGAGGCTGACCCTGGCGTCTCTGGGGTAGACGGTCAGGTGGTACGTGAAGAAGTAGGTGCCGGGCAGGACACAGCGGAACTTGCCGCTGGTGTCGTCGTAGTGCCGTTGCTCGTTGTGGAAGAACTTGGTGAAGCGGATGGGCACGTTGGCGGCGGGTACAGGGCCGGTGAGGCCCACGCTGAAGGCCGAGCGGTAGATGAGGGCACTCTCCCCACGTTCACCCTTCATCCCTGGGTTGCCTGGAAAACCACGAGGCCCCATAGGGCCATCGGCGCCTTTCTCACCTGGCTCGCCCTTCTCTCCAGGCTCACCTGTGGAACATAAGAGGATTAGGCTCAATTTTGTCCATCCCAGGGTAAAGGCCTCTGGCATTCATACCCCTTACCTGTATCTCCTTTGTCACCATTGACACCATCATGCCCATCCCTGCCATCTCTTCCTGGGTACCCGCTGTGCCCAGGCGTGCCTGGCACCCCACCCATCCACTGGGCACAAGGTTGCCTGGTATCTGCTGCAGGTGCCTCAGGCTCCCCGACCTCCTCGGGCTCCTCCTCTGCCAAGGCGGGGTCCCACCTCCCGACCAGCAGCAGGCCGAAGACCAGAGCCCACAAGATGCGTGCCATGACCCCTGACTGCAGAGTAAATGGAAGTTCTCTGTATCACATAAAAGACCTGCTGTACATCTGTACTCCATCCTTCCTGATTATATCCAGAGGTGGATAGTTTAGGTCCAGAAAGTACAAACCCAGACCAAGTTTTTGTTTCGACCACCCTGTTGAGTATAAGTCACAGAGTACTCAAATGGTTGGTTGAAACAAAAACTTGGCCTGGATTTGTACTTCCTGGACCTGAACTATCCACCTCTGATCGCATCTAGATTAATCCAGACATATCAAATGGCTAAACAGACGCAGGCTGATTTGGGTCTGTTGTTATTTTCTATACTGACAGAGAACACTGGGATCTTCATGGGAAATTCTGGCCTTATTAGATGTAATCATTTCATCTGTCACTTTGGTTTCAGTAATTATGGCAGGGGTGGTCAATCTTCTCCGCAAAGGACCAGTGCGTACGCAGGTTTTGGGGATAACCTTTAGATCAGCTGTTCTAACCCAGGTGTGAGGACTCTTCAGTCAATCAGTCTTCTAATTAGTAATCTAATTAGGAAGCTGCAGCAAAAACCTGCATACACAGCGGCCCTTACCGGATAAAATTGCCCACACATGAATTATGGTATTACTGTTGTTAAACCAAAAACCGTTACAGAAGTTTTAATACTTTAAATTATGGTTCCATCCATCCATCCATCTTTTATCTACTTATCCTGGTCAGCAGCACCTACCTCAGGCAGGACACAGATTACATTTGATTTATGTGGTAATTTATCAATATTGATAACTTGAATTATGCTGTTAATCACCAATGAGTCCCAGGATGGGGATGAGGGGAACCTGCCTATAACAGTCTATAACAGTGATTCATCATGTATTTATAACTCTGACAAATCTGAGAAGCTACTTAATGCAACAGGCTCATAAGAGTTTAAATGTCAATGTCTGAAAATGTTTTTATCTTAGTTTCATACCTGCATGTATTGATACTTGGGCTTAAATTCTGTATATTGGCGCCCAAAACAATACTGATCTGCGCATTTATTTTTAAGAGAAATGAAATACAGTATTGTAATTAAAGTTACCCATAGCTTATTTTAATACAGGACATGAATGAAATGATCCAGTGAGGCAATTTAATATTGAGATATGGGATAACCCTGGGAAGGGTCGCACAGGTCATGCCCAGAGTCAGCGAGCTTCTCCGCTGGCAGAATACCCATTTTTGGGAGTACAGGAAAATCTGACTGCCCATGAAAATCCGTTGAAAAGCCACTACAGAGAAACTGTGTGGCAGAAGGATTCGCAAATACAACATTATGAACATCTGCAGGAGCAACCAACAGGCACTGAAAATCTGCTCTTCTCAGCGCCAAGACTTTAATTTAATTGGATGCTGTCTGTCAGCAAGTTCCCACCTGCTTTACATTCAGATTCATTCCAGAATATTCTCGGCAAATGTGTCAGACACTACATTGAACGTTGGGTGGAACATGCCGGAAGGTGGAGAGGAGGGAGCGGGCTCCTTACCTTTGTTGGACCTTTATCTTGGGTTGAAGAGCGCTTCTGGACTGCTGGAAGAGAGGAGCGATCTGTCACCCGTGGCAGCCTGACACCATGTGTGTCTGTCCTTGCGGTTCATGCGTAACTTAATTCCCTGACTGTCTTTCGTTCTATATTTATCCCTGCTGAAATACATTTGCAGTTCCGCCGTCTCCCTCTGTCATTCTGCTATTCAAAGCCATCAAAGTCCTCTCAGCCTATTCTCATTTAATTTTTTAAACCCCCTTTACCCCACCTTAAGGAATACAGCTCTCCATAGACAAATTAAGAGCTACATTCAAACACAACCATCTAGTAATGTATGTAAAGATTGCATACTGCTTTTCAGGCTGAGCTCAAAAGTCAATTCACAGTTTTTGCCTCAGGTTAAATGCTGTCTCAAAAGCACAACGGCCCCACTAATCTGACCAGGATGAGCAGTTGGATGACAGATGGTTGAATGGATGGATGGATAGATATAGTACAACTGAAGTGTGCTTCGGTCAAATTACCAAATAGTAAAATACTAATTCACAGCGGTTATTATAACAATAGTACTACCTATAGCAGGCACAACACCAGTAGACAACATTATTAGCATTTGCAGTATATAATGTTGTAATAGTGCTTAAATGAATGAATTCAGTACTTAAACATGAAAATATTGTGTTATATTTTTGTGTCACTGAACAAAGTGTATGTCCACTTCAGGAGATTAACTGTGATTTATAGGATTTATAGGATTTATTAGGCTAAACCAGGATTGAGTTGGAGCACAACTGATGCATCATACTTGAGTACCCGCTAGTAACAGAGTGCATCCAGAAGGGGGCAGCATTTGTCAACATAAGTAGATTGTTGTTTTCTCCATAATAAAATTGGCAAGTACAACCATACACAGTTTTCTGCATGGGGAATTTGTTTCGCATCTAAATATATTACTGTAATCTGTTACCATGTATTGCTGCTTCGTGGAATAGCAGTGATGAGCCTTTGTGGACCACAGTAGAAAACGAACGTTATGACAGTTTCCAGAACTTCTCAGACAGGTGATGCAAAAAGACTCATTGCCAGAGTTTTCAAGAGTTATAGAATTCAAGAGCTGCATATGATGTTCCCATAAAAAAAATCAATGATATAAAATAGGCTACATGCTTCTTTTGTATAAGTAGACACTTAGATATATGACAACTATATAAGGTACTTAATTAATAAATTTAAACCCGGGTTCTGCTTCAGTACAAACCCGGGTTCCGCTTCAGTACACTGTTGTTACTAAAATAATAGCCCTAATTCCAAATAAGGAGATTTAAAGATTTCCATCCTGTTTAATTATATTCTACATTATATTTGTAATTCCCTGACAACATTGTTTTTTCCTGGATTCAGAGCTTTAAAAACATAACATTAGACAGTTAATGTGGGTATTAAACCCAAGGAGAAAGATAGTCCCATGTAGGAAAATCAAAAGGGATTTATTCCGATACTGATGAAGGAGGTGCATTTCAAAATCCAAATGGCAATGCGCCGAACGCATAAAGGCCCGAAATGCAAAGAAGGCAAGCTTGCCCCTGCACAACCTTAATCAGTAAAGCCAGTTCTGTGGCAGTCACACAAACGATTATGATTAGAATAAAGAACGCAAGGATAAACATCTTAAAGCCCAACCTATAATCTGGAGGCAGGCACATCCGAAAAGGAGTTTTCTTTTTCTTTTTTTGACAATTTAATTTTCTCAGTGATTGGTTTTGGCAACATTGCTAACCACGACTGTTCCTGTTACAGACAAGGCGTACATGGGAATGAGGTTATAAAGCAGGCCCGAGGCCGCTAGAAAACGGGATTTAATTCTACAATAATCTTTTATAAGGGAAAAAAAGGATTTGTCGCTTAAGGCAGAGCACTTCTGTTGTGGAAATAAAACTGTCACGGAGATTATATTTTTACTGGAACCCTCACATGCAAGTGGGAAGCTCTTCCATTACAGGGCACTTGCACATACTCTGAGACACCAATTAACCTGTGTGTCTTGATGCTGTGGGGGGGGGGGGGCACTGAAGACCGAGACAGCATGCGGTGATGCTTTAGGTTAGCTGCGCCTTCATAATTACAATTAAAGTGGGGTAAAAGGGGGTTAAAAAGTAATTAAATGGGAATAGGCTGAGAGCCAAGGGGCCATCTGGTCACATGTGATCACCGAACGTGTTTGAGCGTCACCAAGAGAGGATGCCAAGGATGTCAAAGAGCTGCTACCTTGGAGCGTGATTGGGCCGGATGGACGGTCTGTCTCGCCACACCGCGGGAGGCAGTGGCAGGGTGACCGAGTGACACACTTCCGTGGAGAGATGCAAATCCCCAGAAGTCTATTTCATCAGTGAAATGGATTCACTCACCTTCAGCAAATCCACAGAGCAGACCTTCAGGCAGCAAGTGAGGTTGAGTTAAATCCCAATGGACGACCTTTTTTAGGCGTCAGCGATTGACCCCTGACCTCGCCACATATCCTTTCTGTCAGCAGTGTCTGCCAGCAGTGCAGGTGCGAGCTACGATGGAACCACTTTATGTGCTCTGGTGGCATTGGGGTCCTGCTTGGGAGCTGCCCAGAAAAATGCCTGTTTAAAAAAAGCTTATGTTTGACTGGATTAAATGGACCATTTGCACAATGCGACAGACTTTGACATTTCCTCTGTCCAACATCAGCCCAGCTTCACCTCAGGCACAGAAAGAGCATGACGCTTTACCCTCATTTTGGTTGGTTCGGCCATTCTGATCAGCACGACTTCTCCTGGGATTTTCCGGTAGGGCCTCCCACAATCATGAAACATGCCACCAGCCTGAGGAGAAATCTTTAATCATCACATGGTAGAACTACATGATTAGCTCTTCACATTTAAAACCACCAGATATTCTTCTTGTAGTTCCTGTGCAACTAAGTCCAAAAGCCAAGAGGAACGTGAAAAAGAGGACAATTCTGACACAGCTAAGGGAGAGATGAAGTTTTATTCAGTGAAAAAAGGGAAAAACACGTCTGCTGTTCTCAAATGGATTAAAACATGCAAAATTGTGTTGTGAGATATTGCACACATCTGTACCCTTGGTAATATATGCATGATACTCCTGTTAGACATGCCATCTGTAAAAGAACTGTGGCCTTTAGCAAGACTGCAGATGGGTTTTTGCTTTGATGCAGCATAAATAAACAGGATTATGAGATCTCTAGATATAGATATTGCTGCCTAAATTCAACACAAACATTACACATTTCTCTGTCATCTCCCTTTCCCACCATTTCAGGCAAAAGCATGTTAAACTACTAAACGCACGCACATCTTACGGTGACACGCGGGATACATTTCGGAGACCACGTTAAATACATCGTCAGGTTCCAAAATGTAAATTATTACATCAGTGTAATGTTATTGTGATGTCACTATGATGTCAGTGGCGAAAAACCAACCAGAAAGACAAAAGCCACCTGGAATGTATGATCCCACAGTTGTGTACCCAGAACCCATTGCGACATGCAAAATGCACTGTGTGTTACATCCACCACAAACTAAATTAAAAAAAGTTTCTGTACACTGAGGAATAATCTTATCATCAACAAATACTACATACTGCATGAAACGACAGCTGGTGAGTTATAATTAATTTGACTAAAACTACTAGCTTGAACAATAAGGACTGTGAAGTCCTTACATCCACTGTGAAGAGACTCATATTTCAGGGAGGTAATTTCCTCAGACAGATGTTTTAAAACAGACTGAACACCAGAACATAAGTGAAATTAAATTTGATATTAGTTTTTCCAGGAGCTGGAGTGGTTACGTTGTCTCTCATATTCATTTGAAATCAATTCACTGCCATCTGCGATTGAGTTCAGCCTCTGCACAACTGATGGCATCCTTGTCTATTTGGGAATGTCAATTTTCAAATGTTGCTACTCACAATGCATAGTATTGCATTCAATTCCTGTCCACCGTGCTGCAAAAGACACTCACTATATGTAAACAGATCTCCAGCAGTTTTGGTAAAATTGGTTCTAAATAACTTCAGGCGTAACGAAAGAGGAAATGTTTGTGGAAATGAAGAGCCAACCCTTCAATTAAATGCAAATTCCCATGCCCCCCCCAGGCACCATCAGATGGTTTCTTATAAAGCTCAAATGGACAGCTATCTGACAGTGCTGATTGCGAGAAAGCCCCCTGCCCATGTAGTACAATTGGATGTTGTTCTAACCTAAAATTCACGTGTTTCATGGGTCACTGAGATTTCCATTTCCATGCATTTAGAATGTTGATCATCAGCATGGGTATTACTGCACAAAAACCGGTGTCCAACCCAGTCTCCACATTTTGCTCAGGCTACTGTGTCATTGCAGGCCACCGCATGTGTCAGGAATGTACGTTTCCAGTTGACAGCAAACCTTCAAATGGATGATTTGCATTGACCCTTAAGATATGAATCCAGGAGCTGAATATTTCATCCATCTATCTATCTTCTAACTGCTTATTGCAGTCAGGGTCACAAAAATCATCAAGAAATAATCTTCTTCCCCCAGTGAAGCTAGTGGTTTATTCTGGTACCTTCAAATCAGAATCCAACAAAATGTCTACTGTATTCGATGACATCACAGATGGTTGCCCCTTTGACCTCCCCTCCCTCCACCCCCCAAGTAAAATGGGCCTTAGCTTTCCTCCCAGTATTTCCCCCACTTGATTTCCGGCCGCTTATCTCCTGTAAGGCGCCACTCGCTTTGCCACCGTGCATTGTGGGAGTCTGCTTGGCTCTGGCCGTCACGGCGGGTTTGCTGTCATGGGGCACCGTGAGGCGTGGCCCGCCACCTTCGGAAGAGCTCCTGGAACTGCGGGCGTCGCACATCAGCAGACTCCGGAAGCATCTATAGAACTTACCCCCCCAGCGAGAGAGACCCTCAGTCAGCAGGTGCACCTGGCAGCCCCCATCCCATGGGAGAACGAGCAGACCTTTAAAACACATTCATAAGCAAAACTCCTGCACTCACTCACCCTGAAAGCTTGAAAAATACTTATAGACCCTGAACAAAGCTTTTCTCCCTGACTGGGACCTTGTTAGGGGGCTGGTGCGTGTCTCAGTGGATTTAGGCACTGTGTCTGTGATCAGAAACTCCCAGATCAAATCCCCTGGTCCGCAGCAGTGCCCTTAACCCCCAAGAGCTCCAGGTACTGTCTGCCTTAAAGCATCTGCTAAATTATTAAATATAAATGAGCCTGTTCACATGAAAAGCAAACTCATACAGCAGATGGGATGCTGAAATTGGCCTGACATCTAGCAACTGGTCTCAGAGCACAGATTTACCCAAATGTCTTTTTCCAGCATCTAAAGCATCCCCGTTCCCACCTTGTGTGGAACTATGCTGGCAAGTAAGGCTCAGTACAAAAAAGGTGATTGTTATGCTTGTTGAAGCAGCTGGACTTAAACCGAAAAGCATCAGGGACAAGCTCTGGGGATGCTGGAACTCGTTCCCTGCTTTGACAGACCCACAAAGGACCCGTCAGCTTAAAGCTTCCACGCAGGGAAATTAATTTAGCCGCAGGATGTTCACAGGAAGCCTGCAGGAGACGATAGAGGCATCTCAGCTGGGCGTCCTCCTCTCCGAAACCGGCCCAGCCCCAAACCGCGCGTCTTTCATTCCGCTACCACACATGGCCACCACTTGCCAGTAAATCTCACCAGGAATGACACAAGGGGCTCAGAAAATTGGTTCTTGAATAAGTACGACAGAAGTAAACAGCAAACAACAGCAGGACATCTCAACAATTCAACAATAATGTTGGTTGTCGGGGAGAGTAATCGGTTTGACTTAGCTCCCCCACCCTGCTTTGATTTAGTTATTAAGTGTTTTTATAATCAGACTGTTGGGGGTGCGCTGTCTGTTTATGACCCATTTCGAGAGAAGGCAGATCTGTAAAGAAAGGCGCATGAAGCCGGCTCTCTGTTCCCAGCATCATGTAGCATAACAACACATTGCACACTTTCAAATTAAAGATTAAAATTTCTTCCAACGGATGTCAAGCCCCAGCTGTTGGTTAAACTTGAAACAAATGTTTTTCTTTTCAAGGTTACTAATAAAATTAGAATGGAGTGGAATTTCAGCAAGGGCAAAAAGAGACAAGGCTGCCGCCAATGTGATACAGCAGGGATGTGGCGATCCAGCAGGGACTTGGCGATTCAGCAGATATGTGGAGGGGGGCCTTTTTGGGGCTGCCGTTGAGTTGTGTGTGTTGGGATCACTGAACATCAGCCCCATTCACTGTGGCATTTAGCAAGTAGCCAGGGGCTCCCGAGTGCAGGTTGGCGACGTAGGAATCTACGAGGCGCTCCAGAAGGCATCGTTTTCAGTTTAGCTCCAAAACATCGACAACGCTGTAAAGACGCAATCCTGCTCCCCTTGAGAAAACGTAGTGTACTTAGTATACTTCCTGCAATGCACGTATACTCATAGTCAACTACATTTCTTCAAGGAAAGTCAATGATATTCCTTCTGATGCTGATGCTAATGTAAACTTTCAAAGTTGCTGTGGTATGTGTTCCTTGGGAGTTAAGGCTGAACTTGTGAAAGCTTACCACCGACTCCTGAGGTACCCACATTCGCTAAGCGTTCTCAGCTAAAACCCTCCGTGTAACAACCGTCCGCTCAATCACGTTCCGCTCCTCACCTGTGAGGGTCTCTCCACAATAATTCAACCGCAATATAGTTCACACACACATAAAATTGCTCTTCTTCTTGATGAACTAGTGCTATTGGCACACAGCTGACAACAGCTTAGTTACAGACTGGGTCTGCTGAGGGCTGCTGAGGGCACTCTTAAAGAAAACGACATCCAGTCAAGTGACCAGACAGCATTAAGTAACGCTCAGCCACGGAAGGGCAACGGCTGAAGCGATTGATGGAGCAAAATAAGTGGAACATACAAGGCTGTGTGAAGCGTAGCAAACATGCAGCTGCGTGGAGGAAGACGGATAAGTGGGTGAGAGGCTGCAAAGACCACATTCAGCACAAGGTCAGAGCATAATGGGAGAGAAACAGACGCTGGCAGGGGTGTGCGAGATGAACACCGAGAGTAGTGTGGGAGCCCGGAGTGTCCATTACATAAGAACATAAGAACATTACATTACATTATTTACAAACGAGAGGAGGCCATTCGGCCCATCAAGCTCATTTGGGGAGAACTCTAAAAGCTCAGAGTTGTTAAAATCTTATCTAGCTCTGATTTAAAGGAACCCAGGGTTTTAGCTTCTGCTACACTAGCAGGA
>JAODLC010000047.1:4566981-4577731 GCA_026781145.1 Hippopotamyrus pictus
CCTCTATATGCACATATATGTCCACAATGTTATGCTCATTGAGCCTCTATATGCACATATATGTCCACAATGTTATGTTCATTGAGCCTGTATTTTTTTTCTTTACAATCAGACCTACCTGCTTGGCCGCATGCAGCAGCTTACCGTAGCTGTAAACAACGATGAAGAATGGGAGGACGAGGCAAAACATGAAGGGGTTAATGGTGTAGGAGACACTGTTCATGCTCACGGAGCACGTGGTCCCCTGAAGGCCGTACGCACTCCAGCCAAACAGCAGGGGCGGCGTCCACGCCAGGGAGTACGCCCAGGAAAGGCCGATCCCCGAGCCGATCTCGCGGTGGTTGGTGGGGTCGGCCTCCGTGGGGCTGGTCATGGTGCAGCAGCGCCCGTAGGAATTGCACAGCCTGGGAGCTGACGGACACAATGCCTGTGGGACGAGTCGCTCAACATTAGCACCACCTTGAGGGCAACTTGGGAACGGTGCCATGTAAGACACCTAGCAGGTAACTGAAGACTGCAACACAGGTTATTCGCCTGAGCCTGTAGACCAGGGGTGGCCAATCTTATCCGCAAAGGGCCGGTGCGTATGCAGGCTTTTGGGATGACCTGTAGGTCAGCTGCTCAAACCCAGGTGTGAGGACTCTTCAGCCAATCAGTCCTCTAATTAGTAATCTAATTAGGGAGTTGAGGTGAAAACTCACACACACAATGGGCCTTTTGGATAAGATTGCCCTCCCCTGCTGTAGAATAAGGGCTGATGATGAATTAAGCTCAAAGCTCTCTCTGGGTGGAGGACACAGGGTGAGTGGGGAAGGTGCTTCCTGAAGGCAGCCTCCAAGGTCCAGTGTCCCGTCAGTGACGGGGACAGTGGCGTCAGCAGAAACTTTTAATTGGGGTGGCTGCAGGCCCAGTTACGGCGATGGCTGTATCGCACTGTATCTATTCTATGGTCAAAAAATGAAATTATGCATATTTCCCTTCTATTACTGTGACGTGTGGTGTAATCGGCCACCGCTGGACACCCTCGGATCCGCCCCTGGATGTGAGCAAATGTGGATCAACAGAGACCGAATGCCGACAGTTAATCAGAACGTCTTTAAGTGAACCTAGGCTAGCAAAGCTGAAGATGCAGACAGTGATGTTGGAAAGTAGCGGATTTCCTGAACTGAAATGAACAGCAGTCTCTAGACTTCATGGAAGCATCCTTAACATAAACTCAGATGCAAAATCAAAAGGCATGAATCCATTAAACAATGTACGGGTACAGCCTTTTCACCTTTGATCTGTTCTCAGCAGATGAATGCTAATTATGTCACTTCTGGTTTTAAGCCTTTCCCTGCAGAAAAGTTGGACGACAGACCGCTGCTCCACCCTGACATGCAAACAGAACATCTACATCAGGGGTCACCAACAATATCTAAAAAAAGCATTTAAAACATATTTATTATACATTTAGTATAGGAGGTCATTTCAAACTACTAGCCCTTAGTATGGCTCAGTACCCATTATGTAGCTCTCAGTTTCAAAAAGGTTGGTGACCTCTGATGTACATGAACCGTAAACGAGGGATCTCCCCTCACAGAACTAATTATTGTATTTTTAAAGGTGCCTCAGTCACCTAACTTAAATCTGAGCTCAAAGCAATCTGACTGTATTGTGTCAAATGCAGTGAAATTGTTGAGCATTATTTCATATTTCAAGTCATAACGATGGTGCAGGGAATGACCTATACAGAGAAAAGCTTAATGACAGTAGCGGCCCCTCGGAATGATTCGGCTTTAGCCCTATTTAAACTCTGAGATCGCTCTTGGATTACCGACCTTGTTCAGAGCGGAAGGTGCAGACGACCTTCAACGTGTCACAGCCGAGCAGCCCCAAGGCACTTTACATTAAGGAGTCAGCGACGGGACTCGCTTTCCGAGGAGCCCTTGCGGAATATTAAAAGCCGACCGTAAACATCGCCAAATTATAACTGCGGCCCTTTGTTTCCAGGAGAACTTTCCGGGAGGGCTCGGAGTTTTCAATCTGTCCCTTTTCTTGTGGCCAAGGACCAAACGGTATTGAATTCTGGCTATCTCCGACTAAACAAGACCCTTCGTGATAAGGCCACGCTTTCGGACGAACCGCTTTCAGGACTCTGAACAAAGAAGCTCTATGCTTCTAACAAATCATGTCATCCCGCTTAGTCGTACATTTACAGAAAACAACTTTGAAAGGGGCTGAGTGGCATTAAATGACTTTAAAAGGCCGATAAACAGATGATGGCAGAGTGCGCGTGCTCATATGCGGAGTTCGTTCAATTTAAGGTGTAATTGGAGAGAATGAGCCTATAGGATTCAGGTTATCCTGACAATGATAAGCTGGAAAGGAAAACCAGGAAATAATCCGTTGCCAGGCTGTTTTTTTTTTTAGCTTGTCTTACTGTGGAATATAAATTCTGGCATCACTTACATTCACAAAAACAGCACAACACTTTCTTTTGTGGTTAATCGATAGTTCTGGGTGCCGGAATAAATCTGAGGAGGGGAAGAGTTTGTAATTTTATGCTGAATTTATTAAGCTGACTAACACGCCCATGCACTTCATATCTATCAGCATATTCTAAATCAGACTATATTAAATCATTTGTTTATTAATAAGCCGGTACCAGTTAAGGCACGTTGTGGGGAGAGTTGATTCAAGAAGCAAAAAACAGAGGCTCGATTAACCTTCAGACTGACATAAAAGATCAGGCCTACTTAAAATAGTTCTAGACAACAATGTGGATAGGGCTCTATATATCGTGAAATAGAACTGACCTGAAATCAGTATAATAAGGCTTCAGAGTCAGACTAGGGCTGGTCTGTAGGAAGGTAGCATGGAGTCCTGTGGGTGTCCCCCTAAGAGAAGAGCTTATTGGTACGTACCAATGCGGCACCGCATATGGCGGCCTGATTGCACTGTGGCCAAAATCATTTATTACCTGCCGGGCCATAATCAAGGATTTAAGTGAGTCACAGTTAGGGGTGTGAGTTCTGCCACCTATGGTCCCACAGAGCAAGCTTTAACTGGGTAAAAGTGTAAATCTGAGTAAGAGTAATTACAAAAAGAAAGTCGAAAGCAGCATCTGCAGAATCTCCACATTGCTTTTTTAGAATCAGCTGACTGTCCTTTGCATCTCTGGCAAAGATGAACTCCTGCAGTTGTGGAAAAGAAGTTTTAAAAAAATATTTTTTTTGTGCAATTATTGCTAATTCAAAACATTTTCAAAATGACGTGCTCTTGGTTAAAAAATGAAACAATACAGAAACTGAATGAGGATCGGTTTGCCTTTGATTTGGACTGACGACACAGTCAAAGACGTGAATTGTTAGCGACCAAAAGAACTCAGTTGTAGCACTGAGGAAACTTAAATATCAAGCTGGAAAACGGGTGAATATGTTGAATTGTTTTTTCCTTTAGATTAACCCATCAGCTAAGCAACTAAATGTAACACAGAGCGAGAGCAGGTGGCTCAGAGCCCGTCTCACATGTGTCACTGCAGACATGCAGGTGGCGTCGTTTGCGCTAATAAACTCAAACAGACGCTACATGCCAACGACCTAAGATACGCACAACAAGTGACTACGTTCCACAATCATCGAGGACTGTTGGAAGGCAGACAATATACACGTCACGGTGACTAAATACTAATTTATTATTAATACTGATTTCTCCAGTGGCTGTTGAAACGGAATTCCTTAAGTTTTTCTTTCCATATTATCGACAGACGGAGATAGATTGCGTTTAAGTATCTTCTTTCCCTCTAGGTATCTCCAGCTCACTTACTTCTGGAAGGTTATGAAACACAAATATGGGAGACAATGCCCCAATATTCAAATTCTCCCCACAGCACCGAAATCCCTGCATTGCGACGTACAGACTATCCAAAAGTCACCAACCTTATCGACACGATCAGATGACTTGTACAGTGTGTCAGTGTGGAGGTATTACGTAAGTTTTATTTATGCTTTCTAAATGGACAAGTGTGTATATTCTCTTAATAACAAAAGTCCGGTCGATGTGGTGTGCACAAATATTAAAGTGGAAAATTCACTAATAATAGTTGATGTTGCACATAATACGCATATTATAACAAAACACTACAATATGAACTGAAAACGATGCAGCGCATTACAGATGCAGAGTTGCAATCAGTCCCTAACAAAGGCGCACGATATTAACTTCACAAAAATGAACAAGGAAGCACGTACTGTAGCTGCCAACCTATCTGATTAGAGTAAAAGCTATATATTTTGCATTAATATCCATCAAAAACAAAAAATCGGACGCCCGATAAATTAAGAGAATAACTGATGTTCTGCCATACAAACTGACCTAAGAGGGAATTGGCGAAGCCGCCCCATACACACCCAAAGTCTCCGGCTAGCCGCTGTCCCTGCGCGCTGGCCGCGAAGCTGAGCGGCGTCCCCACGACACACACCGGGAGATGTTGACCGGCGGTAGGTTGATCGGCGACCGCAGTACTCTATAGCGGCAGAAGAGGACCAGGACGAGAAAGTTAAGGAAGCCGAAGGTCCCGATGGAGCCCAGGCAGATTGCGACGGTCCGGTGGCGCTCAGGGTTAACTGCTGTGTGCTTCTCAGGTGCGCATCGGTGCCACCGGCGCACGACGCGTCAGCAGCACCGGAGCAGCTGCCGAGACTCCGGTTATGTGCCGTCATGGCAAATTGTTTTTGGCACCAGAAAGCCGATTGCCGAGATTTCTTTGTGCAATGTCTTAAAAACAGAGCGTGCGTTTTGCAGGGAATGGATGCGGTATAGCCATCCATCAAGACCGACGGACTGGCTACTTTCTGCTTTTAAGGGTGTCAGACATCAACATCAAACAGTCACAGCGTATTGTTCGAAGTTTTCCAGGTTTTCCACAGTTCGTGAACTGAATTCACGCTAAAGTTTGCTGTGACTGTGCTCCACCGTGTGGCGGATGATAAACACACCTCTGCTTTTTTTATCTTTTACTATTCTTTAAACATTACCCCATTTGTCCATGCTGACGTTTGTTTTGAAGAGGCTAAGGAGTGGTTAAATATGAGAAAATGACCGAAAATAACAGGTTAAATGATAATAATCATTTAACGGGTTAAAGTTACAAATTATCATTTGTTCTTTGGATGCTACTGATAGGAACAGCAAACACGGCAACAAACAAATAACAGCATAATTTTCCGGATGTCGAATCGGCCTCAGTCTTTAAATCGTGACTGGAGACCAGTTACTTAAAGTTAGCTTACCTGTAGCCGGTTGACCTTGGACCCCCAGAAGTTTTTTTCTCCCTACTTCAGAGTTTTTGGTTCTTCTCCTCCATTATCATCTGGCCTTCTCTTTCATTTCTTTATCATACCTTTTCTTTGTTTTTGAATTATTCTGTATTAATGATGTAGGAATGTATCAGAACACATCAATGTACAGTGAAAAGCGACATATAAAAAACTCAATAGAGCTGAAGCTGACAGTGTCGTTATAATTAGTGAATTCCATTGTGCTATCCATGGTTCTGAACTCTACTGTTAAATATACATTTACATAAAAATTTTGAAGATCCCATATTTTTCTCTTTCAAAATTCTGGCCGTTTTATTCCTTATGACTGGAAAAAGTTTGCTGAATTCTACAGATCAGAAGTACAATAGTTTAATCATTGTCAATTATAGGGGAAGAGCTGAGAGCATCCCATAATTCACGCAGAACCAGGGCCAGCTCAGGCAAGCCCTGCAGAAGGGGACAGGGAGGGAATTTCAATTCAACACCCTACAAAGTTATAGTAACACTGAGAGAACATCGATCACTCCATGCTTAGTGATGCTTCTTTTTTGAATTCATTCGATGCAAGTTTTATGAAGAACAATGGCTTCTGATTTTGGGCATTGTTTGGCCCTTTCCATATAGACAGAGACCATATAGATCAAACAGAAAGTTAGGTACCGGAACTGATGTGAATCCCTGCCCAAAGTCTCCCGGTGTAAAAGTCTGCACTGAATGAAAGGGCAAGAGCAATGTTCACAATATAATGTAATGTTAGCGAACTGTGTGGCTTAGTGGGCTAAGCCTGTGTGTTTGTAATCAGAAGGTTTCTGGTTCAAACCCAGCCTCAGCATGTCTGTGGGTCCTTGAGCAAGGCCCTTAACCCCCAGCTCCCTGGGTGCCCCAACAGGTAGCTGTGCTTTGTGGACAGCTTAGTCTACAGAGAGCAAGTTGAGGGAGGTGCAAAGATAATTTCCCCAAGGGGATCAATAAAGTATTTATAATATTGTGGAAGTAAAATTCCTGTAGGGCCAAGGAAGAGGTGGGATTGTTGTCAGTGTTTCAGGCCTTAAACAAGAAGAATGTAATATGCATGGAGACAAACAGGCTTATGTTCTCATGCATTTGCTATATGCTATCTCAAGGACCATGTTCTGCATGTGTCATAATTAGATTAATGGACCAAATATGGTGAGATGTGGGTAGTTTGATTTGCTCGATTGCATAGTGTTTAACATGTAAGGGGTTAATAAGGGTGGGGTGGCACTGGTGGTGGGCCTGAAGGAAATGGGAGGTGCAGATGGTCATCACCTCTGAGGTCATCACGCACTCCTCATGCAGATCAGAGTCCCTGTCTTGACCAATGGGGGAGCAGATTACCTTTCTGTGGAATTGCAGAAATGTATAAAATCGGAGCATTTTCCTTGGTCGGGGGTTTGCTTCGTTGGAATGGGGATACTCTGTTTCTTTGCTGTTAACTCCAGGGGGCCTTAATAAAAGACATTTTATCTCACTCAAGTCGTCTCAGGTAAAATTACTTCATGACTGGTGCCGAGCAGAATTAAGAAAAAGAATTCTGGGTTTTTTGGCTTCCACACTGTTTGCCTCGCTGTCCGTCGGTTTGGACAAAAGTGTCTGCTAAGTGTGTAAATGTCAGTGTAGATGCAAGCCGCCAGAGGTGCCCGAGGAGGCGCCAGAGGAGGTGCCCGAGGAGGCGCCAGAGGAGCCGTCTGCGTCGCATCATTTTGTCATACTGTTGGTGACATGGTCCCTGGTGCGGTAGCTTGAATCACCCACCTCACATTTTCCCATCAGGTGAAATCGCTGCATATATTTATAATAGAATCCAATAAGCCTCTGTAACATTAAGGTACGACATTGTTACTTCCCTGTTTTCCAGGACACTTAAGCGAACCCCCTTGATGTGGGTCTCTAGTTGCATGTCGATAATGATTGATGCATATTCTGACAGTCCTCTTCAGCCTTTTTCCAAAACATCATCCACGCACCTCTCAAAGCTCAGCGGGCTTCCTGACCTTCCTGATGATGTCGTCTCCATCTGCAGCCAGGTGTAATAATGTCTGTCTGCTGGTCAGGCCATAAGACCAATGGTTAACTGCTACAGTATTACACGTTATCTATGAAAATACATATTGTATATATCTAAGTGAGAAAAGCAAACTGTAAAACCAAGTAATGATATATAGGATTAGAGTTGCAAGATAACGAAACAAATGGAGCAAATGGTAAGGGAAAGTTTTACCGCGTTCCGCCGAAATTCACTGTGGATCAAAGGAAAAGCCGAGATTTATTACGCTCCCGGGCAGCAATAGGCCCCGTCGCTCCGGTGAGTCCTTGCACCATGCATAATTTTCTCAGGATGGACTCGCGGTGCTGGGTCGGATCAGAGAGACTCAGGAGGGCCGATGCCCTGTCCGTCCTGCCCCTCCCACTACTCCCCCCCCCATCCACGTTAAAGACGGGTCGCCCACAAAACGCCTCAAGTCAGCCCCTGAGGTCCGATTCACATCCATAATGTCATTCATACAATATGCATAATCAATTCTCAGGTGCTCACTAGCATGAAGGAGACTAGCATAGTAGTGCTTAAAGAAACGCACTATTGCCTGTTACACTGACCTTCTTTAAGGTACATAAGTCAAAATGTTTAAATAAAACGCGTAACCATAGAAATGGCAAAAGAATCCATCTTTCAAAATGAAGTCACAGTCTTCTGTTGTGACTGATGTGCGCCCCCTAGATGTGGAGACGCACTGTGCATAGCGGCCACATGGAATGTACCCATTGGCTTCTATTCAAATCACTTGAGCTGGTGAAGGTTGATCCAAGGGCAGGAGACCTTGGCTCTTTGCTCAACAGAAAAGCTCCTCTGACCGAAGTGGCGTTGAATCTTGGCATTTTATAAGCCTTCACTTCATGAAGCACCACCCCCCAACATAATTATAATTTTTTTTTAACCGCAGCCCAAAGGAGGCTCATGCCAACCCCTCCAGCCCATTCTCATGGAAACGCTCGCACCCGGTGTGTTGGACACCTGAAATCGAAAAACGGCACAACAAAAAGTAACCATGACGACGGCGATTCATACGTCAGCCTGAATGGGTCTGCTGGCGCGGAAGGTGAAGTGGGAAGCTGTGGCTTCGGCATTCTGACAGACCTTCTGAAGCACTTAGATATTCTGCACTGACTTGATGAATGATGGAGAGTGAATGGTGGACCTGTGACTACTCTGTCTGCTCATTCTTACGCAGCGGCTGTCATTCGTCCATCCTTATTTATTTCTATGCCATTGCTGCAACATTTTTTTCTATTTCCTCCTCTAAGTGTGGGCAAATTTTCAAATGTTTTCGCCTCTTTTCCTAGGAAGAAAATATGCTTAGCTGCTTGGAATCCAGCTGAATTCACACCTATATTATATAACACTAATTATATTATACTATTAATATACATCACATTTTCTGAAAAGCAGAACTGCTGGTAACTTCAGTACCAGAGTGAATAGAGGTTGATGTTTTTGCTCTTATCCTTCTTTAATAACACAAGATATTTTAAAAAAATCACTCACTGTTAAGTTTCAGACTCCCGGTACGGTGAGAGTATACAGGTACTCCAGAAGAGAAACACACAAACACACACCTTCTACATCCAGCCCAGGGCCTGAGTCTAGACCCACAGTTAGACCCAGGCCAGGAAGCACAGAAGAGCTGCACATTAATACTCGTTAAATCGCTGATGACGGTCAGTCGGGCTCCATTACCGCCGCAATTCATTGCCAGTACAAATGGCTTCGCCTTCTCACAACCACGCCCCTCTCTGAAAGTTTGCTCTCATCTAACCTCTCACGGCTAATCATTCAATCAGGCTCACATTTCCTCAGCCCTTATTAATCTATTTTTAAGCTCCAGAAGTTCAAAACCAGCAGGACCTGCATCCAAGGGGAAAGATCTGCAGTTTCACACTGCAGGGGGGTTACAGGTGTCATACGCTGCCTGAGGCAGGGACTCCTACACCCCCCTGAGGACAATGTTAAAACTACATGTTAGAACTACAGGGAAGTACTTAGAACCAAGGCATCTGCCCTCACACGTCTTGTTCTGGGAGTCCTCCTGTTGTGTGTAGGACACAAAGAAAGGGGCTTTGATTCAACGGGTATCCGGAGGCTGGTGCCAATTGCCATCCAATGGCAAAATGGTACAGTAGGAGGCTCCAGAACGAGTCCAAGCCGAGATGCCTCTCGGTGCTGCAATAAAGCCATCGCAGCCTGGACTGAGGCAGACTCCACCCCCGAGGACATTGTTTATCTTAGGCCACGCCTCCCGAGCACCAGTCGCGCTGTCAGAGGGGATGCAAAGCATGCGGGAGACAAGCTGACATAAACAATACCGCCAAAGGAGCCTTCTGACGCCACAAGTGGAAGATTAATGTCAACGTCACGGGAAATGTCAGGTCAGACCTCCAAGGTTTTCAGAAGCCCACAAGTGTTACCTGCTGCGTGTGCAACCGATTTCACGCTTTTTGGGAAGTATATGTTCAGCATGTAGGTTCACACAGTTCCTTTCTGCCCTCTTAGAAGGACACAAGATTTGAAAACAACTTTTCTTAAAACTCCAGCTCCAAATAAACATCCTATGACATCCTATGAAATAAACATCAGCAACTTCTCATAACACGGTTATGACCCCCTAGTGGTAACAAGCAGGCTCTGCAATCATACACTGCACATAATCATCCATCTTCCTCCTGACCGCTTGCCCTGGTCGCTGTTATGTGGTATATAATCGGTGTATAGCTGTCTTTCAGTTGCTGCGAGCTGAACATGGTTAAGTCTTGTTTAGTTGACACAGTTTTGCAAAGCAGCATGTGACTTGTACCCATTGAAATAGCTTCACATTCTACGTATTTGTTTGCGTGCTTCATTAATCCATGTTACATACATACATTATACAGTAGATCACACAGGAAAAAACATCAAGTGGTAGAAGAGTAGAGATGAACAATCTCTAAGAATAACAATCAGAGTGACTCACACTGCCACGGGTTAAAGCACAAAACACTGCGGCCATTATTATTTACCAGTCCATCCATCCATCTATCCATCCATCCATCCCGTCTTTCCCAAGATTTTGCATGCACGACGTGAGCAGGCATCAGCCGAATATTATTATGGTCCTATACATTAACTAACTAACATTTTGATTCAAATTGCTTTAATGAATAAAGCCAATTGGCAGGAAAATGGAAAATCAATAAGAAAAATAAAATGGGATGACTTGGCAGTTTAATATCAAAGCCTACCTGATTACCAAGTGCACCAGTGCACAACGTTACCCCAAGAGGAGAAGAGCCTCCGCATTTGGTGGGTGTTGATACCTAAACAAACAGCAGAAAAACAGTATTCCGAAGAGGACAGTCTGACATTCAAGTGCTTCCGTAAAAGGGCTTGTTTT
>JAODLC010000047.1:4577765-4588283 GCA_026781145.1 Hippopotamyrus pictus
GGTGCCAGTCAAGCCATCAGGCGACTTCACAAACCACTGGTGTCATGTACCCCCTCACCTCCTCTTGTGGAAACTGTGGAATCACCACATACTACTTGAGCTCGATGGTGGGCCTTGCTTAGGACACCATGTGGGCTCCAGCCAGTACTGGTGAGAGATAAATTAACCAACCGCTTGTTATCAGTGAAACATAACAAAACTCAAATCAAACAAAAAGGATTTAAGTCTATAGGTTTTTCATCAGGCAGATGTTGTTGAATAGTTTTCCCACAATGCAGTCTGGCAACCTGGCTTTTTCATAGTCAAAAGAAAACTATGTAATTAGGAGATTAAATGAACATTAACAATATCTCTAGGATCACCTATTCTGGCAGCGTGACATTTAAGTTTCATTCCACCTGTTTGATGATAAAGGTCGACGTGTATTTTCAGATGGACCCAGTCGGGTCTGACAACCCTCCCAAAAAATTACGAGATAATATTTGACATTTGGACCAAAGAAAATCTGCTTGTCTGTTCGTTCTGTTCAAATGCTACATTGTTCCAGAAATAAAAGGTCAATTACTTTTTAAAATAAAAGCCATAGTGTCTATTAGTGACCTCTGACCTCTTCCAAGTGTAGCAGAGATGGCAACAGGAAATCGGTGCAGCATGACTATGGCCGTCGAGTTCGGGGGCTTCATCTTTCAAAGGCTGCATTCGAAGACAATGTATCATAGGTCACTGCTGCCCCATTTCAAAGGCGCCTTCAAATGGTCTAGGAATGCGTCCTCCTTTTGCCGATCTGTGAAGGATGCACCCGATGAATTTTTCACAGGCCAACATATCCCAGGATTCATTATGCAGAGGTATAGTGTGCGTGTTCCAGCCAGGAGATTGGTGCGGTGCTTTGTGATTCAAGGGTGAGGACAGGAACAGCCGGGGATGCAAACAGGAGTCTGGAAGCCAGACCATCCTATCTGACAACATCCTATCTGACAACACTTTCTTTTCGACCTTCGAAAAATGCAGCCTTCAAAGGGTAGACCTTCGCAGACTACATCCTTCCAAGGATGCAGCCCCGAAATTTTGACAAAGCCTGTGGCTTCGGTCGAGCATAATGTGTAACCAGAGGCCCGCGGCATGTCGCGGCCATGAAGCAGCCGCTGAATGAGTCACGATCTGCCAGAAAACGCCGGCGGCCTTTGCAGTGCGGTCTGTAAAACACGCGCATCTGAAATGCAGGCCCTGGGTTAAGAACGTCCGACTCACGGACAAGTGCTACTTAGGATTCATGGCAGTCATTCTTCATATCATATAACAAAAAAAATCCGGGTTAAATACAATGGTTCGTAATAAACACAGACATTACTCGTGATGCTCGTGAAAACATTGTGTGCCTTCAGCGGTTCATCAGCTTGAGGTATAGAACCACTTGTGTTTATTTTTATCATTATGGCATTATTATTTTTCCAACTTAAAAACTTAGAGGACAGACCTCATCCGCAAGCTGTAACTGGCTGTAACTGAAGAGGAGCAGCAGCCACATGATCCTATGGTTATTTCGCACTCGAATGGCAATGAGCAGAGCACCCGTTTAGCGAGAGCCGACCAGCCAATCCATGTCGGAGGGACACTATGAGCTACTTCGGGTTTTACAGGCTACTTACAAACCGAAAGGCTCCTGTGCTCGGCAAATTAGTTCAGTTCTTGTGCGTTCACTGGTTTGTTTCCATGATAAACTTTCAAACTCACCTGTACACATCACTTCTATTCAAGTCTACAAGTAAATCCAGTTAAACGACGTACGGGAAACACCAGACAAGCACTGACAATGAAAACATTTAAAAAATAGTACCTTTTTAATAAAAAATACAAATTTGAGATCGGCAGCAAGGTGTCTCACAAACGACACACCCAGAAAGACGAAATTCACTTGTACAAACATCCAGAACAAAACGGACGACAGGACGACGGACATGGGCTTGCCGGGTCAAACACAGAACCACGGATGGGTCCAAATAGCACCGCAGATTCTCAGGGGTAAACTGGGGGGGGGGGGAATGACCACAAGCTGCACTGTGGGACGGCTATATCACAAACACACCTGAACTCTTCAAATCTAGTTTACGCTAAGCAAAGGAACGGCACAGGAGTTGGGCTACAATGCTCATGTCTCTACAGTACTGAACACCGGTTAGCGGAATATGGAAGTTGGCCAACAGGGGGCGACAGACACAAACCTCCCGTTGAAGGGGCGTTTTGCACAAAGCACCTTGTGAATGCCCCCCTAACCCCAACCACCACCGCCCTCAGCGTCCGCCCCCACCCAAACCCGAGGCAGGGGTGGAGGACATCAAGTCATGCTGTTTTGGCACACAGCCAATGCAGTGGGTGTCTAGCGGGGGGTGAGGAGTGTAGGGCAGCAGACACGCAAACGCACAAACACCAACGTGCACGCACACACAGCTGCTACGGCAACAGAGTCGGCACGCATGCTACAGTTTAATACTGCGTGCACACAGCAGAGATATTAGTATGGAAATGCCAGCGGGCTAAAACTAGCACCCAGCCGTTTTTAATCTCGTAATTTCTACATTTAAAATAAAGCTCACCAGACAGACTAACCTGAACCGCCTGGTGAGTAAAGGTATGTGTAACTCTGACCAGAAAGCACGACCATTAAAAATTGTTAACACTGCTACAATTCTCCCGATAACGTATACTCGCTGGCAAAGACATTTCGGGAAATAACATCGGCGCGGTCGGATTCGATTGCTTCGCTGCACTGCCTAGCCATGCCGTGGATTTTCGGTGCTTTCAGACACGTTAAAACGAGGGCCATGCCACTTCGGAGTGCTTCCCATGAATGCCCGCTAGGTGGCGACAGTGAGAGTAAGTAAAGGGAGCTAAAGCGCCAGAGAGAAACAGTGCTACAGATATTTTCTTGTGAATTTCAGCTCTTTCACAAAATCCTCCACAATCAAACAATCCAGATCCATACAACAGAGAAATATTTGATGCAAATATATAAACTCAAAAATTATTATAGTCATATATATATATATATATCTCTCTTTGTAAATTATCCTCGTATATATCACAAAAAAAATGTCCGTATAAAAGAATAATGGCCAACATGTGGGCGGGAGTCTCACTTTCATGTCAAAAGTGTATTTAACAGGGACTCAATACTGGACTGGTTGACCTTTAACCTTACAGAAATGACCCAAAAGACCCCGAAGTGGGTTTGAGTTCTACTGCTGGATGACGCACATGGTTACATCCAGCAGCCCAGAGCAGCGGCATCGAGGTCTGAAGACGGGGGTTGAGGGTTCCTCAGCGGGATCCTGGGCTCCATGGAGGGAAAGAAAAAAAAATCTAAACGTTGCTGGGAAACGGCGAGGTCCTTGATTCCATCAACGCCTGCGAAAGACAAAGAAGTGATGGCCCAAGCACTTTGCCATCGCCGGACTAAACCGGTATTAACCAGTGTGAACATCCTGTTCCACTGGCTTCAAAATCAGAATCAGAATCTGAAAACATATTATGTCTAAGGAAACTGGCTGATTGAAGTTTATCTGCAGGTCAGAGCTTCCTGCTGGTTTCTGTGTTTGGTACAATAGTTCCTGATGTTGATGTGGTACCAGAGGTTTTGGGATGTGAGCAGTAAAGCAGCGAGATGTCATGAGATATAATGATTTATTTACTAGTTTTATACCCATTAAGAAAAGGGATAAAGGTAGGGTTTTGCTGTTGAACCTTGGAGTGGACAACCAAGCGCAATTTAGCTCTGGGGGGTGTACCTCTGCCTCACAGAGCTGTACGGGTCCAGTAGCTGGGTGCTGGCCCACTCCAGGTTCCAGTCATACGTCTCCAGGATCTTAAGACACTCCGCCCTGGACTTCAGCCCCAAGCCGAAGAGCTGCTCCACCTGCACCCGGGCCGGGGGGGGGGGGTTGTGAGCTGAAGACTGAGGAGGTCCCACTAAATGACTAACTGAAATTAATGCTGCAGTCACTTATTTCAGGGGCAAAATATGATGAAAACCACAAAGTTCCAAATGATTTAATTATGTTGCTGTATCTCTCATAATAATTCACACGCTGAATGCAGCATGACTGAAAATACTTTCAAATCCTTACGCCGGTCATTCACGGCTAAATAAAATTTGAGCGGAGCCACCGGAACCCAGAATACCAGGTTCCAAAGTGGAACCTAACCTAACGCCAGGCGCTCACCTTCAGATAGTTCACGGCCTTCGGCACATTCCAGCCGTGGTTCTGCAGGGCCGTCTGACACTCCTCCACCGTCACGCCGTGGACAGCCTCCTGCACCTGAGCGCAGACAAAACGGCCAATCAGTGTGGAGTCCATGTGTGTATGGGTCTCCGTACTCATGTTGCGGGGATATCTTCACAAGATGAAAATGCTAGCAATTTTAGGAAAATAAATAATAAAGCCATTAGGGAATAAATAAACTGCTCTGCAGTTGGTCAAGGGAGACTGGCAATATCCAGTGAACGGGGTAATCGATACTTGAAAAATTCTGCTACTGCTCTCTGGTGTTCGGTGAGGTGTACTGCAGGCAGCAAAGAGTCACTCACCAGCCGCACCCGATCCACGCTGCTGCCCAGCTCCTGGCCTCCGGTTTGCCGGTCCCCACTCCCCCGTGATGGGCAGGAGGGCGGCTTCAAGGCGGACTTGCTAGCCAGCCCGCTGTTGTTGTTCGAGGAGAAGTTGGCCTTGACGTCTGCCGGCGGGCCCACCGAGGCCGGCTGCACCATGGGCCGTACAGTGGCAGTGTGGGCCGCCCGTCGCTCCTCCACACCCTCCGCTTCGCGGAAGAACTTCTCGTACCTGTCCAGGTAGGCGGGCCGCTCTGGGAGGAGGTAGTAGTGAGTGCTGCTGGCTTTCCTTCCGTCCCGTACGATGGGCAGGATGCAGGGGGGCCTGACCACCTCCCGGCCCTGCGCCTGGATCACCTTGGGGGAGGCGTACTTGGGGTCGGAAGCAAAGCTCTGGGTTGTGGGCATGAGCTTGCTAGGGGAGGTGGAGAGGTAGGAGGAGAGACCGGAGCGCTGCTGCGGAGAACCGACCAGGAGGCCCATGGGGCTGGGGGTGCGAGAGCCAGGCTGGGACAGGGGATCCCGAGGAGGGATCTGAGGGGGCCGGTCCCGTTCCTCCTCGCCCCCAGAGGCTGGGGAGAGGTCCCCAGACCAGCGGCCCTGCTCGCCACGCTTGGCAGGGCGTGGCGGGATGGGCACCCGCGGCGGAATCTGGGGTTTGTCCTCGGAGAATGAAAGGAAGATCTGGCGGTGCATCCCCTCCTGGCCTGGAGGACTTGGCGTGCACGGCATGGAGGCTGTGCTTACTGGCACCTTCAACCTCCTCATGCACTCCTGCTGTAGCTCCTGAAAGATCTCCGCCGACTGGGAGAAGTTGCTACTTCGACTCCCACTACAAGGGAGGAAGAGGTTGTCCTCCACGTGTGGTTTTCCTGCATCTGAAACAGTGGGTGGGGCTTCCACTAGCACATGTGTGTGTCCTTGCCCCACCCGCTGCTCTACCTCCAGTTTCTGCTCCGCCCTCACCTGCTGCTCTGCCCTCACCTGCTGCTCCGCCCTCACCTGCTGCTCCGCCCTCACCTGCTGCTCCTCATTGATGGAGCTCACCTCAATGTCCTCCTCATCCTGGGCCACGTCGTCGTAGGCCGGAGGTGGCGGAAGTGGCCGTGCGTCCCAGTCCACCACCGGGGTGGGGTGCAGGGGCCGGGGTAGAGACCGTGAGGGACTATGTGGGGGGGTCTTGTCCAGGATGGAATAAGCCTCCAAGGTCAGTTTAGCCAAGCTGGGGAACTGTATCTCCACAATGGGGGAAGGGGATGGTGTGGCTGAATGGATCTCCTCCTCAAAGTCTATAAGGGACACCTCACTGGAGGTGCCGCCTGGAGTTCGGGCCCCTTGGTTCTGCCGGTCCCCCTGCTTCGAGGCTGAGACCCAGGCTGCTGGCTTCAGCTTCAGCCCTTTGACCACCGGCTTCTTCAGTGAGAGCCGCTTCAGGCCCACCGTGTTGGAGTCATCGCTGTCAGCCACCGGATCATAACATGGCTCTAAACACACGCACACATACGAATGCACACACAGCAGTAAAGTAACTTCTATCGACAGAGTAGACTTCATTCTATTAAACTGAAGCAGCAATTTAATGTAATAATTTCAGTTACAGGCATTAACTGGGGTATATTCAGGGGCGGGGAAACAGGGGCACCAGTTGAAATCTGATTAGCCCCCACAAAGCCCCTCCCTTGTCAATCACTAATTCAACAAATATCGTGGGCTAAAGATAAATTTGCCCCCTCTATATGAAATACATCCCCCCTTATGCTCCCCCCTTAAAAAATCCTAGAATATTCCTGTCAATTTAGGATTAGAGTCATCCTTTAGAGTCATTCTTTTTTGAGATTGAGCAAAAAACGCTGCAGCCCCCACCCCTTAAGAATAACCAATGTTAAAAGGCTTTCTGCTCTAGTGGATATGTATGGGGGGGTGGCAACTCACTTTTTGCCCGTCCAGGGAGCTGAGTGGGCCGAGCCGTGTTCGGATCGAAGCCCAAGACGTCGGGGGGGTCCATCGGGTTTCCCAAGTACAGACTGCAGGACAGAACCAGGAGATTTTACTAACAGGTGTGGAGGGTTCTGCTGAATCCCACAGAACCTCCTTTTAACAGATTCAAAACAGAAATGTCCTAGAATCCAAACAGTACAGTGCTACCCTCTAGTGGTGAACTGGAGGGTATTTTTGTTTTTCCACCAGAATGTAATCCTTGAGACACAAGATACAATGATTGGCCTGTGACATCATGATGCCATTTAGCACTGTGTACTATTTGTCAGTAAGAATCTGCAGCTGACTGGGAATATATAAATGGGGTTTTCAACAGAATGCAGAGAACACACAGCCCAACATATCCCGGCACATTTATTACACCGAATAATCAGTCCTGGGGAGCCCCCTACAGGTCGGCACGGGCGGCGCGGCGTGGCAAGGTGCTTACTCGTCGATCTTGTCGGGAAAACCCCAGCAGCGGTGGGGGTTGGTGTCACCGTGGCCCGTGTGGATGAAGCTGTGCTTGAGCGGTCGGCTGATGTCGTGGGCCGAAAGGCCGGCTACTGACGTTACGGCGTTCCTGGGGAACTGGCCCACCTTCAGGGTTCGCTTGTTCTGCCCCCGCCACCAGTAGTTCTCCGCCCTGAGGACAGAGGATTAGCTGGATGATTATTAATGCTACTTTCTAGAAGCTTACTAGTTTCCTAGAAAGCCCCCCCACACGGATCTGATCTCAGACCTGCCCTCGATGATGGTGATGATGTCGTTCATCTGGATCTGCAGCTTGTCTGGCTCATCGAAGTCCTGCAGGGCTCGCATGTCCGTGGGCAGGGTCTGGTGGTACGAACAGCACAGCATTTCTCCACGTACCTCAAACCCTACATCCCAAACTCTCAGGCCCCTCTCTGTCCACTGTAACATTACTGGTTCTGACTTGAAAGGTATCAAACCCAGAGGAAGCGGACGCATATGTGCTTATTGAGGTTTGACCAGCTCGTGACAGGCTGTGCTGGTATCACAATAATATGGAATACCACGTTTTTCTTTTTTGGGAAAATAGTGTCAAATTACTGTATTCCGTAGTATAATATCTGGACGATGTGACGCAAGAAAAATTAGACACTGGCCAAGCGTAATTTACCCAGGATTTTTATCTCATTGCGGTTTATGGAGTCCTCTTCCTTGGAACTGAACCGCCTGGTCGCTTGGCCCTGACTCACCTCCACCAGGAACTCACGCAGGGCCAGGAAGGTGGGTCGGTCGTCAGGCTTCTGGGCCCAGCACTGGAGCATGACATTGTAGATGTCCTGGGGGCAATCCTCAGGCCGGGCCAGCCGCTCGCCCTCCTTGTCCAGCTTGTGGAGAATCTGAGACACACAAACGCGCCCAACAAGTAACAGCAGCGCTTCGGAAGGATGAGCTACACGTGCCTCGGATGAAGGTGAAAGAACTCCTCATGTTTGAAGGGGGTGATAGCTAGCAGGGGTGGGGGGGTGCTCACCTGGCTTCCATTGAGGCCGAGCCAAGGCTCCTGCCCACAGGTGTACATCTCCCACAGGGTCACGCCAAACATCCAGGTGTCGCTGGCGTGTGAGAACGTGCGGGTCTTCAGACTCTCAGGAGCACACCTGGGAGGGAACACACACACACACACACACACACACACACAGATATGGTCAAGCTGAATGATCATAAAAAATTCACACAGGACCAAGTATCAAGTAACCTTCTACAGAACTTCTCCATAAAATCTACAGAATTTCTGAGCAATGTAACCTGACTGCAGACAAACACACTAACTCCCCCGCACCGACGGAGTTCTCACCAGGCAAAGGGCACCTTGCGGTGCTCCTGCATGACGTAATGGTCGTCGTTGTTGGGCAGAGCCCTCATGAGGCCGAAGTCGCCGATCTTGACGAGGTCGCCGGAGGCCAGCAGGATATTGCGGGCGGCCAGGTCACGGTGGATGAAGCGGCGCGACTCCAGGTAAGCCATGCCGCTGGCGATCTGGATGGCGTACTGGCACAGCGTGGAGATCAGCAGGTGGCCCTGGGACTTCCGCAGCCGGTCCAGGAGAGACCCCAGCGGCGCAAGCTCCGTCACCTGGATCCAAAGGCGAGCAGAAAGCCCCTGGTGTTACTCAACCGTGAACGGCCACCTCCCCCTCGCCCTCCCCTCAGGAGAACATCTCACCATCTTCATGGGGTGGGTGAGCACCACGCCGTAGAGCCGGATCAGGTTCTGGTGGTCCAGCGAGTGCATGGCGTTCACCTCACGGATGAAGTCGTCCAGGGCGTCAGGCTGGCTCAGTACGTCGGTCTTTAAGCACTTCACCGCCACGCTGAGCTGGGGAGATCAGGGAGATTCGGGGTTTGAGTGAGCGGCCCCCCTCCCCAGCGGTCCATGAGGCTCTCCTCTGGGTCCCTATCGGGTCGTTTTACTCCCTTTACGAACTGCGGGTTCGGTGCTCGAGACCGAGGCCTTTCCCAGATTCCCAGCTCTGCTCTCGGGCCAGAACCCTGCCTTGTGGCCCAGCTGTTTGCGCAGATGGACGACCTGGGCCCACGGAGGCCGATGCTTGTTCCCATGGCAACAAAACAACATTCCTGCCCTGTCCGTCAGGTCACATGACCACATAAACAACTCGGTACCAAAAGTGAGCAAGACAAACCACACCAAAGGCGTTGCTAGGGGGGCTTAGGATGATTTTTGCCTCCAATAAATTTTCTTTAACCCCCCCCCCTCCTCCCAACATAAATGCTAACTAATCAGTTAAAATATTTTATTCTCATTCGTTTTCATTAAAATTAGACTGTTGTCTGTTGAGCCAACTCATTCATGATGTAGGCCACTCCTAGTCGTGTGTCATATTACCAAGAATTCAGTTCTAAAATCGCCAGGCCCCACCTAGCACCCCCCCACCCCGTTCCGCACTCACCACCTTGCCTGCGGGTGCCACCCACTCCCCACGCTTGACCACGCCGAAGGAGCCGTCGCCCAGCTTCTCGAACAGCGCCAGGTCCTTGTCGCTGATCAGGCAGGTGAGGGCCTGCTGCTGGCCCTCGCTGGGGGCTGGCGGGGGGGACGCCTTGCGGAAGGTGCTGGCGGGCTGGGCCTGGAAGTCGCCGTCGGGCCGCTTTCCGCTGAACACCTGGATGAAGTGAAGGGGAAGCGAATGGGGGGCGTGGTCACTAAACTAGCCTCCTGCAATTTGGCCAATCACCTGTAAGTCATAACCCCACCCAAATGACAACCTATCACTGGTGACTCCACCTCCGTCCCCATCACCTATAACACTACTCCACTCTCCCCACCCCCCTTCATCCAATCAGCTGCAGGCATGAGACATCAGGTGATTAAAAAACATATCCTGGGACTATGCTCTTCTGTTGCGGCAGGTAATGCAGATCCTTTTCCTGAGGGGGAGGCATAACTGTGGCATGATATGTACAGGTGGGGGCAGCCTCCGGTTAAATCCTGCTGGGAGGACAGTCAGCTCTGAAGCAGCAGAACCGCCCACAGCACCACATGAATGTAGAATCAGCGCCCAGATCAGCTGTGAGATGCTGAGCCGCCCCTGTGGGCCTTCGGGGGCAAGAGAGGAGCTTTGCCACGTGACCTGCCGGGGGGGTGGCGGAACTGCAAGACTCCTACGTATTTGAGCAGGCCGTTTTAAGTCAAATTACTGACTGAAATAATTTTTTTTAAAAAGCTGTACGGTTTGGTCTGGCTACACATCCCAGTTAAGGAACTGAATAACCACAAGTGCCCCCCTCCCCGAAAAGCCAATACTGAACAAAGTGACCCCAAACACGCAACATGGATGCAGCCAATTACAGCGGCTCGTTCCACTGCCCGGAACGGAAACAAACATGTAATTTTAGAACGGCCTCGGCACCCCCCCCCCCCCCCCCCCCCCCCCCCCCCCCCCC
>JAODLC010000047.1:4608274-4623599 GCA_026781145.1 Hippopotamyrus pictus
TGCGCATGTGCGACGTCTTGCCCGGCCTGGGACCAGGCAGATGCGTGCCCACGCAGGACACATGCCAAGCTCAGCATTACACCTCGGCCTCCAGGACCTTCCCACCTGCAGGTTCAATTCAGTCCCAAACGGCTTCAAAAGCCTAAGTCCCTCACCGACGGTTACCACGACCCCCTACCACGTGACAGACGGGATTAAAGTCAATTCCTCCCAACTCAAGCCATTGCATGTGTGCCTCACAAATAGCAAACCAGAAACGGAACCGTATGGGGGAAAAAAAAAAACCACAGGCAGACAGATGTACTCTGCTACACACATAAACACGGCAATTAAAGGTGGGAATTAAGTGAATTTTCGCCTGCTGGCTGTTTTTCATACATCAATTTAATATTTACATTTACCAACAATGGGCCTTAGGGAAAAAAGCTTCTCAGTGCGGTTTTTAACTAAATTTTTTTACAAGAACATCACAGCACAGTACAAAGCGGGAGCAATAAAGAAGAGAATGATAAAACGTGCGAGGAATCCTGATTCCGATCATCCTCCTACCTCAGATATGAGCTTATTTACTCAGGCACCGCGCACAGTGTGCTGACAAAAAAAAACAGAAAGTCACCAAGAAAAACGATAAGTAGAACATTCCTGAGATGAAGGGTGATATGCCAGGTAGCCGTCTATCTCTAGAAAACATATTGGTTTTGTTTTGCAATGTGAGCGACTTCTGAGAGATTTCCGAGACTTCAGGAGGGGTTTGGGGGTAAATACCAGATTCCAGGCTGCGGGTGAAAACTCCCGCGAAGACTCGAATCACACAAAGGCACGTTGCTGGTGAATTGTTGTTAATGTTGTTGTCTCGTTTGTTTAAAATTAGAACTGACTACATAAGAAATGAAATGAAGTAGTAAGAGGCACACTGAAGGGTGGTTTTGTGCTTTAAATCAAGCTTAAAAAAAAAAATCTATACATCCCCAGGGAAGTTCGTCTGCATATTAGGGGGGGGGGGTTTGTCTGCCATGTCGTGTTTGTGGTCTGTTTCAAGCAGTCTCATACATGCTCTGCTGGTTGAAGCATCTGGTTCCCTCCCCCCTCGACAGTCCGCATCGCTAATGCTAGCCGGGTGCGTGCAGAGCTGACGCAGGAAGCGCGCGCGCTGCAGCCTCGCGAGCCCGAAAGCAGGTCTTCTCCCTGCTAAGCCTGGGGTGAAGGTACCCCTTAGTTACCCATAACGCTTTTGAAAGCTGAACATGAGATTTTACTGTGGCGCAGCACATAAACACTGGGGCATGTGCCCCACTAAAATGGGTCTAGTAATACCCATGTGTGAAACTCACAAGATAGTAGGTCATTAGTTAATCCGGACTGAGGAATCACGCATAAAGGGCACCCACTGTTCCCTGCTTTCAAATCATCTTAAACACCATCAAAGGAGTCTTCCTTTCCATTAAAAAAAGATAAACTGAGGAACTGGCCACCGCAGGCGAGCCGGTTCCCTGTGAGAGCAGGACAGCTGACATTAGGCTTAATACTGGCTATACTTTTATATGTTTACGGAGAGTGATTCTTTTGGAAATAGGACGCCGTACCCATAGCTCTCAGCTATTCTGCCAGCGCTTCCTGCCATCCCGGCTCTTATTTTGCCTGCGGACACCTCAAGCCCGGAGCAGCGGGTGCCACTCCCGACAGGGCAAAAGAAAGTTCATACCCAAAGGAACGTACGGGGAGGGAAGGATCCTAGTCCGATTCAAAATTGCGGTACTTTAAATCAATATAGCAGATCATTTATTCAAAATGTGTAAACCCTAATAGCGTCTACGTGGATCACACTTTTATACTGTCACATCGATGCAAAAGCAGGACAATCAGAGCCATGCTGTGGAATGATCGATTACACTGGAAAGTGGTCTGATTGCAAAGGGAAGGACTAGGTTTCGTCCGGACGAAGGTGACATGAACATTTCATCATCCTGCCATCGGATGCAGAGATCTGATTACGAGATACACTTCCCCATTTCACATCGACTTTCGCACCAATGCGGTATAACGGCAACACGCTGCACATTAATGCTTTGGAAGCTGAGTTTTGGTTCAGTAAGCCCCGACGATGGGGGTAGTGGGGCATCGTGGACGGCAAACTGCATTGCGCAGGTCGACTGGACAGGTGTGCAAATGAAAGTGCTGGAAATGCTCTGTAAAAGTCGTATTTAAAACGTGTTCCTCTGATCTTATCATATATAATGACTAGAAAACGGCATTATAATTCACACTGTCGAAACAACGTGTACCTCATCGGACATCACTCAGGACACTGCGACATTAACCTCATTCATATCCAAAAATGTAATGGAGGGAATAAAGTTTTTTTACGCTTGAAACCAGCGTGCTTGACTCAAACCGCGAAGGATTGGGATTAGATGCCCATGTATATTGCGCGCCAGCAATTGCCCTAAAAATTGGTGACTGCAGTTCAGCGGTTAATTTACGGCCTCTGCCACGTTACTTCAAATCAAAATCCGTGCATGGGACGCAAAGACAAGGCTAGCTGGCTAACAGCATGCAATCGGTTCTGTGACAGCGAGGATTGTGAAAGTACCTGTCAAAAGCTGCCCTTCCTATCCGCAGATGGACCAGCCTCGGGGGTCTTCGCTTTATTGCAAACCGTGTCTCTGTCTTTGCGCCTCTTCTTCTGAATACTGTCGTCAAGAAAAAGCTCTAAACTGTAGAGATAACGCTGAACTAGGGCCGGTGGGGAAGCTTTGTCCGACACGGCTGCGTTTATCCCTCGCCCGCACGAGCTCTTCCCGTGTAGAGCATTACGTTACCAGCGTCACCTCTCCATTGCTCGCTCCCTTTGTACATACAGCAAGTCAACCCACTCTTAAAGGGATAGGCTATGCTTCCCGTGCAGCTTCGTGCTCTAAGACAATGTCAAACTGAGTTTTGTTTTTCCTAAAAAGTGTGCTTTTTTTTTTTTTTTTTTTTTTTAACTTTTCCACCGTTAAATTGAAGTTGAAAATGCATCTATAATAATTTATATTATATTCCAATGCTGTTAGAATACTCTATAATCGAAAGTGTCCAATTTTATATATACTATTTTAATTGCATGTTTTGTAATTGTGGCGTTTTCCTTTAATGTTTTCCACGTGTGGCACATGTATACATCAGTCTCTTAAACACTGCTGCCGCAATGTGGCCACACCGCGAAACTACAACCATGTACAAATGTAGTAGCGTTTGGATTTGTATGAGGTAACACACATTTCATTAGTCCAGTGCCATGCACAGACTAGTCTGCATGTAAAATGCGTAATTATTAATACTTGAAGTTGTATTTACAATTTGTGTATTTATAATTTAGAATACTCGATGAGGGAATAATTACAACTACTGACAGCGGTGTAAATATTTATTGCCGAAAACAAATGTTCACTTTCACGCACACAAACATTCAGAAAGAATCACATGCACCTCTCCCCCATTCAAAATATCAGTACGGTCATATATGTATTTTTTTACACTGATAAAACAAAAATGTATAACAATTCATCAAAAGGGAAAATGGAAAATAAACCATCGGGCATTTTAAATAAACATTCACCTTCAAAAACCAGTTTGCTTAAAATGCGTGATGTATGCGCCAACTGATTAGACTATTAGAAATCAATCCGCATCGCATTCATTGGATTTTGGAAAATGAGCCCGCAAAACAAAAAAATGGTATAAGAGTTTAACTACTAGCTAGCGTACTGCCTAACTCAGTACATCTTCTTAGTATGTCATACCGCTCTTTTGGTTTGTCTTATGATGCAGCTGCTTCTGCTCAGTAAATCAAGCAGTGACTATGCGAAAGGGCTGCCCGACAGTGAAATTCAGTCTCCCCCGAAAGGCACCAAATGAAATGCGTATACGGAACGGGTTTAAATATTCGCTTTAAAATGTCCAACGTGAAAAAAAAAACACTTACAGAACGTCCCAGGTTTTAAAAGCTATTCATGCAAGTAAATCTGAGAGATTTACTTTAGGATCAACTTCAAAACTAACCAGCCACGTAAGTCAATGTCGCCCCCGCACAGCTATATAGGCTACTACTGCCGCTTTCAACATCAACTTATCTTCCGGGGGGGGGATAGAATTTTTTAAACAATTAGATAAAGACATTTAAAGTATGATAATTTCAGTAATGAGAGCAGCAACCCTAGAATTAACGCAAGAAAAATGCGATATGAAATAGAATGTGCGAGGATATAGAGAAGATTCCATGTAATTCAAGGATTTTCGAGGCTGTGTTAATTTCTGTACAACTACTGTAGTAGAGTCAACAGTACACATGCATACATTTCAAACAAATTAAGCAATTGACATCTTTAGATTTATGTCCGGAAACATCCACTATTTATTAGTCATCAGCTCATTACGGACAGATGGCGTATTCCGCAAATGGTTCGGAAATGTATTCTCCATAAGTTCTCTAAAAATAAAATAAAAATGACGGCATTTCGTTTTTCTGTCGCCGTCCTGCACCAGAGGCGAAGCTTCGCGCCACCGTAGCTCAAGCATCTCAGTTATGGGAAACACTGTTCCCGATAATTATATACACCCTACAGTGAAATATGAGGGTCACTGCCCCCGATATATACACGTTGGTAGGCAAAAACTACCTTCTTTGTCACATTATGGAAGACACTGCTTCCGATAATCGTTTATGGATAGACATATTTTTTACCAAAAAAGCCAATATCAGAGACGGCCGTTTTCGGCATGGAGACCTGTTGCTTCATTATTTTTTAAATGTCGTCCTAGATTGTAAAGACCAGTGTCCATCACCAGTACTGGTCGAAGCCCATGCAGGCAAGCTTCACCGCCAGTGCCTCCAGTCCGAAGCAAAGTGAAACTGGCAGGCTAAGTCAGTTCCCCCGCCGAACATGGTGCCCTAGGTGGCCGCCTATGCTGCCTGAAGAGTTAACCGGCAAGGGGGTTCAGGGTTAGTTTGGTTTTGAAATCAAACCTAATACGAACCAAACATTATGCTCTTTTTCGGCCGTTTCTGTTAATGACCTTTGGCAAACAATTCATTTCGTAGCAGATGCTGCTGTCAAGTCGACAGTATAACTGTCAGTTATGGAAGGCACTGCTTCCGATAATTACACATTAAAAAGACGCCAAACAACATTTATAGTGAACCCTGATAAATAAATACCATAAAATATTAACTCGGTGCCAATTTAGGAGAGTAGAGACAGGCATTCCCCGCTAAGACTGAGATAGTCGAGTAACATGGTATAAAGGGCTTTCATAAATGAAATTCCTGTCTGATGGCAACGTAGATTTCAACTGGTTTGTCTTTGCGAAGTACGTTTCGGGAACAATAAAGATGTTTCACTCTCAATGTTTTCAGGATCACTTATTACTTCAGCACCTCTTTTGGGCTTCTTAACTCAAAAAATAAAAAAAATACAACACAACCTAAAGAAACTAGTCTGTAAAATATACCTGAATATAGAAAAAAAACCTCTTTATCTGGGTAATGACGAAAAAGAAATCTTCCCAATCCCCCCTTAATAAAATATTTCATTTTACAAGAAAACTGTAACTGTCGCTTAGGGTATCTCAGGGTAGAATTTGTCTCTCTATATATTATATATTATGATTCAACGCTGGTCAATGTATTTTATTGCCCAGTTTCCTTTGAAATATTTAGACAATTTTACTATCTGAGCCTGGAATTTTGAAATACTGCATAGAAATTATACTCAGAAGGTAGACAGATTGAGCAGGAAACTTCGCAGGTGTATCTGAGTCATGTGTTTAGCTGTCAGGTACTGGGCAGCCAAAGGTCTAGATCTGATTGTCTTTCTCCCACACCTCCCCTGACAGGGCGTTGGCACAGCCTTGAATGGTCCAGGTAGCCAGAGCGAACTGGTTACGGAACCAGTCCCCGTCAAAGTATTGTGGACCCTGGTTCAGCTTTTTCAGGTGGTCTACAAGGTCCGACAGCGTGTGCGAGCCAGAGCCTAGGACGATGTGGCGGAACGGAGCGACTTTTGGCGAAACGTATGGCGAGAGCAGGTTGTGCTCCACCTGGAGGATGAAAGAAAAACAACAGAAATTAAGACCTACGCTGAAGCATTAAACTATGTTCCACTGCATGATCGCTAGAGGTCGCCCTAATTATAAGCCCTAACATCTGTAAAAAATAAAAAGGGAGAAAATTATTTTAGGATAATAATGATATGGCTCCATGAGTCAGGAAGCACCACAAATGAAACTTTTTACAGGGTTTTTTTCCATCCAGTCACTCCAACACACAGCTTTGCTCACAAATCCCTGTTTTTAAATACAAAATACAGAGCAACTTGTTGTCAGGTGTGTTGGGATAGGATGTGAAATGCACCAGAAGTTAGTGATACATTTCCTGCTTTTTTGTTTTCCTTTTCCAGTTAGCCATTTAATTACAGAATTATCACTTGAGTATTATCACCTGAGTATTATCACTTGTACAGAATTACATGTGAAATCCATTTTGTTTCACTTGAAAACCATACTTCCCAGTTAAATAGAAATTCCTAAGGGGCGGCTTATTTCCAGTCTGGATTAGAGACCCAGTTGCAGCATCTCCACCTGCCCGCCATACGTCAGCTGGGGTGGGATTCTGGTATTGCTCTCCAGATCCCCTTACGCTCATTATGCGGTCGTTGATGATCCGGCACATTTCCACATCGTCCAGGTCGCTGTTCTGGATGTCGCTGATGAGGTCCTGTGACGCGCGGCTGAAGGATCCGGCAGCGCTGATCAGCCACTGGGATGTGAGCGTCTTGGGTATGTTTCCACTCTGGGGTATCAGACACGGGAGGGCCCAACTTGCATTACCTCACAGTGTGGCACACAGTGACGGAAGAGTGCTCTGACCAACTTTACGTATATTTGTTTGTTAGTTTTTTTAAGTCTCCCCGCTCACCCCCCACCCATCCCGGAGACATGACATACCTTCTGCTGCTGCCACAGGAGTCGGTTGATCTGAACCACAAAGGCACGGATCTGCGAGTTGTACTTGGATACGTCGAGGCGGAGCAGGCGGTCGTGGACCAGCCGGAGGGCCATGTTTCCAGCTGTCTGTGCCACGAATTCGGCGATCTGTGATGTGCGAAGGGTGAGGCTGTCCAGCTTCTCCCTGGTGTCCTCCACTGTGCCAAAATACTGGTAGTCGATATCCTGGTGGCAAAAGTCAAAGGTGCTTCTTTTAAGAAGGTGCTTTTTCGAAGGTCGTCAAATGCATTCCTACACAGATTGTCACAGTCGCTTTTAAATACATGCAAGAGGTTCCAAATACAAGAGTTTAAGGGTCATTTCATACAGTCAGTCTGCATTCATCCATCAGATTGAGAATTTGTTTTTATATTGAATTATAAAATATTAACCAACCTCGGTAATCAAAGAATGAACATTACTAAATATAAGCACTTGATGAATATAATATGAGGAATTTCAGTAGTAGAAGTAACAATTAGAATTAAAATGAGCTTTATTGATCTCAGCAGGAAATTCTAAATGATATTATTTTTAATAATAATATTAATAATAATAATCATCATTATTATTATAACAATAATAATCATTATTATTATTGTTACATTATTATTGTTATTATTAATAATAATATATATTTTTTAACATCCTGACCCAGAAACCCTGACCCATTATCGTTATTCATTTTTATTAGCTGTGCCTAAAATTCAGCACCAGGCCAGAAAGTACAATTTCATCTCAGTGTAGAGTTGCATTCTTAGAGTTCTGGCCAACAGCGACGCACTGGCCACTGCAAACTAACCCCGGATTTGCTGTCTGTGAAAAAGAAGGAGATGGACGGGATGCCAGAGAAGGCCACAAACGGGTAGGCGGCGTCGTCCACCTTCATGGGTTTCAGGCTGGAATAAGAGAGACAGCATCATGCCACACTGCACCACATGAGCCAAAGCCAGATATTATATCAGCAGAATCCCTTATAGTGCAATTTTACTGAAGCCATTTATACTGGCAAGTATTTATCTCTGTACAAGAGAAAGACATAAAACCAGAGCCAATTTCATATTATATGTGCTACCTGTGTAAAACAGCAGCTTATTCTCTGCCAGCTAGTCTATGTAAGTTTTGATTATTATGGTCTCAGATCTCAGTGTTACTAGGGTGACAAGATAATCCATGTCAGGTATGACGCTTTGAGCTAGGACAGGATTTGGAAACCATTTCAATTAAAAGGACCTGGATTTCACTTAAGCTCTGAGTTTTTGTTGAGTACTGATTAGTCAATATCCTGCAATCATGCACGTGTCACTAATGTTAATGTGAAACAACTGGATGAGAATTTTTAACGTGGAAACAAACCAGTGAACTCAGAAGAACAACTATTTAGCCTTTCAGTTTGTAAGTGGTTTGTAAAACCTGAAGTGGCTCAGTGTCCTGCCTGACATGGACTATCAGCTCATCCTGTTACACTTCCCAGCTGTTGTCAGCGCTTAAATGAATGCATCTTCCGAGTGAAAAAGGACAGCACCATCACAGTCTAGATTATTGTAACGTTCAGTATTCAGGTCTGACCAAATCTCTCTTTTCTTGGCTATAGTTAATACAAAAAGTTTACAAAAAAGTTATTTTTAGAGTTCACTTTTAAATCCTGATTCTGACTTATAAAGCGCTGCATGGTCAAGCTCCTAAGTATATTCTTAGTCTTCTCCAACGCCACACATCCAGCCAGGCTCTTAGGTCTAATCAACAAGACATTCTAGTCGTCCCCCCCGCACACGACTTAAGACACGTGGGGATCGTGTTTCAGTCTGCTGCACCTAGACTCCGGAACGCTCTCCCTCTAGCTTTGTCCTTTAAAATACATCTTAAGACTTTCTTGGTTAAGAAGGCCTTTGAAGAGCTGAGCTAACACTGCTTGGGGTTTGTTCTCTAATATATTTTTCAGATGTCTTTGTACTCATGTTTCTTTTTTATATTCCTCTTGGTATTCTTAATGTCATATTATTTGTACAGCACTTTGTGACTCTGTGTCTGTAAAAAGTGCTTTATAAAATTTTTTTACTTATTTACTTACACATTTGGGGGGTGAGAGGGGGCCAGTTACTTACTTTTCTGTTTGAAAGTCAACCTTGGACAAATCCGAAGACTGAATCACACTCTTCATCTAAACAAACAGGAGGCGTGGAAGGGAAAATTACGACAAGTGTGGGAGAGAGTGGAAGGCCCATTGTTTAAACCCGGATGAAATGTCATGTTTTACCTCTTTCAAAGTGTTCTCCAACAAGTTGTGCAGTAGTGGGCTCCCGGATGCTTGGAATGTTTTTTTTCCTGGTGAGGGAATAGTGGTAAAATTAAACAGGGCATTTATTTTAATTTTCTTATCTATTTGCACAATTATCTCACGCCTCATCTTAAGTTGCACACTTCACGTTTGCAAGATGTGGAAATGTGCACTTTATGTTCCTCTGCTGCTATATGCAAATAAATTTCTCCTAAGGTTTGAAAAAAAATAAAACACCTTTCTGAGTACCTCAAAAATGCCATAACTCACCTCTAATTAGCCCATCAAGGTTTATGTAAGACACAGCTTTCAGATTCAGTGTGGTCAGGTACCCCTAGCAGAAAGAGAAACAAGCACTCTCATGTCTCACTGAGGGCAACACTAAAATATTTGCATTAATATAACAGATATTTACCTCCAGCCACTCGGTGGCGCCAACGTTCCCATATTCTCCAGCAGTCCAACTTGCAAAAATAATACTTCTCCTAGGCTTGAATCCATCTGCACCATTGACAATAAGAAACCAGCTTAAGTACATTGCTCAAAGGTGTTATAACCAGAGTCTTCCTGCAAGCATCAAGCCACAAGTTCCTGTCCATTATTTTAAACTTGCTACCGGATATTTGCAGTGAGTTGGACAAGCATGGGATTCTGGGTGAGGTGTCCTGATCCACTGGATGGAAGGGTTATAGGTTTTTATTTTTTTATTTAGTTTTCATATGTTCAAATTTCATTTGAAATCCAGTTTAGTTACTTAATTATTTAGTTTTACATGTTTTATTAATTTTTATTTGAAAGCTACATTTAATTTGAAATATTTCACTTTCAGATTTAGTCATTTTGTTTCTGGGGATAGACTGAAAGTCGTAGAGCTGTATTATGTGTCTACTGTTTAGAGAATCCTCCATGACTGCACAGTGCATATTATGCACTAATGTCCACAAGATGGGCAAAATGACCATTAATACCTGGGGCACCGCTAAAGGCAATGATAAAGTTTCCTCAAACAATTTTCATCAAGGCATAAAGATAAACAAATCATTACTTTAGCTAAATACAGTAAAAACTGCAACAAAGTATTCAACATTTCACTTAGTTTTGGAAGCAATATTTATCATTTCAATTAGTTTTATTTTAGTCTTATTTTATTTTATTTTATTTTATTTTACGAAAATGTTTCCTTATAAATTTTAGTTTTAGGTAACGAAAATGGTTTGGAGGCCCGTGACTAAATTAAACAAATAAATAATCTAATTATCAGATCTGTTATTATTATTATTATTATTATTATTTATGTAGATGCAATTTCTCAAATAATGTGCAGTGACGTTGTTAACCAACAATCAAGGTTACTTACGGCTAGCCAGCTTTGAAAAAGTAAATGGTGGTGCTCAGCCCCCCCTCACTGTGACCCTCGTCTAAGATTCAGTGAAGTCTCACAGGGTGCCGTCCTCCCTCCCCCACTTACTGTTCGCCACCATCTCTGAGATGGCACGAGCCAGTTCCATCATTATGCTGGTTCCCACTGTAGCCTTGGCAAAGCCAGGTCCCCATGAGTCTCTCTGGGCTCCAATCACAACATAGCGATCTTATGAGGGAAAAAAAAGTGGGGAAAGAGAAAATAGTTAAATTGGACGTGGGGGGGGGTCATACAAGACAGTATGACATTGGTATCTATGCTGATTACATCCATCATGTATATAGGTAATGGTCTGACCTACGGCTCCTTGCCACGTACCTGGATCCACAAACCCCTTTATGATTCCAAACACATTGTGAATCTTCTTCTCCACAAGGCTGTTATTCACCTCCACAGTGACGATGTCATTAACGCTGCCCAGCTTATAGGTGACGCCCATAAGCCTGCCTTCATCCCAGTTGGGCGGACTACTCTGTCCATCCATATTCCTGCATCAGGGGTTGAAAACAATTCGCCAATGAGCACCACCAATGGATGTGAAAATTTCCGTTGGCTTTTGACCCCGGGAGGCTGACAGCTGGTCCACAAAGCAAAGATTCCCCTTCTTCTTCATTTATAATTACACCATTTCTGCAATCAAAAGTCAGTTACGCAGCTACATCAGGACTGGCATGTGTCTGAACACCACCTGGAAACTTGCAAAATATTGTATCCAGATTTATTCCTATATTGCATTTCCCCCTTAATGAGAATTTCATTGCCATGACTTTTCTCTCGGTTACTTGCCATCTGCTACCCACAAACTAACTCTATCCTTTAAATTATTCGGTCTCAAAACTACCTTAACCCACAATATATCAGCCCTAACATGCTACTTTGCACTTAACTTTCCAGACCTATTTCCAAAACTAACAGCGACACAGAAAGACAGTCATTTGCCTTTTTATAACTTTCCCCTTTTAATTATTCCCTTTAAAAAACATAACCTATGTAATATCCATTATCCTCCCACTCAGTAATATTCACACACTCAACACCTCAGCTGGTAGTTGTGTGTGGCTGACTGGTTTAGGATGCTGTGACCATGGAACATTCCCAGTTCAAATCCTAGGGTCTGCAGAGTGATATCACCATTGGATCCTTGAGCCTAAGCCCCCAACTGCTCCAGGGACTGACTGACCTTGCATTCTCAAATATATATCACTTTGGATACAACAGTCTACAAAATAAATACAACGCAAACTTATTTGAGCTACCTGCATGCCTATAATAATGATTAAGAGAAAAGATGTCTCTGAGGAGACTGGTGATCTATGTGTAATACAGTATTACACCCTCTGAACAAATTAAAAATATTATCATTTACTAAGTAGGAAGCTGGAAGTTCATTGATTGGGGGGGGGGGGGGCAATCGCATCTACCAAGACACAAAGCATGTGAATCGTGTGATGAATAATCAGCCTGGACCTTTTCACTGGAAACTGTGGGAGAATGACGGCACGTGGCTGCATCAGCAGCCTCTCTCTGCTGCGTCAGCTTACCGACCAGCCAGTCAAAACTCGGCCTCCACTGATATATGGCCGGTACAGTTACGTGAACTCGCGGGCATCAGCAGGAACCCGATAATATCTCGTTAAACATTTATGATGAGAACAGGAGCTCTCTCACCGGAGAAGAGGCTGCGAAGCTATGCTGCGTTATAATGTACTACTCATAGCCTGCCATTAATAGAATGTTTGGTTAAAAGGCGATACAGTGTTTTCTTTTATATTTATTCAATTTTATGTATTACAATTTTTCGAGAAATTTTTGTTTTGTTTGTTTTGGTTTTGACCATATAAAATGATAGACAAACATTACATGTTATATGAATTCTAAAGTTAAAACTGATTTTCTTCACAACTAATTCATTTAGAATAATGGAAGCTGTAAAGGGCAGACAGCAATCCGAGCAGTCTGAACGCACCGGAATAGCTGGGCAGCTGCGTTTGCAGAGATCGTCTGAGCCAGGATGCTGGGGAGGCCCGAGGACTGAACCGGGGGGAACTGTGTGTGGTTAAAAGAGGGAAACCCTGGGGTGTAGGGATCACCAGAGCCCAGGTGGACCTGAAAAAGGGGGAAAAAGACAAAAAAAAACATAGAATAACACACCAGAAATAGAGGAGATGGAAACGACACATGAAAAAATCAAGCTGTACAAAATTTGTTCCATTTAACAGTAAATTTAGCCAAAGCTAACACATGTGCTACAGTCTGGCTCTGGTGGACACACAAAGGAAAGGGGGGGGGGTGTCGACAGGCACGAGCCACTGCCTAGTGGCCACTCACATGACCGTAAAGCTCCGTGTTCGGCTGCAAACTGTATTCAGCAGGATCCGGGTAGATGAGAACAGCAACCACTTGGTGTTTTGCAGCATTAGCCACCTGAAAGAAAATATATAATAAATAAAACAAGCACAGCCTCAGATTCTCCCAAGTATACAGAACCAGAGCTTTCATTTAAATTCAATTTTTATTCCCAATGATTTTATTTTATAGGTATTTATACAGGTCAATTTATTCAGCTGGTATTTGCATAAACACCATGACCCCCTTGCGCAGAAGCCATAGCAATGATTTTCCTTCATTTAACAGTGAGCCAGCCCCAGCTTCACTCACCTTTTCTGCAAAACTCAGCTTTCCTGCTCGGACCAGAGCCACACTTCCTGTCAGGTTTACCCCCATCTGTTTCAGAAGTATGAAGTCGTTCTCCTTTCCAAAGTGGGCGTAGACCAGCCTGCCCTGAGACGTGGGTCGAAGGCGATCAGGGGTGAGTTTTCAGAGGAGGATGGGAGGGGTCGTGTGGTTCTGGTTCCGCCCCACGTCAGTACTCACCTGCTTCACGCCGCTGGCGCTGTAGGCGGCGTAACCGCGAGGCTCCAGCTTCTTTTCCCTCATGGTGATCTTGTTGGCACCCGATGCCGGCGGGTTCTGGATCTTGACGAAATGCTCGTCGGTCCAGGGCTTCATGCGGTACTGCTGGAACCGGCCCTTGATTTGGAAGGCCAGGGCCTCGTCGTTATCCGACCCTGCCTCATGCCTCTCCTTGGTGAACTCTCTGCATGGGGAGAGGGCACAACACAATGCAATGAGCGACTTCATGTCACCTTAATGTCCAGTAAGGTTAAGCCTGATACCAGGGTTCCCTGATTTAGTCCTGCAACACAGTTTGCAGATTTCCCCTCTCAAACATCTACTAAACCTGCCAATTAGCTGGTGAGCTGAATAAGGTGTGTTTGAGCAGGGAAATCTGCAAGTTGTGCTGTGGAATGGCTCTCCGGGTTCTACACTAAACCTGTCAGTGGCAAAACTGACCACGACTTTGGAAAATGTAATGTTTTCATCTGAATAATCTGAAACAACAACAATGTCCACTATCCTGCAACTGACAACATTAGTGACTTTTCCAAAGCAGAAAGCGTAGGTTAAAAGTACACTGACTTGAAGACAGTGTCGAATCGGTTGGGGCTGAGCTTCTGTTTCAGCAACCCTTTGATGCCGTCCCAGTCCAGTTCCGGTTCACTGTAGATCTTCGTCTCCTCGTCTTGCTTGTCATTGACAATATACTCAGGACAATTCGGGGCCTGCTTATCCTGCTTATTGTGAGCTAGGTAGCCAATGAGATATCCTGAAAGACAGCAGACGTGGCAAAGGTCACTATGCCACAGTTGAAGCGCAGATTCTGGGTGTTTCTCTATATGCGTACTTGACGGTACTTATGTTCTCATGTACCCGTTTTACATCATCTTCCATTGACGAAGACCAGGTCCAATTTCAAGAACAGACACAACCCCCGGATGTCGTTCTTGCCCCGCCCCAAATATCAAGGATACATTAGTTGCATCCTCACCAAACGAGAGCAATCCCAGGATTCATTGCGCCCCAAGTTCATTCTTGGAAGGTAAGTCAGCAAGACTGGTCTTGCCAAGAATACAAGTATGATCTTCACTTTCTTGGTATTGAGAAACACTCTCTGATTGGTGTTTTGATCTCATTCCCACAAATCCCTGACTCAACTGCATTGCCTCATTACCCAACCAAGGAGAAGAACCTACAGCATTCGCGGGCAGTTTCCACAGGTAGACAGTCTCTTACCGATGATGAAGATGAGCAAGGTGGTCGTGACCATGAAGCAGAGGTTCCGGGGGGTTCGCCGTGCATTGCACAGGTACATCTCCTGCATGTGCTTCTGATTCCAAGTGCCGTTCTGGTTCTGGTTGTGGTTCTGGCTGAAGTGATCCCCCACGGAGTTCCCAGTCTCTTCATCGATGTCGGAGGACAGCTTCATCTCCACCTGACTGTTCTCGCCCTCCATGTTCTGGGTCAGGTTGAAGCGCGTGTAGGACCGCGGCTCCCCATTGAACTGCAGGGGCGAGACGCAGCAGCTGCGTTAGCTAACAACAGGGGACGTAGCAGTTATAAAATTTACCACTGGTTTGGAGGGTTCATGTTACCTGTGAACCATGCATTTTATCCTTCCTCTAATGCAGTGGTTCCCAAACTTTCTCTGCAGGGCCCCCCTTTTCTAGATAGGAACATTATTGAGCCCCCCCCCCTCCCCCCCC
>JAODLC010000047.1:4625352-4649751 GCA_026781145.1 Hippopotamyrus pictus
TTCCGGGATAGGCTCCGGACCCCCCGCGACCCAGTAGGATAAGCGGCTTGGAAAATGGATGGATGGATGGATGATAACATTGTACAGGAAATGCTGGCACACGATAATTAATTAATCTTGACAGCAATGTGAGTGTTGTTCTACTTACGGATACCTTAACAACTGCTTCACAGGAGAAAAAACGAGCATGCATTTCTACCAAAGACGCGCATTCTACACCGTACCTGCCAATGAACCATTATCCTATGACCCCTGAGCAATCTTTGTTTCTCAGTGTTGAAATAAGTACTACAGCAGGGGTCACCAACCTTTTTGAAACTGAGAGCCAGTTCATGGGTACTGAGCCATACAAAGGGCTACCAGTTTGAAACGCCCTCCTAAACTTAATGTATAATAAACATGTTTTAAATGCTTTTTTTTTAAGATATTGTCATTTTGAGATCTATATAAATGCAAATGTGATTAAAGAAGAATAGCAACAGGATGAAATTAAATTGTAGACGCTGCTCACTGGTGAGTTGTGCTATCTTTAGAACAGGTCCGCGGGAGACTCATGTGGTCCTTGGGGGCATCCTGGTGCCCGCGGGCACTATGTTGGTGACCCCTGTACTACAGATTACTATCGGATAGCGTAGTGGGCGATGGGTGGCTCAGCAGGCTAGGATAATCTGCCCGTTAATGGAAAGTCATTGGTTCAATTCTTAGTTAGGGTCGGCAGAGTACTTTCACTTAACCCCCGCATGTTTGAGAGACTGTGTGACCGTTATAGAATGTATATCACCTTGGATAAAAATGCCTGTTAAATAAATAATAAGGTACTGTATCAAAGAGGAAACAAGGCCCACAAACACCACTTCAAAGCTACTACTGGCTAGTGCAACCAAATGGGAACCTAGCAAGTAACTGCAACGCCAATCGAAGTAGATGGCGACTGATAACGTATGATAACATCACTTGTGGGTGCAAATGTCAAATTCTAGATGTTGCAAATTGTTTTGATTATGTCCACTAGACTATTGAAAGTGTCATGTGAGTGTAGATCCCACAGATAGATTTCATAAAAGAGTCATCTATACATCACATTATTATTGAAACATCAAATATCACATGGCCTAAGCAACTTCCAAGCCCATTTTGTAAGCCTGAAGTCATTTTATTAGGTCAAGGAAAAAACATTAATGAAATCTCTAATTATACGGCAGTTTGCTGACATATCTGTCCTCAAGGACAGGACTAGGGTCCTGCTTCCTCCGCCGTCTGGCTTTATAGGAACTTCTCCTTATTTTGTCTACTTTTATTGTGTCTAAGCTCCTCCCAGTCTGGCCAGTCATGGTCCATAGCATTTGACCTGGTAAAGGAGAACCACCTCTGACTCAGAACCACCAGAGATGTCCCAACAAAAAACCAACAATATGGTTGAAGCTGGTCAACCCCATGTGCAAAAACTCGATTTCCCCGTGGCTGACACCAGGCATGAAGAGCGTGCACCTCAAACTTAGAAAAAGGGAACGGCCCTACTTTTGCCTTTCAGATCCACTGAAAACTTTGGTGATTTTACACCATTCACTCCCACAAGCTGGACAACATCAAGGGTATCGTTAGGTCCGATCACTCTGTATTTCAAACCTAGCCCCAAGAATTTTAGCCCCAATGCCAATCTTCCTTCAAAAATGAAAAAAGTCCAGGTAAACTCAATTTAGCCCTTGATCTCTTCAATAGCAACAAATTCTCCTGGACAGCATTCAACATCCTCATCCCCTTATCAGTCCTAAAGGCTTTCTATAAGACATGTGCAGAAGAGATAGCAAAACGTACGGTGTTACACCCAGCTTGGAAAGACACACTAACTGCCACACCACACCCTGCCAGAGTGTGATGAAATCATCATTCACATAAAAAGCCACCCCTCAGAAAAAAAGACCATTAACAGTTCTAAATTAAATGCCATTAAACTCCTTTCCAAGGGCTGGCCAACAGATTAAATGTGCTCTGCATTCCTTCTCACTGTAGGGGCACATTAACCTTCATGTACAGTAGCTAACAGCCAATAATGTTCCTAGCCTCAACTCTGCATGGAGCAAATGCTAGTAAGAGTGACCTATACAAAAAGAGCACCAGGATTTATAGTGCTGCTCGTATCTGTCACAACAAATACGACCCACTACTGGATATGGGAGAGGGGGGCCGCCTGCACAACACAAAGTACAGAAGAGAAAACCATGGTATTTCAGCTCCGTCGGAAAGATGGAGGGGACACTCGCTATGGATTGTCCTGGTGGTCACAGGGGCCACATGCTCCAGGAAGAAGGGAATCGAATTCCAAACCAGAATAACATCAGCAGATGAAATTCCTGCCAGGGCATCCAAGCATAAACCTGGTGTCCAAGTATGGAGTGCGAGCAAAAAATCTCCCAGAGTCCGGTCATTACAGCTTCACGATATCACAGACTTTGCTTAGGATGCAAAATAGGCACTAAAGATGCAAGAAAACTAGCTAACAATAAGATTGGAATTTTCAATTTTAAGTACCAAACATTATCAAAGCAGGAACGCAGTGTTTCTAATATGTGAACATTAAGGTATTAAGCCCCTTAAGAAATGGGGGGCTGGCGAGGGTACATCTTCATCCGCAGATCATATGAGCGTCACACGGGTGCCGTGCTGAGCGGACTCAGCCTTCCCGAGCTACTCCAGCGAAGAGTCGGGGTCGGGTCGCCCTCCACAATAATGCTGTCACCTTAATCTGTTAATTTACGATCTCAGTGACATTTCAGTATAATTTAAACCTTTAACCATGCAACGCTAACGTGGTATATGCACACCGTATTATATAGTTGAACTGTAACAAGAGACGAGTAACAGAAATAATCGCATAAAATACCACGTCTGGCACCAAGGTGAAACTAACTCGACAACGTAAGTAAAAACTTTCTGCGAATTCCAGCCACAATATACCTACCTCACTCACAATAACGGCGAGGAGTTGTATCACAACGTCCTAAAGCGGTAACTGCGGTATAACTGCTGATTAAAAATGAACACGACGCCTCAACTCCCAGCGGTGCGACCCCTCGCCGCCCCGGCAGCCGTCTGAAGGTCAGCGCACGAGGACCGCACCGGCCCCGCCTCCCGGCGGCCCCGCGCTGACCGGCTCGCGCCTTGTGCTCCTGAGCGTCGACGCGCGGTTTTGCCCGATTTCTCCTTCACTTACAGAGTGCGTCAAAAGTGCCTTTTCTAACTCATGCTGGCTGTTGGCTTAAATGCATGCTTATTGTTTTTTTTTTTATTTTTCGTTTACTAAAAGCATGTCATACTCTGATATCCTGCGGCAAGGTCCCAAAACCCAGGTTATCTTCAGCAGCCATATGAAAATAAGAAAGCAACTTAAATTAAAACATATAAAACCTATAATGTAGTCTGACATTAAATCCAGTTATTGCGTATATTTATGTTTAAAAAATGTATTACCGTAACAACAAAAACAATCAACTAATTCGACTAAATTAGAAAATACCTCACCTAGTCTACAGGCAACTTGCAATCCACTTTGCAGACACGACGCCGTTCTCACTCTCAAAGTGCCTCTTCAGACTCCTGGTTTTATTGGTCAGTAGTCAGCTGTAATGACGTATGCGCCCCTTTCTCCGCTTGGGGGTCTCATAGCCTAAGTACTGTATTCGGTTCAGTTTTTTTCTGTTTACATAACAGGCCTATTAATCGTAGATTATGAACCCCGATGTTCACAGAAGCCCTACTGTATCTACGTGCGAAGACATTTACGCAAAGTTGAAATGTGGTTACCCAACTGATTACATAAAATGCACAACGGCTACAGTCTTAAGTTTTCTACAAACACATGTAACAACGTTTATAATCAGGCTTACACGTGTAGTTATACCGGTATAACCAGACAGACGGGCTAGTAAAAAATAAATTCTGCGTTCATATTAGAACAAAAATGTATTATACAAAGCAAACTACACTTTGATATTCTGTAATATTGAATAATAAATTAGCATTAAGTCGGATCCTTGAAACACCTTTAATAGCAGATCTGGCGAAAGGAGCAGTTGACTAAGGTTTTTGTGCTTCCAAACCGCTAACTCAATTACATTCCAAAAACTTCCAAATTATGTCTAAAATAAATTCTAGGTCCAGTCATGCAAATGTCAGGATAAACCATGGTGGAAAATCCGATGGAATAAAACGTATGTTTTATTTCAGGGCTCTGCAGCTGTGAAAACAAGGGCAATTTTTTAAAACAGGAGGAGGATGTGGATTTAGTCTCGGCGATCGTTGTTCCATGCACCGCAGGTGGACACGGCTCAGGGAAGGGAAACAAAGCGGACCTGCTGCGTTTCGGGGAGCGACACTCGCCGCGCGGCTGTTGTTAACCCGTGCATAGTCATCCCTGCATGATTTCAAATGAAATCTCAGGCGCGGGGTGTTGCGGGAAACCAGCCAGATGTGCGTCGTTTAACGTAGACCGTGCGGCTGCTGCAGGGTTGCCAGCTTTGGTCAGCTGATTGGAGTGAGATTTTCAGTTCGAGAGAAGTCTGCACATACATGCATGTAACTGTTTTATTACCTTACAAATAGTCTGTAGGGTTTGCAAACGACCCCAGCGCTTTTGATGCAGCTAAATTTAGGTCAATAATGGAATACTGTACATTTTCCGTAAGATTTATTACGTGAGAATCTGAAACCGTGAGTGCCAGATGGGTGAGAGTTGGCAACCCTGCTGCTGTCATCCCACAACTGGTGGTTTGCTCTGTCACAGTCAATCCTGTATGATTTCAAGTGACATCACAGGCACTGGGTTTTGTGGGAAATCAAGATGTGCATCTCCTCACACATGGGGCTGTAAAGTGGGTCCCCACAAAGCCGAAGAGCTGCTGAATTTGCCAGCGAAAACTGAGCTTTTACTAAATCTGTAAGTTGCTATGAGTACCGTGCTCCAGTAAGATATCAGTGGCTTGGTTTTGTGGTTGGGTTGACGTGACCCTTTTTCAAGTTCACCAAGGTTACAAACTGTATATGGCACTGAGTGAAAGTTAAGGGAGACGGAAATTTGGAGAACGGCAATGTGGAGCAAAGGTAAAAGAATTTCAGACATGAATATTACAGTTCTGTGGGTGGGGGGGGGAGAATTAAATTTCAGTATTTAGTGTCCAGGTATGAAATTCAGGAATATACTTGAATACAAGTTCTCTGTATCTATAACACATCTTATTTATATCTTCCAATGTTTTGAAAGGCAGGCAGACATGGTTCCGTCTTTTTCACGGTAAAAGACTGCAAGAGAGATTTCCTCCTGAAATCCCCCATAATCAGTCCTCGACATGCATTATGCAAGTGTTTTACCACACCACTGAGGAAACATATTATTAGACTTTTTAACAAATCCAAATTAATATATCTTAAGTATGCATTTAACTAGATCTTGTATTTTGGTAGGTAAGTATAAAGTGTAAATGAACATGTGAATGAATCAGACCACCCAAAACGCTAACCGACCTTAAAAGACAGTTGTTTAATTATATGAATTCCCAATATTATAGACTTCTACCAGTGAGTGAAAGTAGTGGTTAAAGCAAAGATATTGATTTTTCCACTCAAAAAATGTGTGTAGATACATTAAGGTGCTCTATTGCTATAAATACAAAAAAATCAAGACATTCTTGTGGAAAACTTTTTTGACATGCATAAATGTTCTCTGGTACCTAGAAGAATACAACCTGGACAGGAGGCTGAACGCAACTCATTTTCTTAGTTTTTTAATTTTGAAGATGTTATTTTTTCATTTTTCGTTCATTCATTTGCGGTATAACTGCTGATTAAAAATGAACACGACGCCTCAACTCCCAGCGGTGCGAATAACTGAAGTTTGACAATGATTTAAAACATTTTCTTTGAAGGGAACAATGTAACACATTTAACGTGATATTTACAAAAAAGGTAGCGATAATTCAAGTTTGCGAGTTTTCTGCAATGTGACACATTCACAGTACATAGATATTATCTCGTACAAATATTAGCAGCTGTAATGGAACCTCGGCTAAGGGCAGCTTCTTTAAGTCAGTTGTGCAGTTAAAATAAATGTAATATTGCCACCATATGACTGCTGAGTAGCCACTAATTGCGAATAATGAGTCATTATTAATTAAGGATGGCTACCAGAATATCCAAGACATGATTGTACCCTGTGCACTGTTTGGTCTAGGACGTCTTTGTCCCTTATTTGATCTTCGAGGAAGCATGCTAACGTGCTGATTCAGCCTTGCACGTTAAGTGCAACCTTTGCACTACTTTTAAAAAGGTGCAATATTGCTGCGGTTGTGAATGTGCAAATAACGACACTTTTTCTCACATCTCTTCCCAAGTCCCACAAACATGGAATAAAAGTCATTCCCATGCATGGCAAGGAGACTGAAACCGTTTCAATGCATTGCTGTTGCACTTGTGGGCGTAGCAGGACAAGAATGCGAGATTCCTGCAGTGACTTTGGGTAAATGGAGGTGACTTCTCAAGTCTGCAGTTCATTACATAAATAACCAGCCAGCTCAGTGACTTACTGGCAATATTAGAAACAGGGCTTCCAGAATGTTCTCCATCCTATGTCGTTTTCGTTTAGCCGCATTTAGCGCCGTGTGATTCCATGAAGCTGCAGCTGCTTTATTTCACTGCACGTTATAAGAACCTGATATAAATCCTTCCTGGGGATGTTGATGTGACCACACCAGTGTCACTGAGCAGCGTCAAGTAGGATTAAGGCTGTGTTTCCTGGAAGACGTTGCCTTCATGACAAAAATGGTGTGCCAGTAGCTACAGTACAGTGCTCTGATTTGCTTCTCTTGTCTACAGGTGGCTGACAGGACAGCAACAGGACGGAGCAGATTATAATATCTGAGCAGACTTTCAGCAGTGATCTGGAGACCATTCTGTTTTCAGTCTGGGCTGTTATCACAAGGACAGTGGTAGCATAAATATGAGAAATAACAGCTGTTTTCTGAAAAAAAAAAAATGTGTCACATTTGTACTTGCTTGAATTACAAAGGCAGGTGTGTTAGGATTTGTGATCACTGCTCCTCATGTTTATTGCCATGGGAATATAAATCATAAATAAAATTAAATATGAGCATTTTTAAAGTTTCGTTTCCTGATTCAGATCTGTGTTAGTTGTTGGTAGTTTCATACAATTCCCAGTGGGCCCCATCTTTCTGTCCAGTTTTTAGCTTTTCGTACCCCTAAAGGTTCATGGATAGCAGAAGTAAAAATTGAATAAACGCCTAAGTAAGTGTTTTCATAGCCTCCTATCCACTGCCGAGTCCTGGTGAGTCTGGAGTGTGTCCCAGCATGCATGGTGCAGGGTGTTCGGTATGCCGGGCTATCGCTGGGCACACACACATAAGGGCAATCACAAGCTAAAGGCAATTTAGAAAAAAAAAACAGTTCACCTGGACCAATGTCTGCGGAGCCCCCAAGGAAGCCACAGAACCTGGAGGAAACACCCACGGACGTGTGAAGACCCACCACACACACTCAGGATCACACCAGCCAGCTTTTACTGCTAGGGAAAACATTTGCTTGGAATATTTCTCATGGAAAGGGAAATGACTCCTGACTACAGTTTCTTTTGGTACATCTGACTTACAGGCAACTCGTACTTATTAACAAACTTCCATAAAGCCGATTGTATTAACATTTTGAGTTAATTACAATGGTTCATAGTAACAGATGCACAACTTACTTAATGACACTCATGAAGACCTTGCCCACCTTCAACAGTTCATCGCCTCGAGGTACAGTACAGGACCCTATGTAGTTATTTTACCGTGTCACTGTATTATTACTGTTCCGACTTACCTACAACTTCCATTTAAAGACAGACTTAGGGACCAGATCTCATGCCTGTACATTAACCTAATACGGATGGATGGACCTTTACATCCATTCAGTTTCTGCCAGGTTTGTCTGGATGGGGTCACAATGGACCCAAATCCAATCCCAGGCAGAATAACACACAAGGGATACAGTCTGGACAGGATGCCCATCTATCCCAGAGCACAAACACACTCACACAATCCGGAAATGCTAAAGGCGCGGCCTTCAGTCTCCTAAACATGCATGTGTGCAGCAAAAGTGCAAACCAGCCTAGCTTATGCATTAAAAAATTTGCAGTATGTAAGATGTTTTATTAAGATAGTTACACTGTGCTTAACACCTCCAGCCAGTTTAAAACCGAGTTCAGCGTGTTAGTCTTTAAATACGAAAGAAATGTATCCACGTACAGCCAGCTCAGCCGGGATTATAACGTACATCGAGGGCTTGGGCAGTGGAGTAAGGGGCCCGCTTTGCACATTTTTCAGTTTTCATTCTGAAGGGGAGGTTAGCTGGGGCATAGGAAAGTCCTAACCTCAATCCCCCCCCCCCCACGCTGTGCCCACCCACAGTGGTGCACACACCGGGCAGTGAAAAAAATACCATCTGGGCGACTTCGACACCAAACGTTTCATTGTGTTTTGGCCCAGCGTGTCTCCCACGGATTTAGTTTACATCGCTGGCAGCTTGTGTTTCTTGTTTCTGCTTTTTAGTTTTGGATTAAGTATCTTACAGCATCCTGGTGTCAATAAATATTCATTAGTCCTGTGAATATGTTGCCGGATGAGATATTTTTGTGTAAACAGGACTTACCGTTGAAGCTATATAACAAACATTTGCTGTAGTTATGTTCTTAGGGGAGCGTCCCTTACGTTCCTGATGTAAATGAACTGGACCACTATGGTTATATTTTGCCAACTATAGCGAAAGTGTTAATATATCAGTAGCTGTTCAGTTTGCTCCTATCAGCTTCTTTACTGATTGACCAATCATTGCTCTTAGATTTAGCCAAACAAAAGCCAAATAAATGCCATTGCTGAAGCACCTCTGTGGCAATTATCTAGAAAGTGTCAGTTTTATACGTTTCCCTGACGTGCAAAGTTTTTGAGTCCAGATATGTTCTGTTTCGCTGGCAATAATTTGTGAGTGGAATTTTGTTCATCCGTAGAGTCTGTTCATCATCATCATCATCATCCTTTTGTGTTCTTCCTTGCTTTTCAGTCATAAAGTATCAAAAGCGATTCTCTTTACGGGAGGACGACCTCGTCTGGCATCCCAAGTGCATGTGAAGCTGTTCCCAGAAAGCTAAGCGCCACGTACGGCCTGAAGTTCTGGAGGACGGCTCACCGCTACCTGCAGGGCTCAGCGTTTTTACCATGGAACAAGCAAGCTGTCCGCTGACAGGTTTCCCAGTCTGACCCCAGCACCACACAGTACTGGGCCCGCTAGTCGCCTTTGCTGTGGTTTGCACAAACCTTCAGGAATCCCTGAGGCAGCAAAAGTCGGTCCCCATCAGAAAAAAAGTCTGCCAGGGCAGCAGGCATGCGGGGCGGGGGGAGGGTTGGGGGGGGAGGTTGCCCTACCCACTTCCCCTGAATGGTATCAGACGCTGCAGGCAGGGGGTCAGTTGTGTTCTAAGAACGGGCCCTTATCTGGGTCCCACCCAGGAACAGAGCCACCCCCTTCATCCAAGCCCAGCCTCTCGCCCTCTGCAACGACAATCACGTAGCCTGTGGGCTGCAGATACATTCTAGTGGGGGATGGGGGTGGCGGATGAGGCCCGGACGCACAAAGCCTCTTTATCGATACAGCCTGGCCCCCCCTGACCCACACCTCTGCCCACAGTGACCAGCTGCCCAGCATAACTACATTACGCTCATTTGTGGCCCATCAACCATGCGATTCATTAACCTCACTGGAGATGCAACAGTGGAACCCAGCTACAATTATAACCTAAAAATAGAAATAGTTGGTACAATAATATCAAAATCAACATTAAAAATGAATATGGATAGTATTATTGTTACTATAATTCTTTCAGCAATGTTGCTTTTGTAGCTTCTGTGGCTTGGTGGCTCTGTAGGTGGGACTGTCCCTGTAAGGTTGTGTGTTTGAATCCCACCGCTACTCAGTGTGCGTAGTTGGCACCTGTAAGGTTGTGTGTTTGAATCCCACCGCTACTCAGTATGTGTAGTTGGCACCTGTAAGGTTGTGTGTTTGAATTCCACTGCTACTCGGTGTATGTAGTTGGCACCTGTTAGGTTGTGTGTTTGAATCCCACCGCTACTCAGTATGTGTAGTTGGCACCTTCTTTCTTTGTTTCACAGGATTCCTCCCAGTACAGATGACCCTCATGTTACGAATGAGACCCGTTTCCTACGTCTATCTTTAAGTGGGAAAAATAATAATACAGTAACATAATAATGCAGTAATAATAAAAGTAACTGCATTCTGTACTGCACCGAAAGCTGACAAACTGCTGATGCTGCAGGGTGTTTTCATGACTGGGTTCGTAATCGCGAACTATTGTATATAATGCGATTTTTAAACATAACAGACTTTATGGCAGTTTGTTTGTAAATAGGAGCTGTCCGTGAGGTGGATGGTCTCAGCCTGGGGTCTGGCTGTAATTCATAGTGTATGATATTGTGCGTGCGTGTCACCTGTTAAATTTAGGGTTACAGAATATGGGGGATTTTTTTTTTTTTTTTTTTTTTTTGGTTTTGGAGTAAATTGAAAGACAGACAGACAGTCAGACAGAGAGACACAGTATGGTGGAGAATCCTATTGGTCAATTTCTACACGCGATCATAAACCGTAGTCATATCTGTGAACATGATCCCTCTTTGACACCTTTCACTCTTTGGCCTTTATTCGCTCATTTATTTCCCCGTTCGGCACTGCCAGACTCTGCCTGGACAGCTGTTCAGGCTGACACTCGCCAGGCTTTGCAAACACGCGCTTTCTTCAAGGCCGACATCGGAGCTGCGAGCGCCACCTGACAGCGGGTCAGACATTAAATCAAGGGGTCGAAACCAAATGCTGTAACTGCCATGGCCCTGAAATGAATGCGCGTGTGATGACGGACCATAATCCTCTGGGGCTGACGGCAGCTGTGGAAGCTGAGGTTGTTGGTCATGTGACCCAATTCCACTGCAGGCACATAAATGGACAGTTATAGGGGCGCCAGGGTCACTGGGGGAATAACGTCCATCTTTGAAAGAGGAGTGCTTGGGTCTTATTTGCATTACTATTTCAGAAGCAAATAACTGTATGCCTGGTTATTGTAAAGTTATTTATCAGAAGAACAACCCTCCCAAGATTAAATTATTAATTATTTTCCTTTTGATGTGTACCTTAGTTCACCTTATCCTCTGTTTTCTATTATATGTTTTTTATATATAAATTATAGATATATATGCATAGAGTGAGAGAGATATTATTAGATAGAATAGCCAGGCATTTATCATCTTGAGCTGTGTGCTTTTTGTCATATGTCGTTTGTCTCTGACTCCTCCTGAGACTCTCCTGTGGAAAGCAGGTTGTTTATAATTTCCTTATGCAGTCACATGGTCATCAACCGCCTGCCTTTGTTCAGCCGACGGGCCGCGGGGTTCATGTTGGGGCGCGGTGCTCCGGAGGAGCATGCTGTTGGCTCAAGTCCATCACGACCCCGAAGGTGCTCCAGCTGACGAGGAGACATTGGCGGGAAGCCGCAGGGCTGCAGGACACACCTTGGCCACCGGAGACCCCCCCACTTATTCCTTTTTATAACATCCGGTTTGTAGGAAGCGCACACGCTCCTTCCGGCAGGCCGGGCTTCCTGTGTTCGAGGCCGCGTGGCCTCTCCGACGGCCCGAGTCTAGCCGTGACCCCCTGAAGTCGACCTCCGAACGGCTGCCGGCGGAGCGGCGGGGGCTGGGGTCCGCTGAGTCTGTGCGAACGCCGCGGACGGACCTCAGGGCCAAGCGGCGGCGGTGGGGAGCTGCGAGAGATCGCCAGTCCTGCCCAGGAGGGGTTGATACCATATCTACCCCCAGCAAACCTGCTCCATCGCAGCTCGCCTGGGACAGGATCAGCCGTTCACCAGCTCCACGGACACATCCCACCAAAGTGAATAGAATTCAGCTGCCATTTGCACGACCCTTAGAATGTGTTTCTCCCTTCACAGCACCTTTTCTCTCCTTTTTATAAGGTATACAAGCACTAATGGAGGTGAGAGCAAACTTGGGGTCAGATCACAGTGTCAGCTGTCCATCCGGGGGGGGGGAGTCAGGGCTTTGCTTAAGGGCCCAACAACAATGCAGTTACTCTGCCACGCACAGGATTCAAACCACCAACCTTTCTGATCATACACACACACACACACCCACACACACACATGCACACACACACACACACACACACACACACACACACACACACACACACACACACACACACACAGCAGTCTATCCCACTGAGTCACACACAGCACCACTTTGCTGGTAATGGGTGGATCAGCTCCATCTTTTTATTTTAAATGAACACCTTCCCTCAAAGCTTTCTGACTCATTAATAAGCTTAAGGTTTTTCTCAGCAGTCCCTCCTAATGAGTCGAGATCCGCCCGTTTGCTCGGAGCTCTTTGAAACCTAATCTCGTGAAGCCAGAGGGTCTGTTCCCGCCGGCAAAGGAAAGAATCAAAGAGGAGGATAAGTCCATCGGTACGACCAGACCCCTTTGTGCTCGGAGCAAAACCAAACACAGTGAGGCTGTTCAAAGGGCCTTTTAGAGCACGCTCTTCCTCGATGGTATCTCAAAAAGCTTTGCTCCTTTTCTTAGTTTATAGTATCTCCACATATAAAGTGCTTGGATCACATATGGGCTTGCTGTGATCAATCGGGTCATAGAGTGCATAACAGACACAGCAGGTCAGAGAAGGGAAATCGCTGGTGATTGGCTGAAATTAATGTTGCGATAAAAGGTTGTAATGCATCTGTACGTAACATGTAGATTGCGTACAGGTGCAATAAATGCATAAGACTAACACAAGAGAACATAAATACGCAGATGCGGCGCAAGTGATGAGACAGGAAGTAATGGATTCCATGGTAGGGACGCCAAGCCGTTTCAGGGCACAGCAACAGGAGGAAATCTGTGTTCCAGCAGGATAACATGCGATTCTACAAACATAGTGAGGGATGGGAGTTATATTAACAAAAGGTGAGAAATACAGTAAGACATGTAGTATATAAGCTCTACAATGAGCATATATTTAATACTTAAGGGATAAGACTTTACTCTGTCAGCTAGGGTCAATGAGATGTGGCTGTAATTTGATGAGGTAGGAGCAGGTGCTTCAGGTGTAATCAGAGTTAAAATCTGCAGCATGTGGCTACAATGACTTTGTGCTGGGAAATTAATATTCTAGGGTTGTTTTGATGATGGCACTCTTGTGTAACTCAAGTAGATGGTAATTTTGGACCCCTGCGGTTAGATCATTAGGTAAGGAGTCTTCTCAAGACGTTTGCCAGTAAGTGCCAGTGTCTGTGACACTCAGCTTAAGATCTCGTGGTTGTCATTGCCAAATTCTGCAGGGGTGTGAAGTTGGAGGAGAGGGGAAGTTGCTCTGGCGTAATGAAGAACTTCGGAGATGGTTTAGAGCAGGGTTATTCAACTCACGGTCCTCGAGGTCCGAACACTGCTGGTTTTCCAGCCTTCCTTTACCTGTGAGCCGGGTGTGAAGCCTCTGACCAATCAGAATCAGTAATTATTAAACAACTACCTGGGAGAACTGAAAACACAGCCTGGATTTGGAATCGAGGTCCAGAGTTGAAGAACCCTGGTTTAGAGTGTCGCCTCGGTGTGGTGATCAGGTTAGTATCTTGAATGGTGCTGATCTGAGAAGTCGTCCAGGACAGAGAAATAAACGGTTAACTTGCAACGACACATTGTAGTATTTTAGAGAGAAGTCTAGGAGATTGATTTGTAGCTGGGACCTGAATTTGGGCTCAGAAATGGCTGTCTGATTGCCTCTGGGGGGAGGATTGAGTGACCTCTGCTGGTTTGATCATGTCATGACTGTTGAAAAGCAGCACCAATGGAACTCGAATTGTCCAGAGAGGCCATGGTGTAAGTCAGTTTTTGTTTAAGTTGATTTGTTTCTTTACACTTGACTGATTATGAAATACTGATCTAAACATCACACATGTTAACCTACATATAAACCTATAAAACCTACCTCAGTCAGCACAGGTACACCCTGGACTGGATCCCAAAGCATACATTTCATGTTAAAATTTAGCAAACGACTATTTAAGTCTAAATAAGGTTGGAGTACAAAAAAAAAAAAAAAAAAAGTTAGCAGATGTTTTATCAAAAGCAACGCACATTTTTTGGGGGAGGGAAAGCATTTCGTAATTATCGTGTACATTATGGTTATTATGATGATAATAATTACAGAGTGGATAATGGCACAGAATAGGCTGTTTGTTTATAGCTACCCAGAAGGCCACCTGATCTCCTGTGCATGCTTGGTGGGCTGACAAGTCTGGGCAGGGGGCCCTTAAACACGGGAGAGCTTGCGGAGAGTGTGGGGTGCCACACGTGCGTGGGAATGGTACCAGCAGAAATCCCAGGGCTTAGATTCACTCCCCATCCAACTACCCCTGATTCGGATTTCTAGCATTCCACTAATACCCCTGGTAGAACTCTTTCACGCAACAAAGCTGTAATGACTACTTCGTTCCTTCATTTTCATTTGTCTCTTGTTTATTTCTCGCAGCCGACGTTATAGGACAGCTGTGGGGAAGGTAACGTGGATTTCCTCGATCTGATTGGCTGATTGCTGGAAGTCCCCTTGCGGATGTCATGGTCTCTCACCAGATAAAGTGGAATGATCTGCAGCTACAGGTCAACAGGGATGGTAGGAGGTCTTCAGTGAATTGTGTAGTGAGAGGGGGCATGACTGACTGCACAAGTGGGAGCCACACACCTAGATTCATGGGAGGGGGTATTTATCTATCTATCTATTAGTGATGGACAGATCTGGCAACCCTAGTCATAAAAATGAACATTCTGAGTAATAGCTGATGGGTTGTTTGTGGGTGATATGTATCATAAATTGTCATGACCTGCTCTTACGATCCTCGTTTAACCACGGGTGAAATCCCGATTGTGACCAGCTGATTCATGTCATTTCCATTTAGTCCTGTGTATTTGAGTCCGCGTTCAAGTCTGTTTTATTTGTCTTGAGCCGCAATGGAGGCAAAAAAGATCTGAGTAAAAATCAAATAAGGAGAATTAAAAGCAAAAAATGGAAGGGCTGAAAAATTATGTGTGGGGGTATTTAGTGAAATAACGACCGTAACGAGTCAAGTGCTTTGTATGTCATGTGCAACATAGGCCTAGTATTCTTAATGGGTTATATTTGGGTGTTTTATTTTGAAGAGATAGTCGATTAGCCTCAATATGCCCGCCTTTGACTGCACCACTGAACACATCATTTATTACTTATTTATTTTGGGCAGCGGCCAAATATTATTAGCTTTTAAACTGTTTGCGTTCTGGAAGTCGCACTGACATTCAGAATTTTAGTTTGAAGGGATTTAGATGTCAGCCTGTGTTCCAAAAAATAACTTTTACTTTAAATGTCCATCTATTTTATAACCACACTAATTCAGTGTAATATGTTGCCACTGCCACGGTTACGTATACATCCCGCTGATAAATACTGGTAATGTGTGATAGGGTGGGGGTCAAATCATCTTCCTTCCTTCCTTCCTTCCTTCTTCCCATTTTCATATACCATTCGGGATTACACTGAATTGAGTTGAATTGAATTGTACATACTGCATCAACAGAATTTGTCATCTTTTCTTTCCTTGCTGGAGCCCCTTCTGGGTCTGTCTGGAATAGTCCCTGTCCTGCCCCTTTTGTTACGTCAGTTCCCCTAGTGGCCAGCAGGTGTTGCTGGTCATCGCCGTGTCTCTAGCTCCTGGTGTGTTTCCCGGGCTTCCCGATTTTTCTCTATTGCTTTGGCACATTTCATGAAATATACTTACCATTCTCAACACTATAAGAACATTTCTGAAAGCAGTTCATGCATATAGCACAATGCTAAGGTTTACCTGCAAAAGCTTGAAACTCACCCAAAACAATTAACTCATGTCTCAAAAGCAAATAATTCCTCCAATGAGTTAGTCGGTGCCACCACAATGAAAAGTACAATTAACTATAAGAGTCAAAATGCTTAGATATTGTAATAATGGGTCGCTAAGCCATGCTTTCAATAATTAAACAGCAGAGATAATGCAGGGTTCAGTCACACACACACTCACACACACACTACGTACAACAATAAACATTAACCACCATACATGACATTAACACACAGCACGTATATAACGACACAAGCGATTACTGTAAACTGTTTACAAAGCTGGTATCAGTCCAACCTGCCTGCTGGTACCTCCGCACTACAATATATTGTCAGCATGTCAGTGTAAGTATGCTCCTGAAATCCAAAATTCTAAGTAATAGTCGGTTCCAACTTCCTCATTGTCAGTGACTGATCATTTTTCTTTAGCAAACTGATACTTATTCATGTTAAAGACCCCAATTTCAACATCGTACGGCTCAGCATTATAGTAGCCTATGTTAAGTTCACTAACAAGAGAAAGCACTCGCATGCACGACCTCAAGACACAGTACAATAGCGAACAAAAAATGTCACACAGCACTGCATAGCACAAAAACAGAAAAATGGCAATGCAAAAAAAAAAAAAAACATTTGGAAATTTGTGTGTAGCGATAAGAAATGATGTGACATTAAGTGACATTAAGTGACATTATGGTGTGGGGACCCCCGCGCGACCCCAGTGGGGAATATAAGCGGTCACGATGATGGATGGATGGATGGATGGATTACACTTGTTGCTTTGCAAATGTTAATTGTGATTTGAGAAATGCTGCAAAGCAATCAGGGAAATCTGTAACAAAACCCAGACGAGGTTGAAATGTGTTATAGAATACGCAGTGTATGATAATCCCATTCATTGTTTCAGCACTGATAAAATCCCACTTTCTGACATGGGTAAAGAGTTACTGTCTCCTTCTGCAGGCCTCATGTGGCCTTTTTGGAATGTAAACATGCCATTTCCTTTATGACTAAGGCAGCACACTGTGTATGCTGCTGCAATATTTAGCTTGCTCTTTCTCCAGCGTGTCAGCTGATGTCTGCCTAACTGCAGTAATGATCTTTAGTGCGTGTGATCTGCTCTCCACAGGAGAGGAGAAAGTGCAATGTTTTGGAGTACATGAAAGAAGTATTGATTCATTAAGAAGACATTCATGAGTACTTGGAGTCTATAGCTACTGGGGCAAGTGCAGCCTGTTTCCAGAGCTTCAGGGACCTTCTGTAGATGGTGAGATTGCATGAAAAGAGAACCAATGAAAAAGTCCCCATCAGCCATATTATTGTCTCTCTTTGTAATATTTCTAATTAAAATCATTTTTTGACCAAGTATGTTCACACATACTGGGAATTTCTCTTTATTTATCAGTGGACCCTGTAACATTTTTTTTTGTGATCCTTACACCACCTTGTCACTTCTGCATCATTTCTTATTGCTTCACACACATTTCCAGATGCTTTAGTACATATATTCAAATGGTGTTGTATAATTGTCATCATTTGGCACAATTTTCAGTTGCTTTAGTAGATAATGCAGTTTTCCATTGTAATAATTTTACACCAGAAACTATGTATGTATGTGATCATCATGTTAGTTATCACATGCAAAACCATCAACACAGCTTTCAAAATGATTTAGTTTTTCTCAATTGCTTTGGAGCGTTTCTCGAATGACAGTTGATATTTGGAAAACAACAAGTGTGATCCCCACACCGTAATGTCACTTCTGCACAGCAGAACATCATTTCTCGTCGCTTGACTCAAATTTCCAAACGTTGTAGTGCATGTGTGCGACACTCTAATACCATTATCATTTGCCATAATTTTCAGTTGCTTTAATCTTGTTAGGTAAAATAGATTAGCAGTTACTCACTGTAATGTTTTTTTCCAATATATTTTTTGATATGTAATAATTTTGCACCTAAAACTATATAGGAAAATGATGCAAGACAGTACATAATTTTGTTACAGTTTTATTCTTCTGTGCCATTTTGCTGTTCTTGTGTTATGCAGTGTTGCATGACATTTTGTTTGCTATTGTACTGTGGTTTGAGATCTGAAGTAGTTGCATGTGCATGTGAGAGCTTCGTCTTGCCAGTGAACTTTGCATACGGTGATATAGAACCATGTTATATAATTACACTGACATACTGATAATATATCTAAGTATTTTGACTGTCGCGGGGGATAATTTTGACGCCATGTGCATGAATTGTTTTGAGAAATGCTCTTATTGTCTTGAGAATGTCTAGTATGATTCATGAAATCTGCCAAAGCAAAAGTAAAAAACTTTAATATATTTTGCTTTCTGTTCGTGATCAGTTTGTTTGCTTTTCAACTTCATTTTGCAGTGACCTAGAAGTGGGAATATCTATTACTTCCTCTTGAGGTTTGTATGTCGCCTGCATCCCCATTTTCTTTGCGTAATGCGCAGCCAGACACGTCTCGATGTGCGAAGAGATTCTGCGAAATTTTGTCTAAGTATGTCAAACCCAAACGAGGTCACCTGCGGCAGACCGAATACCGTTGTTTGAAGACCTGATCTCTGACGGGTCAAACTGAATTTTTGCCAATCTCCCATTTCTTTGTTGTGACTCCCAAAAAGGAGAAGCTTGAGTGTATAAATAATTCTGAGAATGTCCTGAAGGGAAGTTTGGGTTTTATAAACAAAGGAACCCCCCACGGGTGATTTGTGAGTGTGACCCCTATAAAGGCTACTACTGGTACCATCACAGGAATGCGACCTATTGTGGGATTGTGCGGCTCAGTGGGTTTCAGAGCTCTGCCTAGAATGTTGTGGGTTCATATCCCATGGCTGTCAGAAGAATTGTATCGCAGTTGGATCCATAAATAAAGCCTTGAACTCTGACCCTAAGCCTTGCCCTTGCATATATGTGTGTCTGTGTCTCTCAAAGAGAGCAAGATGAAAGAATTGCTGTGCACCGGGATTTGTATAAATGATGAATAAAGGTGAATCTGTATATGATGGTGAATACAGTATATTTCTGGCATTCATCACAAACAGGAGGATCAAGTAGTTTTTTCAAGTCTCTTTAAGTATATATTAGCTATATACTATAGCATCTGTCTATGGGGTAGTCATTGACAATTCAGTGGGCATAGAAAAAAATCACTGTACTGTATATGCAATCCATCCACCCAGGGAGAATTTTCCTCTTCCCATTGTCTGACATATATATGTGCGACGTTGTTTCAATTTGCACCACAATCAACAAATGTTTTTTTCTGTTCTTGCACTAGTTAGAAATTTATAGTCCTTGTACTATGTTAATTTATTGTCGTATGATGTCTTCCACTGTCTCTTCTGTACAACTGTCTTCTGTTAATTCTTGTATTCTTATTTTCATTCCTGTATTTGCACATGGTGTTTTGTGAAGTGTTTCTCTTGTACGTCTTGTAATACCGTCACGCACTTCATGTTTGGCACTGGACCACAAACAGTTCTGATAAGTGCGTACATTCTGGCAATAAAGTGAGTTCTGAGTCTGACTTCGATATATTAATGGAGAAGGCGGACACTATTAACATGGCTGGTCTTACCACGTTGACATAGCATGAGCATTAGCATTAGCATTAGCATGGAGGACTGGCTGAATGACATGATGATTGAATCCCATTGAAAATTAATCCATTAAATTGCTACAAACTACAGTACAAGGACTGGAGGTTTATCGCATACATACGAAGCGAAGAAGCTGTTCAAATAAGCATGAAATAAATGAAAAGGAAGACTTGCAGACTCATGGGGGTGCCCTAACCGTGACCTCATGGAATAGGCCGGTTTTACACGATTCGCTGGCATCCTACACGTGTGGGGGAGCTGATACCAAGAGCCTGTAGTGATGAGTGTGTAAATGCAGGCCTAGCATGACTCATTCGCCGTACACACGTCCCCACGCCACCCCTGCAAACACTTTGAAGTCGTGGTCTTTTAATAACCCCCAACCTTCATTTCAGGGTCCGTGGGTAAATGTCAGCGTGTTCCATACGGTTACTGGGCCTTTCTGCTGACGGCTACGCGCCCTTGTCTCTAGGCCCAAGCCCAGGCTGAAATGGTGTCGGTTTAAGGCGCATCTTGTAATACTCTCTGTTTTTGTCTGTTTACTGTATGTTTCACCGCGAACGCCGTGCGTCTCTAAGCTCATGTGATATTTTTATCGCTACACATTTGTCAACAAAAGCTTTTACAGCTTTGAAATTAGTTCATATTTAGAATGTGCTTTCTCAGTTTCACATGTTTATTGAAATTGCCATGCTTTTAGTACATTTTAATTTATTTGGCAGCAGATTTTATCCGAAGCAACATACTTTTTTTTTGAGAAAGCAGGTTCAGACAATTCCTGGAACAATTGGGGGTTATGGGCCTCAGTCAAGGGCCCAACGGTGACATCACTCTGGGGGGGGTTAAGGGCCTCAGTCAAGGGCCCAACGGTGACATCACTCTGTGGGGGTTAAGGGCCTCAGTCAAGGGCCCAACGGTGACATCACTCTGTGGGGGTTAAGGGCCTCAGTCAAGGGCCCAACAGTGACATAACTCTGCTGAGCCTGAGATTTAGATCAGTGACACCACCCACGGGCCCTATTATTATGCTATTTTGACGTATCTTTTACTGATATTATCCTCTCCCCAGCAATGAACATGTCAATGTCTTACGGTATGAAGTGTTGAGAAGTGAGCTCCCCCAAAATAAGGGTATGTGACATTGTTTTGGATGTGGTATTGCCATGACAGGTGCAACACAATTGTCCCTAGAAGTTAATGACTGAACACAGACTAAATACTATAAAACATGTTTATTCAATGAACTGCAACATCAACACAAGTAGTACAAAGGCAAATGGCAATCACCTCAATGGCTAAGAAAAGAAACCTTTTTTTTTTTAAACTCACATTGAGGTACCAAATGATATATATGTATGTATTTATATACGTAAAGATTCAATGGAATCATGCCAGATTAGCTAAACTCAGGAAAGAGTGCAAGACATGGAATTCTCATGGAAAAAGTTTGTCTGTAATATCTCAGGTAATACTGTAAGTCAGAAACCATTAAAGCTTCTGAAATGTATACATTTAAATATAACTGTGAAACCAAAAAGTAGGTTAAATTATATTACTTTGATCTAATTCAAGACCATATATTTCTAAATAAAAATGACATGAATAAAAAAGATATATTGTTTATATAAAAAAAAAAAGCAAAGCACATATTAAGAAAAAAAAATCCACCAGGGCGTGTGGGGATTATACTGCCTCTGCTGTGTTGTTGTGTCTCATTCTCTTCACTGTTTCCCTATAAAAAACAAACAGAAAACAGACGTTAAATGTTAGTTCTGCTTGTTGAGAGCTTTGCTCTGTTACTTTCGATTCTCTTTCGGGAATCGCAAGAGCAACTGGGCCACACGGGGTCACGACTCACCTTAGGGTCTTGATCCGGTCCAGTACCCAGGATGCATTGGGATCAGCACAGAACTGTTTACGTTTGTAGGTGTGGAAACTAAAAGACAAAACAATGCATTAACATGGGGGAGAATTTGTTTGTTTGTATATGTCTATCATGTCATTCATATAAACAGATAAAAAACAAATATACAAAACAGTATATGTTTCCGCCTAAGGAGGTACTTACATAACAGCATTGATGTTGCATATTCCAGTATCCTTTTGTATCGACACTCCTTTTATGTTCTTAATAGGAATCGGGGTCCTTGAATATTTTGTGCAGCAAGCTGTCACAATAAAGAAAAAACAGTAAATGTCAAAAGGTTAAACAGACATACAACTGAACATCAGAGGAGATGATGTCCCGTACAGGGCTTGTCGAACAGTTAGGCGAAACGCTGTAAAATCATTCAAAGAGGCATTAAGGTTTTTAACCGTGAGTTTGTGAGCCACAGGGGAACGAGAAGCGAAGCACCTGATTGAGGTCAGGAGCCAAAGAACTAGGTCAGGTCGGGTCGGGGGGACATACCGGCAGACACTGGCGTGTGCAGCAGACAGGCGAGTGAAAGCAGCACCAGCGAGGCTCCCGTCAGCCTGATGTGGGTCATCTTCTGCGTTTGTCTTCTGAGAGGTGAAGCTGGGGTGCTGCTGCCCTGACGAGCCTTTATATACGGCACGGAACCGGAACCAGCGTGTGGAGGTTCCAAGAGAACTAAATTAAGAATGTCCAGCCACAAAATTCCCCCTTTCCAATACATCTCTACGCATCATAATTCCAAACACGTCTCACAAGTTTACATAGTTTGAAAACTAATAATCGAAGCCTTTATGTGCTTTTAAAAGCAGATTTTTTTGGGAAATCATTTGGAAAATCATCTAGGCCACCCTTAGTATTTGACAAATATGAAATCAAAGCATCTGAACTGTAGTTGTTTACTTTTAAAACTAAATTAAAATTTTGAAAAATGTCCTTCAAAAGTGATTTTGAAAAGTCATACCTCATATGTACTGTACACCACCAGAGAATGGAAAAATTACAGACTGTTTTTCTCCATTAGATATTAACAATTAAGACAGCAATTAAAATCCTGTGATCTATTCATTAGGTAAAAAATTTTGTAGAATAAGATAAAGATAAAGATAAAGATAAAGATAAAGATAAAGAAAAAGATAAAGTTGTTGCACAATAATATTTTCCTGAAAGACTCAAACATGGTTTAAGCCTAATATTTATCTACATACGAGTCAGCTGTCTGCTAATTTTTAAATATATTAAAATATTAATATATTGACTTTTATATAAGCCTCAAAAGTGACACTGATCTACAGTTTATATCACAACTTTTTAGTACTAACTTCAACTGTAACTGAATATTAAATTTTAAAATTAAAAAATTTAATTTACAATTTTTCCAATAGAAATATGACTGATTGTAATTTCATTTTGACAAGGACATATGCTCAGACGATATACTAAATAAGAATGGCAATTTTGTTAATAGATATTGCATACATACAAGAATATATAATAATAATGCGTTTTATTTTTATTTATTACAACTAGTCACAATAGTCTCTCAATAGCAGTGTTTCCCAACCTGGTACTCGGAGACCCCCAGACGGTCCACAATTTTGCTCCCTCCCAGGTCCCTGCCAGACAGTCCACATTTTTGCTCCCTCCCAGGTCCCACAAAAACTTGGATTGTCTGGGGGTCCCCAAGGACGAGGTTGGCAAACACCGCTCTATAGTTTTGCAACAAAATCCCGCCTAATTATATTGCCGTTTGTTTATATCAGATGTTCTTCTTAATGCTTTATGCTTCATCATTCTTATTCTCTGTTCTCTTATTTGCCTTCTAGTTGATAGGGAACAGTGAACTCTTATCTGCAATCTGTGGTATTTGTAATGCTGGGTATGTGTCATTGCTGCTATCAGCTGCTACCAGTTCCTTCTATTCATTTAATGACTCTGGGCTATTTTCAGTGATTTGTAAGGGAGACGCGGTACTGTCGTGGTTAAACACACTCTCCTCACCCCCCCAGAGAAAAGCGTTGGAGTCTCTGCCCCCGTGCTCTGTGCGAGGTTGCTTGTTTTCCATGTGTTGTTCTGGGGGGGTTTCCTCAGGGTTCCCTGATATCCCCCACAATGAACTGGAGTTCTCAAATTGTCCAAAGTGTGAATGATTGGTGCCCCCGGCCTGGGATATTCCCTGTCTTGCCCCCAGTTTTTCCAGGATAGGCTCCGGACCCACGTGACCCTGTATAGGATAAGCGGGTATGAATCAGCAGATTGATTATTAGTTAAAACATTGATGAATCATTAGCAGCTCATTTACGAACAGCTATAACCAAACTGCTGTTATCATTCAGTCAATCTTCATTTCATTTTGAACCGCGTTTTAGATACGATCAACCACATCCTCAGATGCCAACGATGCCACTCAGCTAATCTTTTAAATTCCATCACGACTAACTGTGCCTGATATTTAAAAGTTTACTTCATGGTTCATTTCTTGATATCAATAAATGTGAAATAGTCCATCTATCCATTCACTTCCCATAAACTGATACAGTCAGGGATGTGACACGTGCCTCATTTGCTGGAAAGTGTCTCCCTTCTGAGTCCTCAGTGCCCCATTTTCAAACTTTACCAAGAGGACCCCCACCCTCACCAGTGGGTACATTTCACAGACTCCCCGTTTGCTCCTTGAAAAGTCTGTGAACGGCCCTGGATCACGGTGTCAGGGTCACGGTTAGCCTGACATCCCTCAGAGATATCGGCATACTATCGCTGTTTGACTTTCCAGCATATATGTTAATCCATTTTTTGTAACTGCTTGTCCTGTTCAAGGTCGTGGGCGGGGGGGGGGGGGGGGGGGG
>JAODLC010000047.1:4649851-4668191 GCA_026781145.1 Hippopotamyrus pictus
GGGGGCAGAGGGCCTATCCCAGACGCAAGGGGCCCAAGGCAGGGAACAACCCAGGATGGGCAACAACCCATCACAGGGCACAGTCACACACGATTCGGTAACTCCGATTAACTGTGGGGGGAAACCAGAGTTCCTGGAGGAAACCCCATGACGGAAACTCGATACCCTGGTCTGCCAGCTGTGCCAACCACTGTGCCATCATGCCAATTAATTCCACACACTTTTAATATGGAGAAATACGGAATACACACCCTTTCCCCAGTCACTGAAGATAAAACTAGGGGTGGTGGTCCGAAGCACTAAATGTAACATAAAAACACAAGACAAAGTATTTCGTAAATTTAGAAAAAAAAATCAGGAGGGTTAACACTAAATAGGATGGCTGACTCCCCCCTTAACTGTAGGCTTCCGTATTATCTGGAGTGATTGTGTTACAGGTGTGGTTAAATTAGTTAGTACCCTTCCAATAAAAAAAAAAAACAATCTCTGAAATATCTTGAAACTGACAAAAGTTTAATGGCATCCCTTATTGTTTATTCCATATTTAACACAAATCAGACTTTGCTTTTGATTATTGATTGTGTATTAACTATTCTATATAATTAAACAAATAAAAAAGTTACGGACAAAAAAGATGGTACCCTTAATTTAATATGTTGTGGCACCACCTTTTACAGCAATCACTGCCAGCAAGCGATCTCTGTGCTTCACCATGAGACGTCTGCATTTGCCAGCAGGTAGTTTGACCCACTCTTCCTGAGCAAACTGCTCAAGCTGTCTCAGGTCCGAAGGGTGGCGTCTCCACACTGCAATTTTCAGATCTTTCCATAGATGTTCAATAGGATTAAGATCTGGGCTCATGGAGGGCCATTTAAGAATAGTCCAATATTTTATTCTCAGCCATTCTTGAGTGCTTTTAGATGTATGTTTTGAGTCATTATCCTGTTGGAGGACCCATGACCTGTGACTGAGGCTGGGCTTTCTGACACTGGGCAGTATGTTTAGCTCCAGGATGCCTTCATTGTGTCCTGCACAGATTCAAGGTTCCCTGTGCCAGATGCAGCAAAGCAGCCCCAAAACCAAACAGAGCCCCTACATGTTTCACAGTAGCTAGGGTGATCTTGTCTTTTAAAGCTTAATTTTTCCTTCTGTAAACATAAAAAAGCTCCAGTTTTGTCTCATCAGTCCAAAGGACACTCTCCCAGAAACTTTGGGGCTTGTCAGCATGTATTTTGGCAAATTCCACTCTGGCTTTTTTATGTTTTTTCTGTCAATAGTTCAGTGTGGTGCAGACAATGATACCAAACAACGCAGTAGCCTGTTCTTTCCCTTTAAATAGGCTGAATGGCTGATGAAAGGTTTGAAGGCATCTGTGATAATAATTAAGGTTAAATACTGGGTTTGAAACTGTTCTATAGATTTGCAACAAAATCCCGCCTAATTATATTGGCGTTTGTTTATATCAGATGTTCTTCTTGATGCTTTATGCTTCATCATTCTTATTCTCTGTTCTCTTGGCTTCTAACTGACAGGGAACAGTGAAGTCTTATCTGCAATCTGTGGTATTTGTAACGCAAGGCATGTGCCACAATAAGATAAGATAAGATAAGATAAGATAAGATAAGATAAGATAAGATACAAATTTGAAACCAAACTATAATGCAAGGATAAATAGTCTTATTTAGGGATACTGACAAATCTGTCCATACTAATTTAGCATCTCTTTCTAAAATAAATACTGTTTCAATGAGCTGTAAGGATACCAACAAATCTGTCCATACTAATTTAGCATGTCTTTCTAAAATAAATACTGTTTCAATGAGCTGTAAGGATACCAACAAATTTGTCCCCATCTGTGTATAAGATTAAAGCATTATTTAAAGAAAACGCTATTGTAATGTTGTGTATGTCATTTATAATGTTTCCTCTTGTAATTGTATCATGATCTGACTGTTGACTTTCCCCTGCAAAGACCATAGATTCTTCTGGGACTCGTTTTATTTATATTTTTAAAAGTTAAGTTATTCACATGCACTTGGCGGTTGAGCACATGCAGATCTCAAACCGTTTTTTTTTTTTATTTAGGTCAGAAGCACGTTGTTCTTTATCATGTCCTTCAGAAAGTGGAGCATCTTCATTTCCTCAAAGCGAAATGGGTCATGGTGAAGTCGGGTTTTTCCTCTGATTCTTTGGTTACCTCGCTGCAAAAACTTTCCCTTCAACCTGAGGTTTGATCTTTTGTAATATTATTTCAACTTAATATATTTTGTGGCTACAATCGTCCCCACTCATTTCAGTTCCGTATGATTTATGCCAAAATTTCCCTTCAAAAACCTCAACTTTTTGATAAGGATGCAATTTGACCTACTGAATTATGTTGCTCTCGGTGACCAGTACAATTTAAGCGGATTCAGTGTTTCGATTGTTTGGAGGGTGAGGTTAAAATTTGAATTCACGCTTTTCAGAAATATTTTTCCGCTACTTTCCATTTCTCTGTGACATAAATGCAACTGGAAGACGTAGCTTCATACAAACGCTTCTTATCAATCTTTCTGATGTCCAAATTCATTTCTGATCAGAAAGAGAATAATTCCACACAGTCCTATGGACTGGAATACAAGTAAACATATTCAGTTTTTATACAAAGTAAATGTAAAAAAACAGTTATTAATATATATATCGAATAAGGATGCTCTATTAGAGTTATTCCAGGCAATGTTTCCAGTGATGAATGCTTACCTCCCTCCATTGCCCATGTCACACTTGTTAAGAAAAATGGCTGGAAGAGAGAGAGTCAGAGGGAAAGGTCGGCCTAACACTTAGAGCTGGAAAGTTGTACTCAACTGGTTGGTTGGAAAAAAATCTTGGTCTGGATTTTTACTTTCTGGACCTGAACTTTCCACCCCTGCTAACTTGGTTTTCTGGGGTTACAGACAGAGGTGGGTAGTTCATGTCCAGAGAGTGAAAGTCCAGACCAAGATTTAGTTTCAAACCTCTGTTTCTGTGACTCTTTATACTCAACTGGTTGGTTGAAACAAAATGTTGGTCTGGACTTTTACTCTCTGGACTTGAATTACCCACCTCTGGCTACAGAATTACTGAATTAACAACCTAAAAATCAAGCAAAGAAGATTCCACTATAAAAAAAAAAAAAACAGATTAACACATATCAGTGAAGGAGAATTGCGGTAATGCCCTGACAATAAAGGTGTAATATATTTTGTGTAATTGTGCACTCCATTTTTCATATAGTTGGTAGAATATTCTCTTGCTTGGATTACTAACATAAATCTTTTTGTTAGGTGTCCAGAAGTATAACACAACTGGATTTGGGAATATAGGCCCATTTGTCCTCACCAGACCATCAAAGGCTGTCATAGTCAGAGTAGAGAGCTGGGGGGGTCTGACCTCTTCAAACCACATGCAGGCCTTTGAATAGGCCTGAAGTCAGCCTGCAGACTTGGTTACTGCAGGAGGTCTACGTTTCTGTTCTGCAGCCACTCCACTGCTGCTTTGGCTCACTGTCATGTTGGAAAACTAACTTTTTAAAAAACGTCTCTCCCAGTTCCAGTTTTCTGACCGGGGGCAACAAGTTGTGTCCAAGAGCCTGTGTTTGATACAAATTTTTGACCCTCCCACGGACTCCAGAAGAGAAAGCAAAGAGATGAAGATAAAAAGAGCGATTCTGTGTTCTTGAGTGACTGATCTCTGAGGGATGAATCAGGTTCAGTTTTGAGACATTTTGCATTGAGGTCACAACATTCGTAGACCACAAACGCCCTTTTCTACAAAAGACCCGAATCTCCGGTGTTCTTTTGCAATCTTCAGTATAGCACTTCTCTTCTTGGCATCCTCAGATAGAGCCCACATTTGCATAGAGCCTGTGATGTGTTTATACAATGACTATTGTTGACCATTCTTTGGTAAACACTCCTTTAAAGTGGCCCTTATGGTCTTTATAATGGTTTGTGGCCCAGCGGGTTAGACTGCTGTGTCTGTGATCAGATGGTCACCAGTTCAGATACTGTGGCTGGCAGAGTGATTTTACCACTGAGCCTTGAACAAGATCCTTAACCCCAATTGCTCCAGGGACTGGCCGTCTCTGCTTTTTCAACTGTATCTTTCTTTAGATAAAAGAGAATGCAAACATATCCAGTTTCTGCCTGGGGTTGGTTTGACGTAATCTACTAAAGGTCCGGTTAGTGCCTTTGACTTCTCACTAACTTCAAATGAGAAATTATTTATCTAGTAAAGTATAAAATAATGAACGATATCACCAAATGTTGCTCGAATGTGGTGCCCACACGGGGCGGAGATTTCATGACAGAGCTGCGGCGTCAGCGTTCCCGCTGACCTACTTTTCCGGGAATCGGAACGTTTTGGGTTCGGGTCTTGTAGAATTTCCAGCCACTGAACGTGTATATAAGGGCTCGGGTGGGGCCGGGTAGCTCAGACAGAACAAAGCACTGATCGACCCCATCTAGGAGACGAACATCTGAAGCGATGGCAAAGTTCGCTGTGATCATTCCGACTCTGCTTGTCCTTCTGGTGGCACTGGTTCCACTGGGGGAGATGAGTAAGTACATAAGAGCTGTTCCAGATACATTTCAGTGCCAGCGCAAAACTTATTCATACAAATATGCTAATGTGAAACTAGGACATCACTAAGATGTCAGCGGCTGCCAGTTAGACCTCTGTGTTGTTTCTGTATTGCCCTTATGAAGACATCCGCCAGTGTTCTGTTTGTGTAGCCCAAGAGCTTCGACCTATGTAAACTGGAACATTCATCACCCACTAGCTACCTGAATACTTTTCGCCTAATATCAGTTCCGCTCCTGTACGATTTGTGATGCTGCTCTAGATATTCTCAACTAATTTCTAAAATTCAAAAAAAAAAACATAAATGCATTTGTTTACACAGGATCCGCACGGTGCTGTATGAGTTACAATGAGAAGCCAGTTCCGGTGAGCATGCTAAAGGACTACATTCCCCAGAGAATTACAGGAATCTGCAACATCAATGCAGTGATGTGAGTAAATGAGACTCCTGCAGGCGATGTCACACAGCTGTTACATGGAAAGCTGGTAAAGGGCGAAAGCTTGCAGCCATTTCGGCACTCACATGCGTGCTAATGCTGTGTTCCATTCGAACTTGGAAGTCGGAATTTCCAAGTTCCTAGTCGGAAATTTCAACTGGAATGCCCCCAAAAGTCGAAATTCCGACTCAGAAAGTCGGAGCAACCTGTGCAATCCTGACCTCAGAAATCAAGGTGGCTGCTCCCTTTATCAACAGAAGCTAAAGCTGTAGTTATTTACTGTTCATTGGCACTTACGTCTTATTTATGGCTCATTAAGCCGGTCACACATGTAGGACTGTCCAACTGCTATCTGTGGTCATATTAATATAATATTTTTTATGCACAAAATAGACGTAATGTGTACAATGGCTAACAATAACCTGGCTGGAACTTGGGTCTGTTTCAGAAAGTAAGATTTCTTGCATATCCGGATAACTTGTCAGATTTAAGGTAGCCTGGGTTAAATGTAAATGAACAAAGATAAAAATTCATTTAAACTGGGGAACCTTAAATCTGACAAGTTGTCCGGCTAAGCAAGAAATCCTGCTTTTTGAATCAGGTCCCTGGTATTGCTAAACGGCTTTCCGCCTTGCCGTATTGGAATGTGGTTAATTGATGTGTGACGTCAAGCCAACTCCGGCTTCCGACCTCCGAGGTAAACGGAACACAGAAGCGCCACACCGTTTCCACGGTGACGCCCTGCTAACTGTTACCTGCTCCTTGGAATGACACATGTGCTTATATGAGTGCTGTTCTGTCCACAGCTTCTTCACAAATAATGCAAGAAGGGTCTGCGCCAACCCCAAGGACAAATGGGTACAGAAAGCCATGAATATAATCGAGTAAGTCTGTCCTTAACTGATGCATAGTCAGTCCAAGTATGCTGTTCACTCAAGAACCATGTCAGGGAGCTGTTTATCTTTCAAATATTACATTCAGGCTCGCACTTTCCCTAAACCACTATGTATAAATAAATTTATTTGCAGCAGCAGAAAGGGCTGAACCCTGAGATGACATCAGTCCCAAAGACGACAGCCACACCTGAAGAGAATGTTCTCCTGGTTTCGATCCAGACTCAAGTTTTATAACTCGGACCACTGCTATTGTTCTGCTTTCAGAACACCGTGGTCACTCACTTAATTTCATTTGAAATGTTTTGATCAGTATTAAAACTATTAATCTAAAAGTCTGCACTTTTGTTCAAAATTTGATATCACTGATGATGTGAAACTTGAATACTGAAGATATGACAATAAATATTTTATACATGGATGAAGAACTGTGTACCATTCACTGACTACATTTTAATTTCTTAAATTTCTCTTGAAGGGCATTAAACGTAATTTAAAATTAGATTACTGTATTCTCTACTGATTTAACTATGCCGATTTGAAAGCTTTTGGTGTAAAATGTTTATAGCCTATCTGACACCTTCGGGTTTAAGGAACTTCACTTAGTTTGCGGGATCACGATAGCAAAAGAACGTACAACATTCTGAGGGATTTACCATTGACAAAGTCACTTCTCCCGAATATCTGCTGTAAAATAAACAGCTACAAACTTCTTTACTGCCGGATAAGTTATTATTACCAGCATGTGTATTACCCGTTTCCCCGTGGAAAAAAACCCGAAATCGGGGCGGCTATAAGATAACCAGATGCACAGATGGATAAATACTTGACTGTATGATGTTTCCCCCCCGCGACCCAGTGGGTTAGCGGCTTGGAAAATGGATGGATGGATGTATGATGTTTCGCGGGTTTCTCCGGCAGCGGCTGTAATTATGATACATCAGCGATGCACTTGTAGTTCCGCTGAGAGCCACCGGAGGCGGATAAGAGACAGAGGAGCGCATCGCGGCGGAAGGGCGGTGCAATCGCTCCTCTTCCCCCTGTCAACGGAAGCACATGAGCTAGGTATCAATCCAGGTGCCTTTCGGTTTATCTCCGTTTATTAGCTGAGTTACGGCCGTGCTGTAGTGTCGGGTTGGCTTGTACACCGGCTGGTTGCTCGGGAAGCGTCCCGCGGCACACGAGCAGCTGGGTCGCCGGCTGCCGGCTTTGTCCGCACATAAAACCCCTGTAATGTAATCGTTTGCATCGCGGTGGTTTGTCGTGCACGTCTGCAGTCTGACCCATCGCCTTTCAGTTCCTAAACCTACTGCTCGCAGTCCAACTTCTGTATTCAATTCTATAGCAGTCGACACGTCCATTATCCTTTCAATCGCCTTAACTGTTATTATTTATCAGGGAGGAACGTAGTATGTCATATATTCACCTTCCAGGACAATTCCGAAAATGGTATAACGATCCAGTCCATAGCTTTCAAATGCTTTCTTGTCTTTCGCTTCCTGTGCAACGATTCATAGGTGCTATATTGCAAGTTCAGTCTTATGGCCCTTCGTAGTTCTTACCTTTTACAGTTTTAATGAGCTATTCATATTAACCATTATAATCTCACTAAATGCTCTAAACTAATGTTTAATTAACTAATGTTAAAATTGAAATCTGTGTCGATTGAAAAAGCAAAACATTAATGAGATAATTTATCTGAATTCGTAGGAATGCAGGTGACGGCGATAAGCTGAGCTGTATCGGGGGCTTCCTGCTTGTACCGATGGAGCCGAGCGGCAGCCTGTTCCTAGACCCGGACTTCGCGCCGGCCGACTGTTCCCTGTTCTCTGACTGCAGCACTCCCATCGCCAGACTACAGGGGGCGGTAGAATGGATGCGCCCGCAGGTGAAAACGTCTTCTGGAGTATGCAGGCTTGTGCAATACATTGAGCAGTTTTGGCCTGTGGTCAGATCTGATGCTTGTCTTCTGCATTCTGGTTTTGTACATGCTGTTCTTGCATCACCTAGTAAATCTAGAGAATGTCAAAATTTATGAGATGGACTAATATTTTAAAAATAATAATATACCTGTCCAGGAAATCTGCTCATCGCCCAAACTCTTCCCGGAGAATCCCAAGGAAGGTCACCCAAAGCAAGGCATTCTGGGAGACTGCTGGTTCTTGTGTGCCTGCACCGCGCTGCTGAAGAGCAAGCATTTGATGGACAAGGTAGTGCTAACAGACCCAGACTCTCTGCTAAAATGGGTCTGTTTATCTTCCTCTATGCTCTGCTTGTGAAATGGGGCTGGTTGGAGTTAACATTCACCAAGCGTTCTTTATGCCTGATGTCAGTGTTGTCACCACAGGTGTTTCCTCCAGGACAGCCACAATGGGGTGATTGTGGCTATAAGGGCGAGTTCCGCTTCCGCTTCTGGAGGTTTGGCCGCTGGGTGGATGTCCAGGTGGACGACTGTCTGCCCTGCCTGAGCTCCAGGCTCTGCTTCTCTCGCTGCCAGTCTCCCGGCGTGTTCTGGGTGCCATTACTGGAGAAAGCTTACGCTAAGTGAGTACTCCTGAAAAGCTAATGCTAACCACCGCTAGCGATCTAGCGTGTGGATGCTGATCTTTCGTCAAAGCCAGACTGACTGGTTACTTGTGAAGTTAGCCCAACTGCAGTGGTCTTCAGAATATTAATATGTACTTACTGCACTGTAATTATTAAATCAGTTTGTCTGAGTGGCTTGTATGTCCTTACTATCCATCTACTAATTTGCTACAGTTTCATCCCTAACATCTATTTAATTAATACTGTGTAATAGCTTGGTTTTTTTCAGGATTCTGTTTGTGTACTTTTTAGTTTGCACCACGTTCAGTTGTTTGCACGCCGTTCTGTCTTTGCATCTTTCTTGTTTTGCACTGCATGTATGTTTGTCTGTGCCCTCCGTACCTGCCGCTGTATGTACAAGAAATTCCCTCTAGCATCAATTAAGTTGATGTACCGCAACATAAATCTTTCATAGGCTCCGTGGCTCTTATGAGCAGCTGTGGGCTGGACAGGTGGCTGAAGCCTTTGTAGACCTCACCGGGGGACTGGCTGAGCAGTGGAGCCTGAAGGACTCTGGGAATGAGGAAGACCCACTTAGACAGACGGACAAGGGAAGACGGAGGCTTGATCTTGACAGTCTTCAGGCTGTGAAAGGCCTGTGTTTGATCAGTGGCTCTGTGCACAGTGCCCCTGGTGGTAAGAGCTGAAAGAGCAGTTATATTCTTGAGTGGATTAAACCAGGGGTGGGCATACCCAGCGGTCCTTTCTGGATAAAATTGGCCACCCCTGGATTAAACTGTTCCTTTAACAAAACACTATGAACTAAAATGTTTATTTTGTGTAAGGCTTGGGTCAGTCATTCACAGTATCTTTCAGAACGTACAAAGCAAATGTTTGTATTTTATGGGGCTGGTCTTTCTGAAATTAACCGTAAGATCCTCTCTTTGCCTTCATGACAGTCTTGACTCTCTCCTTTGTACCTTTTGGTACATGTAACTTAAACAGAGTGGAAGGTCACTCTCTGCACGAAAGCCAAGCAGCACCGGTTGCTGGAAACGGCAAGATTTTATTTTGCCGTGTCGCTCCATGTTTGGTTCGGAGCGTCGCTTTGGCACGAGTGCAGAAGCGGTCGACGCCGGCTGTAGGTGTGCCCTCTCTGTGTCCCAGGTGCCAGTGAGCTTGGGCAGTACCACGCACTCGGCGTGATGGAATGGATGGACGTACCATTGGCTTCCGGGGCAGCGGTGCGTCTGCTGAGGGTTCGAAACCCCTGGGGCCGGCCTACCTGGGGAGGTGCCTGGAGAGAAGGGTTAGTGTGCGTTTTTTAAGGGACGGAGCATTTTGGATGGGGATTGGGGCGGGGGGGTGGGGGGGGGGAGGGACTAAAGGCTTTTCTGACCAATAGATGGAGGATGTGCTTCATGGTGTGAGGTGGAGGACGGCAGCAGAAAAATTGTGTATGTTTACATCACATCATTTAGTGGGGAGCGTTGGGAACAAATGGACCAAAACTGTGCTCTGGACCTACTGAGCCGTACAGAGGAAGGAGAGTTCTGGATGGAGGAGGCGGAGTTCCTAGAAGAATTCGATGAGGTCACAGTGGGCTATCCAATCAGCAGCCAAGGATTTATTTTAAGTATTTATACAGGTACAGACAGGGTTCATTGTTACTGCATGTCATTTGGCTTTGATCCGGATCCCGATGCAATCGATTGTGATCTTATGTCTGTCCAATAGGCTGCGAGTTGCCACACAGCCATCAAATAGGCAGCTGTTGGATCAAAGGTCACTCTTCAGGCGGTTGCCGTAACAACAGTAGCTTTGGCAGCAACCCAAAGTTCTGGCTGCAAATGAAGGATCCGGGGGAGGTGCTGGTGTCGCTGCTCCAGCACCGATTATGGAGGAACTCTGCCGACTCTAAGGGTTGCATCGACTCCGTAGGACCACAAGGGGGCAGCAGAGGGCCTGACTTCCAGCATCATGCCATTGGACTTCACATTTGGAAGGTTTTTTTTACCTATCACAAGTATCATAGAACTTAAACACCTATGTGGGTACAAAGTAATTTCAGTGTTGACTTGGTTAATGAGGTAATTCTTATTGTATAATATTTTTCTCAAACCCTGTCCTTAGATGACCCTGTTTTTAATTGCGTGTGGTAATGGAGTTTGTGTCCATGTTTCTCTTTTTCAGGTGGAGAAGAAGCAGTTTAACCTGGTTGGGACCCTGAACGAGCCGGCCAGTGTGTCGACACACTGCCACGCCTACCAGCGTGAGGTCAGCGTGCAAGCAAATCTCAGCGCGGGTGCCTACCTCGTCGTGCCCAGCACCTTCCTCCCGGGGGCAGAAGCGAGCTTCCTGCTGCGGGTCTTTTCCTCCGCGGCCCTCGTCCTGAGGTGGGTGAGGCTACCAGTGGAGCCGAACTCCGGTTCGGTGGGGGCGGGCAGGCGCCTGGTGACGCTCTGCCTCTCCCACCCCCCAGCCTAATAAAAGCCCCTGGGGTCCCGCCGCTGGCGGTTCCGGATGGAGAGTGGGAGATCCACTCTTCCCAGGGGTCCTGGGTCCCGGGGCAGTCTGCAGGCGGCAGCCGGAACTTCCCCTCCCACTGGACGAACCCACATGTGCTGCTTCTGGTGAGCCTGCGGTGCGAGGAGCCCAATGTGAGGGTCAGTCTCCGGCAGCACTGCCCCTCCAGCGCATTTCTGCCCATCGGCTTCCACGTCTATCAGGTATGCAGGGCTGACTGTGGCTTTACTGCACTCTCGCATAGTCAATATAAAAAAATATATATATTTTCTCCATATTGGCAAAACTGCTCCCCCCACTGGCAAATCACAAATTTGTAACACTTCCCTGCAGAAGTCTGAGGAGCGCTTGTTTTTATTTACTCATTTTATTGTTGGATTTGTTATGATGAATTTCTGTTAATAAAGTTTTCTTGAAAGTTGAGCCCATGCAGGTCACAGGGGGTGTTTCTCAATATACGTACTTGACTGTACTTGTGTTCTCTAACCTGTTTTACATCATCTTCCATTGCCGAAGAGCAGTTCCCATACTCAAGAACAGAGGTTACAGCAGACGGTAAAAATGTACTTGTCCTGCCCTAAATATGAAGGATATGTCAGTTGCATCTTCGCCAAATGAGATCAATCCCATGATTCTTTGCGCCCCGAGTTCTTAGAAGGCAAGTTAGCGAGACCGGTCTTGCCAAGACCACAAGTACAGTCTTTGCGTCTTTAGTACTGAGAAACACCAGGGTTTCGCTGTTGTCCCTTAAAGGGACATTACATCCCTGATCTGCTCCAGAAAACATCCACCTGTATAAATGGGTGAAATCTGTTTCTTTGGGGGAGGGGTCCCTCAGAGGCCTCAGCTTGCAGAAGCAGCCAGCCAGATGTGACCTTTTTAAGGTGGTATCTGTAAATTGGCGGGCCTTGGAAGGGTATAGATAATGGGATCATGTAACATCATGCCGCATGATTGGCCTCATGTTTGTGCAGCTTCAGCATAGTCACTGGTGTGTGCTTGTGTGTTTTTTTTTTTTTGTGGTGGGGGGGTTGCGGGGTTCGCCAGGTTCCCGACGGGTCTGTAGAACCCCGCATCACCCAAGGCCAGGAGCCCCAGGCCAGCTGTGTGCCTCACTGCTACACCCAGGAGGTCAGCCTCCAGTGCAGCCTGCCCCCAGGGTCCTACGCTGTCGTCCCGTCCACCTACCAGCCGGACAGTGAGGGGAACTTCACCCTCACCGTGTCCCGGAAAGTTCTCAGGTACCAGCGCTCCTCAGGGTGGAGGGAGGGTCAGTCAATGAACAAATACATACTTTTCTGTTCCATTTTTCATAAATGCACTTCAAATGGCTCCTTAGTTTAAATGAGGCCAGAATAGATTATTTACTAGATAGACTGCTGTGTAGGTGGAAATTCATCTACTCATCTTTAAAACTGTAAATATATATGTTTCTGTCCCTCACCGTACAGTCGTGACTCTATTCAGTTGAACAGGCAGCTGTTTGGGTCAGAGGTGGGTTGGTCAGGTCCAGAGAGCAAAAGTCCAGACCAAGATTTTGTTACTCTGTGACTGTGATTCTTTATACTGAACTGGGTGGTTGAAATAAAATCTTGGTCTGGATTTTTACTCTCTGGACCTATACTACCCACCTCTGGTTTTGGCTACATTGGCGTGGATGCTGCAAAGACACGGAGGGCTGTAGTAAAGAGTGTAATAATGTAGTAAAGTGGACTGAGGTTTTATTGTTTATATACAGGAAGGTGGTAACAAGCCAGGAATCTCTGGGGAGTGTTGTGCGGGAGGTGAGTGTCGCCGGCCACTTAGGTTTGCAGCTGGTCTCAGATCAGATCACTTGTATACACATGCACATATCCAAATGCACCACACACAATGTAGACACCTAAAGTGCTCGGTGTACAGAGGTCTATACTCTTTTGAAGCTTTTTGTTTTTCTGTTTAATACTGGGAGGTTGTTCATTTCCCTTATTTACAAAGATGCAACAAAGAATAACAAGGGCACACCCCCCCCCCCCCCAAAAGGGAAAAAAAAATTGTTGGTTTTTATTGAATGACATCATGATTCATTATTAAGGGTGACGAGACATTTTGTGTCTTGCCCCCCCACCCCCACCACCCCGCTGTCGGCAGACCTCTTACATCTCCGCGATGCGCAGCTAGGTCACTGACATGAATCCGGCCCTTGGCCTGAGATGAAAGCTTGACCCCCCCCCACCCCCAATGGATTTGGCCCAGCTGGCGGAGGAGTGCTTGGAGCGGGGGCATCCACCGCCGGGGCCCTAATCATGGCCGATGGGGGCCGCTGGCATAAAAAAGCAGACCGCCTCTGAAGAGGTCTGCTCCTCTTTCTCTGCTTTCTGCACAAAGGCAACACTCACATTATGACACCCCCCCCCGCCTTTGGCGCTGGGGGCAGGAGCAGGAACTCGCTCGCCTCCATGTGGGACAGAAACCGTCCACGATGATGGAGCAGAATGACCCCTCCCGCAACCGGGGACATGCCGGTGCCTTTGGAAGGGGTACTGGCTGGGATAATGCTGAAGATACCCTAGATTGCGGGTGGGTGGGGCGATGGCTTTATTGCGCTGTCACCTTCTGTAGATGTCCGACCCCCCGCCTCCAGCGCACACAGACTGCTTGTGCCGTCAGATGCTTAAACATGGATGCAGGTTTTCTCTGCGATGGACCAAAGGACTTGGACAGTGTACCAGTACATCCTGTGCTGTAACATCCACCCCCAACTGCATCTGTACCTTCTCAACTGTATTTTAGAGAAACACAATAAACATTATCGGTGTCACTGTTTCTCTTGTCGTTGGGATCTGTCTGTTAGCTTGGAACATTGGACGAAAAATGTAGAATCTGTACAAGTCACAAGTTTCAGTAACTGTGCTTGGTCGTTAAATATTTTTGCCGTTCAACCTGTGATCATACCTGTGAAATTCCTTTTTGCGAAAGATTATTCTAACAGTACTTTCATGTTATTTCACTTTCTGGAAAAAACTCCCGATCTGTCTCCACTGCCTTGATACCAGTATCTTGGTTGTGCTGTAATGGGCAATCCAATACTTTATTTTTTAATAGTCTGTCTTGTGGAAAGGAGGACAATTTAAATGTCACATGTTTATGATAAATTTAGGAGCTGACTGGTATCTATGTACTGTGGGGGGGAAACAACATAAATACCTCTCACCTACTCCAGCTGAGTAAGAAAGTCATGTTACACCACCATACAGCGGAATATACCGTTTTCATAGCAAAACACTTAAATGCCCACGACACCCAGGAACCTTTGGAAAAATGTATTTTAATCAGCAACATACTACGTGTGTATTATATTTCCCAAAACAGTTAGGATCTTGCAATAAAGCTCCTGTAAGTTAATGTGACAAGACATTCAAACGTTATTATATTAGACACACGTCACCTCTGACAAACATGGAAGGATATGCTTTATAGAGCGCCCTCTAGCGTTTGCTGCCACGGCACATTTTAGTGAAAACGCGTGAACACGCATCATTTACAAATACGTTCATTTGATGAATTCGTTTAATTCTTTCAATAAAACTTTGCAAAATAAATTATGCACACGGTATGTTTTGACTGCGATGTTGTCTTAAAGTTTCTTGCCGAAAATCGGAGCTTTGAATCTCTCGAGCATCCTGCATGAATACGACTTAACTGGAGAGACAAAACTGGGCTTTTCTAGACTTTAGCTGGTGGTCGGAAGGAATAAGAAAAACAGAAATAAAAACTCTGCAGCAGTATACAGAGCACATGCGCCCCCGCCCTGCTCCGCCGCCGCCGCCCCCCTCCGCCGCGATGCGCGTTCTCGCCGCAGCGTGTGCGCGTCGCTGCCGTTCCTGCGGAATCCAGGGGGGCTGTTGTCAGACTCCGGAGACAGACACCCACCTAGTAAATAATGAACAACAAATTTGACGCGTGAGTAAGCTAAGTCGGCGTCCGGAGGCCGCACGTTGCCGTTTGAGAGGGTGGCGGCGCGGTCGCTGCGGAGCCCCTTCTCGCCGTACGGAGAGAGGCGTGTCTGCACGCGCCTGCACGGGCTGCGGTGTCACGCGTCCCCGCATGTCTTTTGCATGCATGATTGGGGGGCGAATGCATCCAGTATTCTTGCATAATAAATCTCATTTGAATGAAATAAAGCACTTATTTTATAGCGATCAAGGCCCATTGGGCCTTCGCTGAATCCCCGGATTGCAAGTCGGTGAGAGGCTCGGGCAGGTGCGGTGGGAACTGGTGACAAACTGCCCCATGCACTGGCACATGCTGGGGACACTTAAAGCGAGGATATCTTCAAATAAATATAAATCCGTAAATGTTTGGCATCACAAACATCATTTATCGGCATTGCATTGTTGATAATACTGATGATAGTTGCAAAAAGTAGTTCAATGTACAAAAAAACTTTGCAGGCTCCTCTAGCTTAATGCTTGAACGTGACTGCAGAGATATAGCGAGTTTACCGTGTTGCACTTCTGCAAATCCGCACGCAACTCGTTTCGCATTTATTATCATACTATGTCACCAGAACCGACACGGGAAGCCTTCCTAACCTTTTTAAAAAATTATTTCACCCTAGCCGTTTTACCTATTGACAACTTAACACGACGTGTTGTTTTACTAAAATCCTGGTTTACTTATTGCGACAAAGTGAGTGAAGCGCCGGGGGGGGGGGCTTTTATTTTGAAGAAGCCATTGCTGTTCAGTAAAGGCCTGTTCTTTCATTTCACTTATTGCCATCAGTAGCTTTTTTGTTGACTGATCGCCTACACAACTTTAAAATGCAAGTACACGTGTGCATTCAAGACAAAGATCTTATGGAATTTAACTCGTCGATTTCCCCTAAAATAACACTTTGTTCTGTTCATTTAAACACCGTTTCACCTTCTGTTGAGCTTTATCTTCGTTTATTATTTATGTTATATTTTATCTCCCATTCTTGGCGAAAAACGGCAGAAAATGTACATAAAGTACATCATTATCAACAAATTGTTGTATACCTTTTTAAAGCATTTTTACGTTGTAATGTGTGCCTTGAAGTGCCTTGACGCGGAGGATAACTTTTTAAGAGCAGTAGAACCAGATTATCGGCTCGTTGCACTTTTCGGATTTTCTTAGTGTTGACGGGTGGTTTGTATTTGTACGCGATCCAGCTCCATAAACAGTGTGTTTATAATGTAATTGTTAATAATGAATAAACCGCCGTAATGCATTCCAATATCAACTGTCAAAGTAAAATATTTTAGCCGACACTGTGTTGGGAGTGAGATGTGATCGTTTTATAATCGGTTACTGCCACCGTTGTCGTGTTGCACACTTGCCTGTGGTGTGTGTGTGTGTGTGTGTGTGTGTAAATGTGTAATAAATCTCCTACCTCCTGCAGTCTGAAAGATGACGACAGCGGCGACCACGATCAGAACGAGGACAGCGGCTCACCGAAAGAGTGTGAGAAGGAAGAAAGCGATGAGGAAGATAAGGAGCAGAACACTGCCAAAAAGAAGGTGTGTGTGTGTGTGTGTCTATGTGTGTCTGTGTGTGTGTTTGGTGAGGTGGGTAGGAGTTCTGCAAATTGGCCTTCAAACATTAACCACGTTGGTGTCCATTTACACTGGGAGCACAGTGTAAGTAAAGAACAGAAGTTCTAAGAAGTTTTTAACCTTAACCACTGGATTGACGTGCCTTGTCTTCATCCCCAGACAGTCGTACCTGGGGCCGGGGAGCACCCCCTGCAGTATAACTACACCTTCTGGTACTCGCGTCGCACCCCGGGACGGCCAGCCAGCTCCCAGAGCTACGAGCAGAACATCAAGCAGATTGGTAGTTTTGCCTCTGTGAGTCGGCATTGAGTGTCCAGCACATCTCAGACATCATCGGGGCTCTCAGACTGGCCCATTTCTTAGTTTTGTCCTCATAATGTTCAAACATTAATGTTTGAGCAGAACAAACAAGTTATTGTAAAGGTTCAGTTCTGTATTGTCATTGTAAGCGACAGCACTAAGGCCTGCTTGAGTATTGTGAACCCTTTACATCATCTTCCATCGCCAAAGATCAGTTCCAATACTAAGAACACAAGTACAGAGGACAGTATAAATTCCCAGATGTTGTTCTTGCTCCGCCCAAAATATCAAGCTTACGTCGGTTGCATCCATGCCAAACGAGACCAATCCCATATTTCTTTGCGCCCCAAGTTTGTTCTTGGAAGGCAAGTTAGCAAGACCGGTCTTGCCAAGACCACAAGTATGATTTTTTTGCATTCTTGGTACTGAGATTCATCCGATGTGTCTTGTGTTTTGCTTTTGTTTCTGTAAAGCATTTTATGGAAGTATGTTATTGTAAAAGTATTATTCTTAAGTAATTATTATTTAGTAATGTAAGTATCCAGTGTTGGGCATTTCAGGTTCAGAAGCTACAAATCCTGACCAGGATTTTGTTTTTACCAACCAGTTCAGCATAAGGAGTCACAGTCACAGAGTACTCAGCTGCTGGGTAGAAACAAAATCATGGTCTGGATTTGTAGCTTCTGGACCTGAAATACCCAACACTGTAAGTATCTGAGTCATGCTGACTTGCTGAAACGGTTGATTTTCTTCTTGGGAAGGTGGAGCAGTTCTGGCGCTTCTACAGTCACATGATCCGGCCCGGCGACCTGACGGGCCACAGCGACTTCCACCTCTTCAAAGAGGGCATCAAACCCATGTGGGAGGTAGCCTGTGAGGCCAGAATGTACCCTGATATGGGGAAGGTGGCACTACTGGGGAACTGCAAGTAATATTATGAATAAATGGCGAATTCTGGATCTAAGACTCACATAATCAGTGGAAGATAATTAACTGCTGCACCTTAGAGTGGCAGAAATAATTCACATAAAAAGTTATTGATTAGTTTATTTGTTTAGCAGACACTTTTATCCAGTGTAACATACTTTTTTTGACTCCCTGAAGCATTTGGAATTATGAGTCTTGTTCAAGGCCCCAATAATGAAATCACCCCGTGTGAAGCTGTACGTTATACCTTGGGCAGTGTTTTGTATGCTGTGGTGCTAAAGTGATTTGTATTCAAGTTTGATATTTTTATACATTGTTACATTGTTAAACATCGTTGCCACAATGTCTGTGTGAGGTATGACATCAGTTAATGGCCCACGCTGTAGTTTGAGATTAACTGCCCACCCTGGCAGTCTGCCAGCTCTAGGATTTGAACCAATAACCCTCCGATCATAAGCACAGCATCTTAACCCTCCGAACCTTAATCTCTTAATTTCCTACCCACCTTCCCCCATCCTGCCCCCCATCCCCGTCCCCCCCCCACCCCAGGATGATGCGAATAAGAGTGGTGGCA
>JAODLC010000047.1:4705549-4716107 GCA_026781145.1 Hippopotamyrus pictus
AATGGGACAACCGGATAATTCCAAAGTCACCTCTCCGACCCACCGCCAAAGAGGACACGCCCACCCACGCTGGTTCCTCCTCGGCCACACGAACCACTCGCTTAGAACCACCCCCCAGTAGAGATGGGCCTGACGAGGGACCCCCCCACCGCCCGCAGGCCCTTCCCAGCCATGGCAGGAGCACCCAAAAATACACCAACTATTAACCTGAAAACCTCTGCATCAGACATGACTTTACGAACTCTGCAGATGGACCAACTCCAGCAGACAGAAGTAAGCGAGCCAAGAACGAAACAAAAAGAGTATAAAATCTCAGCACGAACTCAGACGCGCCGGGTGTCTCGGGATGATAGCAATGACACAGTTTATAAATGTCCTTCATTTATATACAGTGCATCAGCCCAACATCATGCATCACATACCTGAGACGATACCGTTTATATACGAGCGATATTTATAATCTGCTGTCATTCCTATGTGTATCAGTCATGGACACAGGAATCCCAGTGGTATCATTCCTATAGATAAAAGTATAACATTTTAATGATATGCTATATAGAGAAATGATAAAGCATTGTTCAGTTCACATGTACAGTAGTGATATGGTTTAGATGTGAAGGACATATTTATTTATAGCCTATGGAAATTGATTTTAAGGCATTCTTCTCCCACATGGTAATAAAAGTGAAGGCAGTGGCAGCGGCGTCCCCGCCGTCCCTGGGAACAGCTCGATAGTGAGCCGGCTCCGCGCACCTCCCCGCCGGCCCCGCCGGCTCCGCTCACCTCCCCGACGATCCCTCTCAGCAGAAAAGGCGGGTCACCGCCAGCAGCCACCTTTCCCATGACCTGTGTGTACCCTGACTGGCTGAGGGGACACTACTGTAAATATTACCCCTCCTCAGGATGGGGGGGGTGTCAACACCATCACACTCAAGTGGGATACCACCTATCCCAAATTGAAAGGGAGGTAAATACTCAAGAATGGACACCCACCCCCCTTTTGAGGTTGCAGGGTCAAATTCCTCACCCTCATTCAGGCCTAGAGATCTGACTCCCCTGTTGGGTTTGAGGGGGGGGGGGGGGCAGGGGTTGAATGGTTAGATGGAGGTTCAGCTTCAATGCGAGCAGCAGGAAGGAGGGGATTTAAAAGGGGGAGGGAGTTGCTATATGCAAGACAGCAATGGCAAGGTGTGCAAGAGCATGCCATTCAGGCTACCCACGCCAGCCTGTAGGGGGCAGCAAGGCTCACAGGCCCCTAACCAAATGCAAAAGTAGACCGCATTTCTTCAGATGATGACTAATGCGATATTATGGAGGCTGCTACAAGTTCTGGGACTCTGGGACTGCGGCCCTGCTTCTGCGCCAAAGTGGGCTGAGCGCTACGATTTAGCAGGACTTACAGGACAGTGGACCGATTCTCCCAGGCCGCAAACATCAGGTCGCTGCCCAAACACGCCCAGGCGAACCCTCATGTTACCCACTCCCCCACACCCAGTATCTCAAGGTTTTTTTTTTTTTATGACCCTATCATTCCCCTAGAGCCTGCAGACCCCAGAGAAGGACCTTCAGGGACCACCCCCTTATCTCGTCATCAAATTGTCAACGACTGACGAGGAGCGCAACAAAAAACTCAGCACAATGGGCAAATATTAGTCTGTAAAAAGCTCAACATCAAACGGCGAATTCCTCCTCGGGGCAGGTCACAACCATCAAAGGGAGGTGGGCCTGCAGAGACCATGCGCCCCAGCAGCACTCCCACGCAGCGGTGGGACCATGCCAATTTGGGCGCGGCCCCCAGTGTCAATGGAACGGGCCCTTTGGCCAACAGAGATCATTCAAGTCACATAATTCCTTGCAGGGGATTCAAGGCATCCATACCACCAAACAGTTCCACAGCAAATCATCATAGGACATCAGCACATAGTCGGAACCTTCGCTCTAGGAAGGGCTACAGGAGGGGACAGTCATGGTGTCGCAGGGAGGTGACATCAACACTGTGCTCCAGAAAATGGCTGTCCAGTGCCCAGAGTTCAGATGGGGAAGCACTGGAATACTTACACACACACCCAGGACACAGAAACGTGCAGGAATTCAGACAGAACCAGACAAGTGCTGCTCCCCCCTTACTGCTAATTGCATTTTGTTGGCGTGAAGTGGAAAGGCAGGAGGGACCGGAGGATAAGCCAATTAGCAGCCACAGGGACACTAAGAGAGCCAAGGGCGTATTTGTGAAACATCGCCGTTGTCCTTTAATCTCGACGGACCGCAGAATTGGCCAGAACTCGGGAAAAGGGCTTGTACATTCTCACTATTCGTGGAGAGCGGAAGCATTTCATTTATGGCTCCGTTGCTTTAAGACTGATCGTCAAAAAATAGGCATCCCATCTTGGGTGTCCCCCAATCTCATGCTCTGTGCTACAGGCCCACCAATCAGCACTGGATGCAAGAAAAACGGAGGGATATGCAAATATGGGCTGACATACAGATATTAAAGCATGCTGGGGGATAACAAACAAAACCGTTATCATGATGTCAGTGTAGTTTCTTGTGCCATAATTATAAATTACTACAAATGACTACTGCCATTAATATAAATTAGTAGGTGTTAATTTCATATCCATGGAAATGGAATTAAGGTTCACAAACGCTTTGATCCCACCCCCACCACCGTTGGCCCCACCCACAGAGGCAGGACACATCCCACCAGGCAGCCAGAGAGACATGCCACCGGAGAGCAGCGGTCAAGCGGCAGCTTGCGGAAGATACCAACGCGGCCGTCCGCGCTCTAGGGGAAACGGAGTCGCGGAGCCGCGTGGGAGAGCGAGAGACGACAGGCCGGGAGGCAGCGGAGGGCACGGCGCCAACATCCACGTCTTAAAAAGTACTCCACATGAGGGAGGGAGGGAGGGAGGGAGGAAACACACACACTCACTCACGCTACAGAACCCCGCTGGGGTCCACAACCGCCGAAACCCTAACAGTGGCACCTTTTAACGCCAAACAGAGCAGCATTACATGCAAAGGAGCTCTGTTTATGTGGTGAACAGCCCGTCGCCGTTAAAAAGGCTCAGCAAAAGGCCCATTGGCCTTGGGTCGTCTTATAATCTTTTCTTGACTCAACCATTACAGGTTTTTCCTCTCGACAGGAAATCATCTGGTTCAAAACATAGCCCCACAGAAAGCTCGACGGAGCCAGAGCACAGCGTGTCTGCGATAAAAGCCCGACACCCTTAACATTTTACTACAGGCAACGTATATCGTACCGAGTAAAACATCCAGGGTGTTAAGTATACACTGTAAAATACTCTGAGTGTCAGCTTAATACATCCAGACGAGCGTCTCGAGACCTATTTTGCGACGGAGGCACAATGCTTCCCGGCTAATCCGTGGACGCCCCACGGCACAGCGTGCCAAATTAAAACTTCCAGCTTTTATTTTCCAGGGCATGCAGGGAACAAAGTCTTCTATTACAGGCACACCCCAAGGACCAATTCAGTGCATTTAGCGTGCATGCTAGGCCAGGCCTCCGGGTGCTCACACCGCAGCGGACATTCCCAGACCCGGAACCAAACAACACCCTTTCACTTTCACCCTTTAAGTGGGTCTGCACGCAGCCCACACAGCCCCCCCCCACGGTGATGACTGTCTGGGCCGAGCTCCTGGCGGACCAAGAGCTGGTGCACACAGTCGCAGTTCACTCCTTCGGATGGAAGATGGACAGTCTCAGGCTGCCAAACAGGAGCCACTACCAGCGGGTGAACTGTGCTGTAAAAACACACTCAAGTCCCCAAATAAAGCCGCTGTATGCACAGGACTGAGCAAGCTTCCTGACAGGTGTGTGTGTGTGTGTGTAAGCAGCATAGGATACCGATTCACATTTACAGTACATGTACATTTATTTAGCATCCAAAGTCACGTAAAAGCCACCCATATAACACCATAAGTATAAATCTATCAACTGCTCCTAGGCTGAACTTTCAATAATAACGGTCACAAGTGCAAACTTGCGTCGGAGAACGTACATTTTGTTTGTAACTACTTTTTATTCTCCCTCACATTAATTTTGAAATGCTATCATCAACTGCCTTAGTAGCATTGCTATACTTCGTGCACATCCACGTATAGTTTGCACTGGACAAAAAAAAAATCTCCCAACCTCTCTCTAAATCCTTCCAAGTAAAGTCAAACACTACGTGGCAAGTGCGTCTTCCAAGAGACCTTCACCCACTGACACCATACGTTTTATATTGTTTCTTGGGCTAAAAATACGATTTCTGGTCACAATGTGACGAAGTATAATTTTTAACCACAAAAATAGCCAAGAGGATGAACGACTATAATGCAATAAGAACAGTTCATGCGGCCCGTCTACGATAATAAATAGCATATTCCAAGACGCCAGGAAAAAAAACACGTCAGACGGACTTAGCGAGACAAAAGCGCGCCTCCTCCGGCAAGGAATAAGACTTTCTTCTGCATAGATAATTTCTCTTGATTAAACGTGCAGGCGGGGGAAGGGGGGGGTGCAGTCAGCTGTTGGAAGTCGTCATGAAAAGCTGGCGGGGAGGGGGGGTAGGTGGCAGGGTTATTCTGGGGGGGAGCTTCGCCTTTCCGCTGCGGAATTTCATCTGACGTCATATATTTAAGATCACATTTCTGCTGCTCGCCTCCGATGATGTTTCTCTTCTCCAATCTGGCCCCTGGATCCAGACTAAATCTTAGAGAAGGAAAAGAAAAAAAAAGCCTCGAGGCTATGCATTCCTCAATAAATGCCTCCATTAAATAAGCCTCACCTGAACGACACATGGCACTAAGGGCGGCTGGTGGGGGGTGGGGGTGCCTCACACTAATACTTAGTGCAACAAAAACACCGGTCATTTCCGCGCTTTCACGCCTGTTAGCCTAATGCATCAATGCTAACTTTACTGATTTCGCCATTATGCAATAAAAAGTGTGTAAAGTTAAAAAAAAAAATACAAAAATAACACTGAATATTTTCTTAAAGTTTTGTTATGTATGCAATTTTATTATTATATATGACACCGCCAATGCGGAAAGGCGAAGGAATCTTTAAAAAGTTAGAGAGAAAAAAGATCCCAGGCTAAACCCAAAGTGGGACAGCGAAGTTCATACTTTAGGAACTTGGAGACAAGTCGCTCTTTAAGCAGGATCCCGACTCTCTGGATTACTAGGCTATGATGGAGTTCAGCACATCCCCTCCACATCGCCAGCTCTAGCGTATCCTCACAGACACTTCGCACCTCCCTGAATCCCCTAAACAGCTCCCCGGGAAAGGTTATATAGTATTGCACTGTCGTTTTTTAACAAAGCCGAAGAATAGCCTCTCAACAAAAAGACGTGATGCTTACACAAAACGCAGAGTCGGGGGTGCATTTTATTACGGGTATTTAGTAAAGGCACAATCGCTTTCCTTTCCAGAATTTTCTCTAAAAAAAAAAAAAAATCATCATACAGATCCAGCGCCAAAGCAAAACTTAAAAAAGAGCGACGCACAAGTTTGGAAGACCGCAAGAAATAAATCACAGACTGCGCTTCTCTCTAAAGTTAAGAAAATACATAAATCGTGCACTCTGCGAGTCTAAACCAAAAATATGAAAACAAATGGTTTCTCTTGTGCATCTAGCAGTTCATACAGCACCATAACCCGCTCCAGACGGACTTTTAAATGCGATCGAAACGATCAAACACACCACGTCTGCTTTCGATCAAACACCGAGACATCTTTTGTATATTAATAATTAACTCTAAGTTTCGTTTCTCTTTTCGCAGAAGTTATTCCCCCCACTTTTCCTCCTGCTCTTAGCAAACTTTCGACTACCGGCGTCATGTCGCTCCAGGCAGTTAATTTTAAGATCTCCGTAACTTCGAAATATCTCTTTTAGGTCTACATTAAATGTCACTTTCGGCCGCTTCCCAGACATCGTGAGCTCAAAAAAAGCGTCATTTCCTTACCTCGCTGCAATAAAATTATCTTCAAAAGAGCGGCAGATCTCCACTTTTCCCCCCAGTTAAGATTTTGGCAATCCCCAGTTCGTCTGCCCACTGCTAGACCGCTCTTTGGGAGATTCCGCCATGTCAATTATGTCTCGGCGCACATGTGAGCGAAGACCGCCCCCTCTTACCGTAATATTTATAATAAACAAGCAGCGGGCGGTGAGCCCCGCTTTTTTGATTTTAACTTGCGTTTCTCAGATATAACCCAATAAATAAAACGTCCCACAGTTAATTTAAGATTTTGCTTAATCTCCGAAAACCAAGCGGCTGTTTCAGACTACATTTTAAAATTATTGAACAGTTTATTGATGATATTTTTTGTGTAGAAACTTTAAAAATATATATCATGGTTTAAACGTTTTTCTCATAACTTTTAGGTGTTTGCTGACGTTTTTCTGCGAAGAAAAAAACGGGACAACGTTTAAAAAGTACAAATCAAATGATAATTTTTTTGCCATAATATAGGCCTGGGATGTTTTTCAGAACTGTCGTTTTCGTATAATGTAATAAACTCTATATGCATTTGTTGCTAAAGGCCTGATGTGGGACAGACACTTAGCTGGAATGTGTAACTGACAAATGTTTAGCTTAAACTTTCAAAATAATGAGAGCCTTTGTTAATTTTACTCAAAATTATTCACATGATGCATGGCCTAAGCTGGAATCCCAGACTTGCTTTGCCTAGTAAATCAGAAATGTTGTACAGCAGCTAGGCCTAGATGGGACTTCCACAAATCTGAAGTCACACAAGAGTCCCTCTCCATCCAAATAAACTACAGACTGGATACTTCGTGATCTGCAGTGTAAATATTTTTGCATTCTTTGAGAAACAATGACAGTTCCCATATGCGCGGAATCCCGTTTATTTGCTTGCTTGTTTCCCAGCTGGTGAGTCAGAAGGAGCAGAACAAAGATCCCATAAGAATTAATGCTATTTAGGCCTGCCGTCCCTCTGGGGTGTCCACATCTTCAAACACCCAGTGACACAGCAAGGTTCGGCTGATGAGGGGGACCCATTACCGGTTACACTGTGCGATGCATCCCGATGGTTCCATTCAGAGGTCCTGCTTCTTTAGGTCCAGTAATCGCCCTCTGGGGCTAAATGTAGGAGAAAGGAAAATGGTGGCGTTTAATTACTTTAGATATTGCGGCAAATTCAAGTCGCCCTTACTTTTGGAGATAAACTTTACCGAATTCATACAAAAATGCTTCACATTTACAATTAATGTGATATTATTAATAGAAACCTTTAAATCCATAACCTACATTAAATAGTTAATTTGATTTTGAAGAGTTAACAAAACTGGGCTCTGGTACATTTTAAGGGCGGCCCAGACTCCCTGAGCATTCATTTAAAACCCTCTTCATCTGCAATTTTTCCATGTTTTCAGGGTTTAAAGGTTACATTCATTGACTTCTGACGCTTGAGAAAAAGGCCAGTCCCACAAACACAGCTTTTAGCAAACTACTTGACCTGAACTGGTTTAATGTGTGTTCAGGTGTGTAAAGCAAATAGATAATGTTGGCAGGTAGCATAGTGAGACCAATTGTTAAACGATGGATAGACTTATAAAAAGAAGCTTTTTATATTATTTTTTTGCAGTTGGGGAAAAAAAATCTGTTTCCATAAAATGACAAATGCATATATACTGTTTATAAATTGTTGAGAAACGTAGCATCAAGGTAGAGAAAATATCTGAAGATAATTTTTTTTGATTGATTGAAATAAGTGAAGAATGATGCACCCCGGAAAGATAAACACGAAAATCCTGCTTCATATCGCCCCAAGGCCACTCAAAATGAGCCCACAGGAAAAATTAACAGGCAAATCAAATTGTGGTGTATCACCGCCATGCAAACTGTCAGTGTCCCCAAATAGGGACAGCAAGCGTGATGGCGTGGAAAAGAGCATCACCGGTTCTCCTCACTACTACCTACCCCCACCAGGCAGACGCTAAAGATGTTAAGACTTGTGTAAGGTATAACATTTATGTGGCTAATTACTATTTCCTGCTGTCTGATTTTTTATTTTTTTCTTCGAGAGGTACAAAACAGTAACAGGAAATTGAAAGAGGTCAGATTGTGCTCAGAGGATGGCTTAAAATAGGCCTGTTTAGAGGTCGTTATGTTCAGCTGGCCCTGCGTGTGGCCCAGCGGAACGTGCCTGAGCATCTCTTTACACACTATCCCGCTGTCCTCCGCGGAAGTGCGTGCGAGGGTGTGTGTGCGCGCGTGTGCGTGCGTAATGCATGACACCCTGTACACACCAGCAGGTCCTTTAAATGTTAGTGTTGCTGTTACTCCATTTAAGAGCTTTACTGCAGTGTGCAGTCGCAGTTTGGGCTGCCGTGGAAAATATCAGCCGTTTTTATCAGTTTTTATCCTTCAGTGGTAATTAATTCACTGCATGGTAGAAATGGATTGAATCCAGAGTTATACTGCCCCCTGCTGGGGGGAATGTTTTTTTTTTTTTTCTGAGGTTAACCTCTTCAAAAAGAGAGACTACAAGTTAGGTTTGACACCCATCTGTGCCTAGATTTCAGTGCCGGATGCAGATAAACATGGAAGGGGTCTGCTGCCACCATCTGGTGTTGCCGTGAAACTGATGACATCACATTCCTGTGACATTACCCACGCTCAATTTGCCAGACAGGGGGCTCCACTCCAGAGCAACTTAGGAGAGTTTGTGTTCTACATAATCAAAGGGGAGTGTTTGTGGGGGGGGGACGGTCTTCTATTCACCCCTCGCTGCGTGTAATCACTCATGATGTGATGCATGTTGCGAGGCCTCGGGTTGGACATGGTTGCGGTAGCTTTCTGTCTGTTTCAGTTTTACGCTCTTTTCCTAAACTGGAAAGCGTTTGTCCTGTGGGGTAATCGTCTTTAGCTTCAGATGGATACCGGAGCATGCTGTAAGTCAGCCACAATCCGCGGCCAACAGCCTTTAGTGTGAATTCAAATTTAAATTGACCATTACGGCTGATTTTTATTTACTTTTTATATTATCGGACTTGTGCATCTGGCTCTTCTGATGGCTATCCACATAATTCGGAGACATTAAGTCACATGTCCATACCTGCTACCCGGCCTTCCAGCCAAAGTCTGGGCCAGTCGTCCACATCTCTCGTCCCTTGATTGAAACCATGTGTGTTGGATTCCCATCTGTGCCCAGCTGCTCCGTCTCCCTCTCCTAAAAAATGCATCATCCTGCTTTGAAATCATTTACACCCTAACAGACTTTTGATCTGGGAAAAGTGGAAAATCTCCAATGTTTGTGATTTCATTGTACACATCTCTATTGTGTGTTTTTTTTTTTTTTTACAAGCTGGGCTCAGCAGAAAATCCACCGGAGAGGCTGATGCTATGCTTTGTTTTTCCTGGCTCAGCCCCAGGTCGCTCCTCTGCGCCCTAATTTGATTTTACACCGCGGAGCGAGCGCTCAGCTAATCGTCTGAAGACCCTCCGCTGCTGCTCCTCCCACAGAAAGGCTGCCATTCCCTCTCCGGACAGGAATGATTCCCCGAGGCCGGGCGGCCGGTGCAGTTCAGATGCTCCGACAAGATCTAGCGACGCAGCGCACGTCATTGGGGTTCATCACCTTTGGCGTTCATTAACTCACGTTTCCGCGAATGTGAAATCTCTTTCAGCTTATCTGATTGGTTGGAAGGTATTCAGAAAAAGCAAGAGCCACAAGCATTGGAAGAAGTTTTTTGTCAGAAGAGGTTAAAAGGGCAAGACAGTGGGGCAGCCCTACTTGAGCTTGGAGTCCATACTGATTGTGGCCTGTAGTAACCCGCATCTGCCACCATGGTGACAGTTTAGCTTCCTGTTCCAAATTGTTAAGATATCATCTGGATTATATATAACTGTGATTTAATGATTCAATACAACACACGTTCCTGGCCACAATTAAGGTCATGCTTTATAGCAATGATCAACCAAGTCCCGTATCACACAGAAGCTCAAAAAGCCTTATACTACATCCTGGTGCTGCTAACATCATAATCTTCATGGTTGTCATGACAATCGCTAGAAGTTAGTGGACTGTCCTGTCCCAGCTGCTGAGAGGTCACATGGTCACACGTCTCATTTATGAGGCAATACCAATGTCTAGGCTGCAGATGGTCCCTCCTCAGCGAGGCAGCAGGACCAGGAGGAGGATCTGTCTGCAGCTGGGGGGTATTCAAGCGCCGGCGTAACAAGCCAGCTGCGCAGGCAAGAAGCTGCATGTCCGTCTTCCTGGATCTACAGGAGTTAAAAAAAAAAAAAAAAAAACAGCTGGATTTTCCAAGACGTCCAACAGAAACATCAAATCGCACACAGCCTCTCTGAGGTGCGACGGCCGTACAGAACAAAGACATGCTCAGACGAGGAGTCACACGCATGTAGAACCTGCCCAGGTCACGGCCCCCGGGAGGCGTACAATGGAACAACCCCCCGATTCCTGGCGGCTGCTAGTTGAGGCGCTGTTATGTGTTCTGCCCCTTTTGTTTGGGATCGAGTTCCCGAAGTGCTACGTCAAGTGGGGCATAGGAGCTGAATT
>JAODLC010000047.1:4722160-4739464 GCA_026781145.1 Hippopotamyrus pictus
AGTGGGGACGTGGCTCATGCTGACAGGTCGGAAATGACCAGTTTGTCCTTTTTACTTCCTATTTCCGTTGGGACGGTGAGCTCGTCTGATTCATAATCCTCCTCAAAAGACCTAGCAGGCAGAAAAAATGCCAGACAATATTAGAGTTGGCAGAAATCTCTCTCCTCACTGTAAATAAATCACATGTTAACGTTTAATGGGAATATTTTCAATTTATTGTCAAGGTAGCCATTACGGCATTATTGAATTCACTGTCTATTTCCTCTGGTTCCCTTCAGCGTTCCTGTACTGGCACTCAATCTCATCATCTAACCCCGTCACTTGGTTCAAGTTGTAGACTTCAATATCATTACAAAATCTCAGTACCAAATCACAGAACTCTTTCACTGGCTGTCTACATTCAGCCTTAATCTCAGTACTGTGGCCTGCCGCAGAGAGCATGCTGGTGGGATGGGGAGTCAGTGATGCAAGTCTCACCCCTCCTGTAACTGCTCGTTGGCTGTTTCCTCTGCTACCAGGATCTCGTACTCCTCCAAGGCATACTTGTCCCAATCAGAAGCTTCCGGACCTTCAGTCTCCACATCCTGGAAATCCCGGAACAACAAAACGCTCCTGAGAACATTCCTCGCGTCTCCATGACAACTGGCAGCGTTGGTGCCCTTCCTTGCCAATGCAACAATGCTGGGAACACCTATGGTAGATGTGCAGCCACATGAAGGATGTGGGGAGTTGTGTAATAGCAGAGGCGAGAATGCGTGCATGAACAGTATATAGTGCTGTACAGACTGTACACTGTCAGAAAAAAAAAGAGTACCAATTTGTACCTCTGACGTGTCACTGGGGCTGTACCCTCAAGGGTCTGCCAATTGTACTCTAGCTGTTGGTTATTGTACCTTTTAGGATACAGAAATGGGCTCTGAGGAACATTTTTGTACCATTGATAGTACAGTAATGTTGTTCATACCTTGGGGATGCTCCTTGGAGTTCATTTCTGTACCTTACATTAGATTAAAACGTAAATTTATCTTCAGCCAGGGTACAATTGGCAGACCCTTGAGGGTATAGCCCCAGTCACAAGCAAAGATATAAATTGGTATTCTTTTTTCTGACAGTGTACAACTGTACACTGACAGTGGAACGGACAGATGTGAAGGTGCACAGATGTGGGTGATGCACAATGAAGGATACTTAGTGTTTTTTTTTTTTTTTAAGTATAAGGGATGTACATCTCCATGCACTGCAGCCAATGTGATGCACATCTCCATGCACTGCAGCCAATGTGATGCACATCTCCATGCACTGTGGCCAGTGTGATACACATCTCCATGACCTGCAGCTGATGCGATGCACATCTCCATTAACTGTGGCCAAGGTGATGCACATCTCCATGAACAGCGGTCAGTGTGATACACATTTCCATGAACTGCGGCCGGTGTGATGCACATCTTCATGAACTGCGGCCGGTGTGATACACATCTCCATGCACTGCTAATGATCTAATTAAATTACATTCAAGATACATATGAATTAACTACTAATGTGATATGATACGATTCACCCCTATTGCAATGCAGTGCTATTCAGGGCAATTTGATCCGACAAGATACAGTGTTGGAGAAGTTACTCACAATATTAATCCATTACTGAAACAGGTGGAAATTTCAGGTCTAAAAAGAAAAAAATCCAGACCAAGGTTTTGTTTCAACCAAGTTGAGTATAAAGAGTTACAGTCACAGAGTACTCAACTGGTTGGTTGAAACAAAACCTTGGTCTGAATTTTTTACTTTCTGGACCTGAACTATCTGTAATGGATTACTTTTGTGAGTAACTTCTGCCACACTGGCGATACGATGCGATGCAAAGAATATGACGTCATATGGTGCAGACATGGAAACAGTTTACAGAAGGGGGATCAATCCATGCATAAATTTATGGGTCAGAAATTACTGGTCACATTTCTAAATAATAAAGGCACAGGGCCTGTATGAATAATTATATATTAATAAATCAGATTTAACCGGTACAAAGATGTTAGAAACAACGTATTCAGAGTTCATTCCAAATTGCATCAGGGCACACTTTTTTTAACCGGGGTAGTCACATCATGAACTTTTATGCAGGTGCACCATTTCGAATCGGTGAATCGTACCACCCCTATTAAGTACGAGCACTCTGGCCCTACCTTCTGTACTGCAAAGGGATCTCTCTGTTCATGGTCCAGGTACTTCTCCAGGTTAAAGAAGGTGTCATAGAAGATGTGTCCCATCCGGCATCTCTTCAGGTCGTGGAGAGTGATCTTCCCTGCGGAGACAGCGGCCGCCCGGTCGTCACGGTTACAGCCGATTCGGTCAGAGGATCAGCAACTTTAGGGTGTCGTTTTGGAAACGTTGTGTGAACGACATGTTAATACAGGCCCTGAGTGTCATATCCAACCCGACAATGCAGGAGCCAAATCCGAACAAGTGCAACTTGAACTCTAACCAGGTCCAACACACTATTTTAAGATGTGGGACAATTTTAACCTGCCAGGCCAAGAAGTATAAATAAGTATATATAAATATTTGATGATCTGAATACCAGATTCAATTATAGTGTTTCCTTTGAAAACAGTCTGTGCTGCTGTGATTGGAATAGCTTCCGGAGAATTTCACACATACACAAGGTCCCATAGCAACCAACCCCGGACAGGTTTGTCAGGACCTCTGATACCGGCCACTAAACGGACACTTGATACAATGCTTTAATGCTGTATAACAGCAATGAATGGCAAGCTATCATTCAAGGATTCATGGGTCTTATTTGTCACATGCAAAGTACACATTTCGACTACAACCATACACAGATCTGGGGGGTGGCAAGGGGGTGTCCGTGGCCACCCCATTGGCCACCCCCATCATATTTGCATTTTGGTTAAATCAGACTTTGATTTAAAAAAACTCCTTTTATTACGCAACTCTTTCTCCGTGTCCCTGATGATATACTGATAAAGAATGAACTGACTTAACTGCTGAGCTAAACCTGTGCTCTCGGAACAGCAGAAATGCAGAAGTTTGGGGATCTGGTACTTAGTGTCAGTTTGTTACCTTGACTGCAAGAAATCGATATATTAAATGTGTATTTGATAATTCCACCACCGCCTGAATTATAAACGACGTAGAGTTTTAGCGTTACAGAAAATGGATGGATGTAAGTGGTGTGTCCCTGCGTCTTCAGAGGTAAACGTTCAGCAGGGTGGGTAGATCAGCCTGGCCACGGTCCAACTTCTTCAGCAGGATGAAGGCTTTAGGTTGGGGGTCTGGCTTAGATACGGTGCCTTGTTATGTGTCTGGATACTGGGGAAGGTACAGAGGTTCCAGCTCACCAAGGCACTTGGGCTTCACCAGGTCCAACATCTGGCAAAGCAGGTCATGGAAGGGCAGCGGCTCAATGCCCATGGTCTCCATGCGCTCACACTGCTCCCGGTAGAAGAACTCCAGCTCATACATGGACAAAACCCCGTCTCCATCCAGGTCCATGCAGCGGAACCAGTACTCTATGCTGCAGAGGTCGGGACAGACAGACAGATGCGATGTGGTTGGGTGTTCGGCCGACAAATGTCAAACGAATGCTATGGGTTCTACACGCTCTGGATGCTGTGTCCAATAGATGCCGAGTGTTCAACTGCAATTTACAGACGTGCATGCTGGGAATGCATGCTGGGAATTCGGCACGTCACCTCTGATATATACTCCATGCCAGAGACGCCACAAGCTTCCGGCACTCTATGATAGGGATTAACGCATGTCACAGACGTCATGGGATACCTGGTAGGGTTCTTCTTGTCTTCCTCGGAAATGAGGAACCAGACAAATTCGGCGTAGCTCATCCTGCCCTCTCTCTGCACCGAATTTCCCCTGAGGATGGAGACCAGAGATGGGTGTAAATGATCGTGTAAATGGGACAAAAAAGGCTGGTCTCTATTCAGGAAGTACTTGTCATTGATTGGGTAAATATTTGACAACTGGCTTGGTGAATGGGACACATAGGCAGTACCCTGGGTATTTTTCAGCACAAACCTGGACAAAAAATGACCAGGAGGGTAAATCAAGACAATCCAGCATCTAGGGTCCAGCAAACTCACCTAGTGACGGCCCCGGAAAATACCCGCTCTATTATTCTGCTCGAAGAGGCTATTGGGAGGAGACAACAGGCGTCAGCTGGGACTCACTGGTCTCCTGTCTAACTTGTCCATTCCTGGAGTAGGATCTCCACTCACCGTGGTCGTTGTACCTTGCCAGGTCCTTGGGGTCAATGAAAAGGTCGTGATCTGTGTCCAGCTCCCAGAATTTACAGTAAATGACGTAGAAGTGCTCGTAGGAGAAGTAATCTGTGATCTGGTTGATGTCATCCTCCTCTTCCAGTAGGGCTAGCGTCTAACCGGACAATTCCCATGCGTCACTGAACGACTATACTACCTGATTGGCGCAAAGTCTTTAATTTTTCCACATATAAACTCGTAATCTGGCTTATAAACTTGTTCCTCAGCATCAGATTGCAAGGTCTATGACCATACACCAAAAAACACACGTAACATTTGAGGGGTAAATTTTAACCTACAACATTCCACTCAAATTTGCCACAGTAGGTCGCCCTAAACATGCACGGCTCTGAAAACAGGACAGGCCATACCTGCAAGAAGTTACTCTTTCGTAGCTCCATCACGGTCATCCTTCCCGTCCAGGAGCGGTTCACTGTGTAGAAGATCCTCTGGATCACCTGTAGCCCAACAGGAGATGGCTCAGGTGGACCCTGAGACCCAGAATGGTACAGTGTGGCCACTTTCACGCACGGCTGCCAGGCGGCGCTCTGGGGCTGGCATTACCAAATGGGCACCCTGACAGCGGAGTATACCAACGCTTTTTGGACCAGGCTCAGCTCGCTTGGGGGGACAGTGCCAGCTACATTCCATTTCCTTAGCAAACAATTCACCAGCCTGCCAGATAGATTTACCTTCTGAATTGTACCTGTATGACCTGTACAACTGTACACTTAAAAAGTTACTGTATTCTACTGTACTGGGCTTAGATGGAAGGGTCTGTGAATTTCCAAAAATGAATATGCTTTATGAACCCTTGCGTTTGCACATTCTGTTTGCATTTGAAAGAAAATGTTAGAGTTACATTTATAAAATCGTGCCCATCAACCCGTTTGCTCACTTTCCCAGCCCATGAAACTGGACAATATAAAGCAGCCTGAGGGCGTCGAATGGCTGTGAAGCTGTACTGCACTCTAAGTTACATAAATGTCAGAGTACAATCAGAAGAGGCCAGAAAATAAGCAGAATGACGACAGCAAGCAAGTGGCTTGCAGCTCATACAGCTGGGGCTTCTACCAACAAACCCCCGCAAACCCGCCCCCCCCCCAGGCCCCCACCGCGGGGGGAGCCGCAGCTGTCTTCAGTGGAGGAAGTGACTAAATATGGCCGTGTATGTGCCGGCTGTTCTGGAAGGGAGGGGTGGGGGGTCATTCTTTCCGTGACATAGGGCCTGCTGATGTCCCCGGCACGTGTTCCCTGCTGTTCACCCTCTGCTTTTCCCATTCACTCCCTCCCCCCAGCCCCCCACCGGCAAAGCCGACATGTGGATTTGATTTCATAAAGACCCCACAACACGCCACCCCCAGCCTCAGGCTGTCATACAATTCCACATGCGCCTTTAGCTCAAACACGGAGTGCAGCAAGCGCTAAATGAAACTTATCCCCGAGCCGACTTCTGGTGTTAAGATACGTGGGGCGAGGCCAGGAGACCTGCCGCGGAACTGGGTGGGTGAAGCGGGCCGCTTACCGTGGTAATGTACCGGGAATGAAATTCGGGGGCGTCCTTCAGAAACGTCAGCCCCGGATGAGTGTCCACAATGTCCTGGGGGCCACAGGGATGACAATATAACGAACGGAGATACGGCCGAGACATAGCTGGGGGTGAGCTGTCTGTGAGCAAAATGGTGCCCAACACACATATGAAATGCGTTTCTAAGAGGGACTGAAATTACATTACTCTGTAGGAGTAGCTCTTACACAATCTGACTATCAAACGATATTTACAAAACACCTACTTGACAATGAGCTCCTATCTGAATAGGACAGCCAATATACCGTCGCTGTCCAATGAAAAATACGAATGTCCAAAGATGCATTATTTCAGGAGAGTGAAAAAAATGCGTTTTCTGTGAAGCTACTATACAAAATGAACCAAAAACAATGCGAGACACACTTAGTACCGCAAATGGAAAGTTGTCAGTGAGAAAAATATGTTAGTGTCAACAAGATACAAACTAATCTCGCTTCATATTCACAATTAACGATGATGTTAGTTAGCTAGCTATCAATGTTGTTAAAATTATCAACAAAAAATGAATCCCTACAAACGACCACCAAGAATACAAATGTTAACTAGTACAAACATAAATACAAGTTATTTGTATGACTTCATAAAACATCTTTTCATTAGTCAACTAGCTGTCAAACGCTATCAGGAGACAGAGAGGAATGGGTGCATTCCATCTACATAAAAAAAAAATCACAATTGTCAAAAAGTGGATATATGTAGTTTTTATTGGACAGCGATGACATGCTTCAGAAAAACCCAGAACATGTGGATGTAGCAATACTGCGGTCCCGTCAAAGTAGTCACGGTGACCCCAACCCCATCGGCTGTACCTGTAAGAGCGGAATGAAGTCCTCCTGCTCCAGGTAATTACATCCTGGCTTGGCCAGCAAGTAAACAAACTTCGATGCGTCATCATAGCAGCTGTGCAACAACCTTGAGCAGAGAGAACGGGATTAGGTGATCGTAATCGTTAGCAGGGATCTGTATGGTTTAAGTTTTCACAAGTGTTTGTGTGCATCAATATGCTCTGTGTTTGTGTTGTGGTAACCTCAGACCAGACTATCAGACAGCCCTGTTACATAGAGCGATTGATGGCTCTATGTCTCCACATGCTAATCCCTACTCCCACCCCAACTCGCAGGGAACCACAGGCCCAAAGGTCTTATGGACGGCTTCCTTACTTCCGCCACATCGCGACAAAAGAGTGGACCGACACAAAGCCTGTTCTCTCTCCCCCAGCGCAGTTGAACATGGGGGCCTTCCAGTAGAGTGGGCAGCCACAAGCCTGCAGAGAGGAAGTGAGGTCACTTCCCGTCGGTCTCACACTCTGATTGGACCACAGGCCCCTGTGGCAAACTTAGACCTTTCCCAGTCCGCCTGCGTACTCTCCCCTGACAACAGAGGGCGTTACCTTTGTGACCTTTGCCATTTCATAAATGTCAGCTTTCTCTTCCTCAAACTCGACGAACACGGCCTCGATCTTGGCGATGGCCTCGTCGAAGTTGGAGCCGCAGTTTGGAATTCCCTTGGGAAAGTAGAAGCGTGGAATGTTTACGGAAATGGGCGGGGGTGCCGCTGGCACACTGCTAACAGGTGGAGTAGGTGGACGGGGGGTGGGAGCGGACGGCCCTGGAGACGGGCAAGGAGGGGGCGTTCCGGGTTTCTTCTCTGGCTTGTTCTGGATCTAGTGAAAAGGGATAAATAAGAAAAAACAAATAAATCTTCCTATAAGGTCTCAGCATCTCACAAGCCATCATAAAACCAGCCTTTGGTACTCCAGATACCTCCAGCCTTCCGGTTTTTCAGGCGACAGGTCAAGTTCCTTGGCCGCCGCATCAACTACACAAGTACCTCAAACACTTCTTTAAGACACTGTGACACTCCAACCAAGTCAAAGTTACACAGGTCAGGAATACAGGCTGATACGCCCAGAAGCATGAATCACATGCCATTTGCCTTAATATATTATCCTGTAGGACAGATAAAACACTATCATCGCCCGCACACAAAATAAGACTGGATGTTAACTTTATATGAATGATGGGTAATTTTCTCCCACCCTTGTTTCCTGTGCTGCCACCAGGCTCCAAAGTCCCCCCCCCCCCTCCCGCTTCAGAACCCTGACCAGGAGTAGCTGTGAGATGATAAATGGATGGGGCGCAATATTCTTTAATGCAGCATTATTGCTCTACAGTGAATATGAGAAAACTGTTGTATTTGTAGCTTAGACCATAAAATGTACAGAGCCATTCCACTGCTCAGTCCATTGCTTACACACTTTTGTCCATCTGTAGCACAGCCGTGACAGAGTGATATGTGTGTGCGTGATTTGTATGTGCCTCTATAACATCAGAAGGAGTGTCATGCAAAATCAATGTTGCCCAGCCATCACACAGCCTGTGACATCATCAGTATGCGCCGGCTAATGAGTTCACTGCCAGGGGGTGGCTGAGAAGTCACAATTGCTGCCTGCTGTGCTCACTCAGCGCAAACAGCAGTGGCATGGATCACATCACAAAATGTCAGGGATTAAGGCCCCGGCCATAAAGTTCAGGCACTGAGGCAGGAGTGACGGGTGGGGATCGGAGCTGACCGATCCAGACTCCTACGGATGAGAGAAGCCGAGAGACGGCACACATTTTACACAAATACGTCTGCAAGTGCACAGTAAATGCTGAGAAGTTCGGCGAGAATCGAAACAGAGACGTCAACGGTTTATCTATGACAGCGGTGGCCAATCTTATCCGTAAAGGGCCGGTGTGTGTGCAGGTTTTTGGGATAACCTGTAGGTCAGCTGTTCAAACCCAGGTATGAGGACTCTTCAGCCAATCAGTCCTCTAATTAGTAATCTAAAACCCGCACACACAGTGGCCCTTTGCGGATAAGATTGGCCACTCCTGATCTATGACATCATAACAAGCGATCAAAAATAAAAAGCAAAAAACAAATGAATTAAAGCTTTTTTGAACCTATTGCAATTCCCACTACATGAAATAAGACTTGACTCACTGTTTGCCTGGTGTGGTGTCATTTATTATTACACTTTGTTTGATATTGTCCTCATTTAGTGTGAGGGAAGCACACAAGAATCTCATTATCAGACACATGTCAATAATCTTCTAAAACCACAACTTGACATTAAAAGACAGCTGGGTCCTGGGATTCATATAAACATGAAAACGATGAGCGAGATCGATGCTCTTCACGCACGCAGACCACATGGATCAGGCAGATCTGTGCTGGGCAAGATGGCCCCGGCTTTTAGCACTAATGAGCCGAGCAGATAAGGCAGAATATCCATGCGGCACCTGTAATCTGGGGTCATAACATCTTTCCAAATGCAGCTGCTGGCTGACTAAAAAGGGGCCTAGTCCAGGTCTTCATGAAGGGGCCATATCTAAGGGCCCCCCCCCGCCCCGGCACCTGTGGCTCTCTCTTGCAGAGGGCACCCCTGCCCTGACCCAGTCTGGACCTCAGTGGCCCTTAATTCACATATAAAGGCAGAGGGTGAATAAAGGACGAATGGGCCCGTCATACTGGACGAGCATTCTGGGAAAATGAACCAGCGAGCCCTCCTATAGAGAACGTCCCCACCACGACAGCTGTAGCAGTCCCCCCTGACCACCCCCCACCCCAGGCCCTGCCACCCAGGCTCATTCTGACACTGTATTCCATGCCCTCAAGGTTATTATTAGACCCACTGGTATCTACCCGCAAATAGTGTGTCTTTGAAGGTATGTGGGTGTCCGCCGGTGGCACCGCGACGCTGCTTCGCCGTGACTGACCTGCTGCTGCTGGAACGACTTGAGCCTCTTTTTGAAACGGGATGGAAGGACAAAGTCGCAGCCACGAGCGAGAAAGGCCAGCTCGCCCCGCAGGTCGGGGTCTCTCCGCAACGAGGTCTCTTTGATCATCATACTGGCAGGGAGGCGGGACGGCGCTGCCGGCTGCAGGTTTGGCGGGGGGGGACACTCCGCCGCCCCCTCTGTGAGACGCCGGCCCGGTGCACGCCGCTCACAACAGGACGTGGCGGTTCCGCACAGTGCAGTGCGAAGCAGATTTCTTGTTGTCCTTCGTTCCGCGGCGGCTGGCCGAGCGCTGGAGCATTGTATCTCAAATTTCAGGAGAGACCAGGGCTCCCAACCCACTCCTGTTCTGTTGAGTCGTTGCCGGGGGTCCCAGAGACGGGCAAACTATCGCCTCAGCCAGCAGCTCGCTCCTTTGCGAAACATGAACCCGTCCAAGGACCTGGCTGTCGGGCAATCTGGACAGCAGGTGTGTGTGTGTGCGCGCGCGCGTGTGTGTGTGTGTGTGTGGTGCATTGTGGGAAAAGAAATATCCCCCTCCCCTATTCCCAACCCGAACTACACAAATGTCCAGCCGCTAAAGTTAGCATGACTTAGTTTAACGTCAGCTCCCCCCCCAAAACCCGACGCGGAAAGCACGTTTGGCGCAGTCGTCCACCGCGATGCATTCCTCTAAGGTAGACGATGCCGCAGATTCTAGCCATGACGCAAAAACAATCCACGCAACACGGATCGTCGAACGCACGCAAACCTGAGCTAGATTCACACCTCGACTGCATCCTGTTCTGGCAAGGTGTATCTGAAGGGGTCTCGTAGAACCTGCGGAGGCTCTACTTTTAGCTCGGTATTTGCTCCAGCGGTAAATGTAGGTCGCTCTGACGAAGTGCATCAGCTAAGCAACAAGAAAAGAAGAGGCGAACTGCGGACCAGTGTGTCGACATTTACTACCATGTACAGTTAGTATTTTTATCTTGAAAAATATCTGTCCATCCATCAGTCTTCCTATTGCTTATCCTAGTCAGGGTTTTGAGAATTTGTAAAACTTTTAGGTTTCATGTTCATGTTTGCTTGACTGAAAAAAAAAGACTCACAAAAGAAGGAAAAATAATAACAACAATTGCATCGCTAACAACTTACTCAAGTTTGCAGCCTTGTAAAGCAGTATGAACAGCACCACTTAGTGGTGACTAGCGAGTACTGACAAAATCCAGTTGCTTTTACGATAAAAAAACAGACAGCAACAACTTAATTAAAATGATCGTGGTGTACCCTAAGCATCAGAGCTAGCAGCAAAACATTACATAAACCATTTTATGATGAATTGGGGGAGTCGTATATTTTTCTGCCAAGCCCCACTGCACCCCCCCACCCACCGCCCTCCCACACACACAATATTCACCCCCCTAGTATAAATAACGCACCCTGCGGAGGAGGGATCATGACATTTTAGATGCACATAGCAATCCCAGAGTTCCTTGCCCTGTCTCCAGCAGCTGTCTGGAGAATATCAAGCGGATCAAGAATCCACAGCGGGCAGAACCGTCCCGAGACTGAAAATCCCGCCCCACCAGTCTATCTATCGTTTGCTGCCCAGGGAACACTTCTTACACCAGTGTTTGCCAAACCAGTTTCCAGGGCACACTGGACAGATCCACGTTATTGTTTCATCCCAGTTCCCAGCACATGTGTAAGCTATTTAGAGCTCCTGACTGCTTAGGTCAGGTGTTCTGGGAACTGGGATAAAACAAAACATGGATCTGTCCAGTGTGCCCCGAGGACTGGTTTGGGAGACTCTGCCCTACACTGTTCCATTAAATACCAGTATTACAGTGTAAATAAAGTACACAAGCACAGAAGTATATGTATTGGAATGAATGAATTTTTGTCAAGTCGTGTTTATGAACGAGGCTGACCTAGCAGTCGAAACTGCTGGGAATATTACATAATCATCTGGCCAAGGGGTGACATTGAAAGCATGCAGGGCGCCCGTAACCAGGGATACCTGCCTGTGTACCCAGCCGTCACTTCATCCAGCTATCTCACTGCTCCTCCTCACCTGGATCCTAGCATTTAGCATGCTAAAGACACTACCGGGCCAAAGGATGGTAACTCTATTGCCGCAGCAGATATGCTTGCAGTCTTACACTATTAGATATCTGCTTAATCAGGTTAAGCTGCTACCCCAAGGTAATGATCAATAATGACCCTTGAGTAACTTAAACCTGCTACCCACCGCCGTAATAATCCGGGCAGTTATCAACCTCCAAGTATTCATCCACGTTCTTTTAGCAGTTTTGGCTACTACGGCATGTTGGGGTGTTTTTTAACGGCAACATTCTCATCGCCTAGACGACCACTCTGGAACATCGTTAGTATTCGTCCGACGGAATGCATGCATGTTCCCCTGAAGGATGTGCGAAAGCTAAGCACCTCACCTTCACGCCATTCAATCGGCCAATGAAATTAGCCTGCTGCTGCGTAGGCCAATGGAGCTCCAGCTAACACCTGCGGGTATGACGAGGACGGGTCCGAACGTCCGCGAGGACATTACCAAATAAAGCGGCTCCAGCTGGCCGGATGCCCCCTGCCCTGGGTAACGGGGGTCCCATTCCCAGAGAGCAGTGTCGTCATCCTTACCCCCCCTCAGGACTGGCACAGTCACCAATTTCCAGGAAAACACGGCCAACGGAGCCACGGAAGCAGAAGACCTCAACCCAGTACAGTTCTTCGTTTACCCTGGTAACCAGTCCTGCAGGCCGCGCCACACGGCCCGATCCGCAGGCCGCGATTTCTGGATTTCTGCCCCAGAAATAATCATTCAATTAGCAGAAAAACCATAAGGCTAAGGGTACAGAACCCCTGTCACTATCACAACAGGGCAGAATATCCCAGAACGTGTGTCTCAGATCGATTAGCCGTAAAAAATAAACAATGCCCCCCCCACCAGTAGCGACCCAAAGCCACATAACACAATTTTCACAGCACGCAGCTGAATACTGAAGAGCTCCCCCCAGAAACGCAAAGGTCATTCCTGTGGGATATCTCGCGGTGCCCCCCCCCCCCCAATATGGTTTCTGTTTCAGTGGAGACTGTAATCGACGCTGGATCTGGCTTCGTTATTGCCGACATCCCAGCTGAGGTCACCCTAGCAGCAGCTGGGGGTGTATAAATAGAAGAGGGGGGGGGGGGTCACACCCACCCCCCTGGCCACTTTACACCTCGTACCAAAGGTGTGAACTGGGGGGTGAAAGGAACAGGCTTCATGCCATGGGTTTGTGATTTCCTAACCAGACTGCAGGCAAGTTAAGGTGTCAGCAGTACAGGATGTAGCTACCTTTCCCCGTTAATCCGGAAACCTCTCCCGCCCATATTTCGTCCTTCGTGCAGCGTGAAAGAGCCCCCGACTCACACACTCGCTAAACCACAAATGAAAATCACGCAGCTTCACGTCATAAGGACGCCAGCGCGTGACGGCGCTTGTGAGCGCGTTGGGATTCGAGCCTATGCCTATGGGAGTGCTGACACTAATTATTTGTTAACATTATGGCGAGTAATTAACACCAGGGACGGTAACTAACACCACGAGAGCATGAAAGAACATCCTTTTTCTGACCCCAACCCCTACCACCACCAACAGGCAAAAATGAGCGAGAGCACGAAACGTTCCGAGCAGTGAGTGGGAAGCTGGGGCCAAACATCCCGGAAAAAAATCATGAAATAGGCCAACGGTGGCTGCGATCCACCTGTGACTGCGTTGGGGAATTTTGGAGCAGAACGACTGCTGTGCAAAGGTATTTGGGAGCGAGGCGTCTGGCCAGAGGAGCTGACAGCGAGTGGGTGGATCCGCCTTGCCGTTCCAAAGCAGGTGGACCAGCACCAGAGTCCCTCATTGGGGATTGAGGGAGCTGGGCGGAGGAGGTGGGCGACGTGGGTGTCCACCATGCAGCTGATTGGGTTTCAAGCCGCGAGGGTGACAGCATTGGCTGAACGTGGGGGCCCCATTCAGAGGGACACCGGCAGAGCTGCAAGGGGGCGCCCATTCCGTAAGAGCGGGATTAATGAAAAGCTTAATTAAGTTAAAAAAATTCATTTGGTCCATTTTTTGCTGTTTCATGAGACCGCCAATGTCCTAAAGTAAGGCTTCCTCGTCATATGTTAATGTCCCGGGAACCAAAACTCACTTTCATTATATTTCCAAAACTAAGTCCACATAAATTTTTCTAGAAAATATATCCCTTGGACGGAGTGAATTTTGGAAATTTGCTCTTCAGACGACCAAAAAGATTTACCATTGATTTATCCATTTATCCAAACTGCCCAATTAGTCGACACTGTTCGACCTGTGCACTGACCGGAAGCTGCCACGACTGAGAATGTTTATTCACAGCTGGAGAGACTCAGCAGACCCTTGCGGCTGGAACAAACACGTAAGCACACACCCCGATCTCCACCTGACTGAGGGTCACACCGTTTCATTGACCGAACAGAACTGCACGCCTTGGGTTGGTTGGCAACATGGACACCAACTGGAAGCGTGAGGCTTACAGAGAAAAACACTGGCAATTTAAGAGAACATGCCGGAAGGGCAGCCCTCCTCGTTTATTTCTGCTGCAGGCACCGGGCAGACTTCAGACATTCACACGCATACGCATGCCGCCCTTTCAGTCTGCTTTTCCAAAAATAGTTACACAGAATGCTGTCGCCACGGCGATAACCCTTCACCTGGTTGGGGAGAGGCACTTTGGAAGTAGGAACTATGAATCCCCGTTCTTATGTCCACAGGGGCTGTGGGGGACGCCAGTGGTGACACCCTATTTTAAACCAGTCCCAAAAAAAGGCTTGCAGAATAACTGCCACGGGGGGTCACTAAATCACTGCCAACAACAGAGGGCTTCCACACACTGTAGTCAGAGACTGTGGTTTGGACCGTGGCTTACTTTGGGGGTTCTGGAGTCTCATTAGAGAAACGTCTCTTAACAGAAAGTATTCTGGTAATAAACAGAATGTCAACACAGAGAATATTATCTTTAGGAGATCACAGTCGTGTTCTTATGCTGCAATTAAAAAGCCAAAAAAATACTACAGGCAATTCCACCCTCTGCCACTAGGTGGTGGAATTGTTCAGTGAGTTTTGACTTTAATCGTTAAAAATACGGTTCCAGCGTTATTCAAGTCTTCCTGACTGTTTCACTAATCTATAGCTAGCGCCGTAAATTCTTCGCGCGATGCTTTGTACTGCTTTTATGAATCATTCTGAGCCTCTCTCTCAGTCCCATGCTTCCTGCATGAGCCGTCAGAACTTGCATTCGTCCCATCCATACAAATCCGAAGGAGATCAAAGGCCTACACTGAAAATAAACACCTGGCAGCCGTTTAAAAACCCATATTTTTTGCTGCATGACAGTCGTCGAGCTCAACAACTCATACAGAGTGCAAGGCAGCCCTCGACCCGGACAGACACGCCCGTCTGCATCAATGCCCACAATGGACAAGGCAGTCAGACCAGCTCAGACGCACTCAGATCCAGGGTGGGGCATCCACGAGAGAGCAGAAAAGACAGGCCCAAACGAGCTACTGGAACGGCGACCCACCGGGCCTGCGCAGCGCGCCATCTGCAGATAACATAGGCCGGTTTGCGGCAAACTGAACCCGGGGCAGTAGGTGGACGCCATGCAGTAGAAATCAATGCTCAGTTCTTAGACAAATCCTACGTGAATGTGAAGGAGCCAGCAGTCCGCTTCACAACGCACTTACACATAAGAGGCACTTGGTGGCACTGTTTGTTTCTTCTATGTATTGATTTTCTCACAACCCCACTTGACAGGGAGCAATCGTTCGCCCATTAGCAGACTTTTTAAACTGGCCTGAAGCTAAAACGGATAGCTGTAATGTCATAGAAGAAATGTCTACAAAAGACTGCAAGCCTTCTCCACAAAAGCTATGCGCAGGGCAAAGGCGTGAATATGCTGACCACCCCCCCCCCCATACAAGTGCCTAAAACAAGGGCAGCGGTTTCCCATGAGCCTCGTTCATAAACGGCATCCCTATGGCACCCCCCAGGCTGACCGCCCCCCCGACCCAGCCTGGCCCAGCTGGACATATGGAGCTGATGAGTAAAGGGTGGGGTCCACGGGCCAGGGGATCGAGACCGGCCTGTGCTGCGGCTGCAGGCCACGCCCCCTTCCCGCCGGTCACCCGGAGAACCCCGGCACATATGGATGTGATCTGGCGCTGACAGCACAGCCGTTAGATGTTTTGTGTGTGCGCGCTCAGGGGGTGTCAGGGGGTGGGGGTGGTTAGGCCCCGGAGCATGAGGGGAGCGACTTAAAAGGCAAGCTTTAATGTCCGTGCGGCTGCAATGAGCCAACTAAGTAAACCGATGTCATTGCAATTACCCATCTAAATTGGCCAATTGCATTTAGGTTGCACTGTGTTGTGCTGCTGTCCTGTCCCTCCTGGTGGGGAGGGGCTCTTCCTAGAACCCAGCACAGGTGGGTGTGGCCAAACAGAGACACACCCCCTGTGAGACCCCACCCCACTCCCTCACATAGACAAAACACACACATTCAACACGTATGGATTATTAAACCACGAGCAATAGCCCGATGTAACAGAGGCCGGGTGTGTGTGTGTGTGTACGTGTGTTAAATGGGGACCATGCAGGTGGTGGTCTGGGAGCCCGGTCTACACCCTTTAAATCGCCACTAGGGGGCATGTGTCCCACAAATGCATGCCTGTAGATGTTTCCGGACAGGGGTAATGGGAGAGTACACACCGCCTAACCTTTTAATTGAGTGGTGGCACGTCGATGATGGAGAGATAACAGCCGCAGTGGGTTAACCATGTTTACAGGCTGCTGGTTAATCCCGTTTATGCTGATTAATGGTCGGTGGCCCCACCTGTGTGTGCAGCTCCCTCCTGGGGAGGGAAGGGGGCAGACCCCCCAGTGAGGGATCCCATGGCCCAGGGGCACCTCGCTGCACTCATCCTGTTTCAGTGAGAATGGGGTTGCCTGGGGTGGGAGGGGGGTGGTTCTGGGTTCGTCTTTTCCTGCTTTGTCCATCGGCCATAAATGCAGGTTTGTTATCCTGGCTTTAGCCACAGAGCATAACCTCACTCCTCGCCCCCCCTCCCCCCCCACATCCCAGGACCTGACTGAGGGGTTGACATTGTCCGCCTGTGTCCGTCGAAGCCCCCCAGGGACTATCCCCCCCAGTTAGTGGGCTTTTCCTGCCCAGCCTATTAGCAACCCCCCCCTTCCCTCCCCAGCCTGGGTGCCACGGAGACGCGGAGCAGCTGTGGCACGTGAAATGCACAGAAACGCCACAAGTGTGGCTCCTGGGTATTTACAGCAGCAGTGAGTCCATCACAAGCATGCAGCCGCCGAAAGAGCAGCCCTGAGCACTTCACGCTGCCCCCTTCCACCGCCTTCAGCACAATCAGCTTTACTCTAAACTCTTTTATATTTGTTCAAAATGTTTCGTTGGGCAGTCCTTTGTGTTTAACGCTGCAGGCCAGAGTACGTGCTGCAGTCTTGTGCTTGCTGCATAGTTGTATGTGCTGCAGTCTTGTGCTTGCTGCATAGTTGTATGTGCTGCAGTCTTGTGCTTGCTGCATAGTTGTATGTGCTGCAG
>JAODLC010000047.1:4745140-4757360 GCA_026781145.1 Hippopotamyrus pictus
GCTGCCCCCCCCCCCCCCCCCCCAAATCTTACTAACGCCTGGAAGGGAGGTCCTTGGTCAGTCTCCACTGAACATTCCTGACTGCGACCTCTGCTTCTGACAGGCCTCAGCCACACGTCCTGCAAATTACGTCAAAAAGCTGACTTCTGACTTAGGCCTTCTGAAGGAGAGAGAGCTCATATCTTACACGCCTTAATGGCATGCAGACCACCTCATTCACCACCTCATTCACGTGGGGAAGGACCCTCCTGCACGAGAACGAGAATACATTCAGATCTACCTCGGGTCCTTCAGCATACCTGCCAAAACTCTTCTAAGCTTATTTTAGTGCACCCAATTCCAGTCAACCCATTAGGCGACGGGGACAGCCTCCTAGGACGTCATCTTCAGATACTGATACACCTGATTCTCTCTACTCAACAGTGGGCCAGTCTTCCATTTTAAAGACTCAAGATTCAAGTCAACTCTTGAAATACGCCATGTTACTTAAGCATTAAATATCCAAATGATCACTGCTGGCCTCTGCTTTTGCAATTTTTCACACCATCTGATGTCTTTATGTTATAAATAACTGTAAAATTGCTTGCCAAATCCTCCCAGATTTCAGCAAAGGGGGAAAAAGGAAGTTCTGCCAGGTTGGTCCGGGTGAACGTGCATAGCCGTGTTTCTGCCAGTTGTGCCGTTGCCGTTGGCTGCGAGTTGCTTTACGCCGACAATTGGCCATTATTTCAGTACTGGAGACCTTTCACAAATAGCAGCAGAGCTCCCTGTTGTAATGGGGATGGTGTTTCATTTTCTGGCTGGAGTTTTCCATGTTACTTCATTTCCTCCCAGAGCGGAGGATGTTGGTGGCAATGATGTCATTGCGAGCCAACCCCACATAAACCACCCCGCAGGTTCGCAGATATATACCCCCCCACACACCTCCCCATCTACACTTGCCCAGCTCCATGTGATGATATCTGCTCTCTTGTCTCAGAGAAGAGAAGAACACCTCATTGGTTCGGTGAGACCTCAGCGACATCCTCCTACTGACCGCAATCACCCCCAAAGCGACCAGTTTGTTTGTTTGCTTAGTAGCCAAGGAGAAGCAATTGTCCTCCCCCCGCATCATTTATTTGTATTTAAGTTCCATCTTCCACCTTCCCATGACATCATCATCCCTAGAAATCCCACAGGACCTCAGAAGAAACCCCCCTCCCCCCACAAAAGCCCTAGTATTGGGTTAAGAGCTGAGTAGCAGCCAACCAAAGTCAAACAAAATGTTAGGAGCTCAAGCAAATGATTAATGGCACCAGCCCTGTCTCACTGTATAGGAATGGAAGCAATGCAGCGACACTGAAAACAAAGGGAGATCCTTTGTGGGATGGTATTCCTCTCCTTTGTAGTACTTATTTATGGGGTTCTCATTAAACAACAAAATGACGAATCCCAATTTTATGATTTCAATGACCTTGATGAGTGTTTATGAGCCTTATTTTATGTTTGAGATCACATATATTGAATTATTCTCAAGTACTATTACAGACTGCTAGATTATTCTTCCACACACCAGCTTTTCTCTCCCTTTGTACCTAAATTGTTATGTTTCCAAGTTTCCTGCCGATTGTGTGGTCCACCTGGTTCTTATATGGCCAGGCGCACAGTCGAGAAAGAACACATTGAACGCTGAATGATCAACAGCTGTTTTGCAGGTACTCCATGCATCGACCGACAGGGCTTCAAAGGCAGCGGTGGCCTTGGCTGAGTGGCCCAGGACCCAAGCTCTGCACAAGGCTATGGGTCTTGTGTACAGACCCATAATTCATACCCTGGAGGATTTCAACACTCTCTTATACAGCAAGGCCAGGATGTTTGTCGTATTGGCCAAGCTCTTTGACAGTGTCTTCCGGAAGGAACTGGGCCCTAGGCCTCTAGAGACAGGACCCTTCTGTTGTCTCACGTTACAGAGTCAAAGAGATCAAAACAAATGGCCTTTTACTTGTTTTTTTTTGTTACCACCTGCTGTTTTGTCTAAAAATAAAGACTGTTTTCCGGTCCACCAACGACAGATATTCCTTGGTCCAAAACCAACATTCCCTTAGCTACTTGACAGATGTTGGTCATCCTTGAGAGCTTGTGTATATAGTCCAAGGTCATTTCCTTTCACCTGGGGAGTCAGGTGCAGCGGTACTGATTAAACTGTCCAGCTGTGCAGAAGCCAGCATGCCTTGTTTACAACCAAGACTGACAGGTTTAATTAGGGCAACGCCCCTGGCTGAGGAGTGTTATTTGCATAGCTAGAGGGTGCCAGGGCAGATCGGGTGATGGGGATCTATTTCCGTTCCCGGTGGTGGCCCCCGAGGCACGGCCAGCTCCGCTTTCCCACAGGCGACAGTCCGTCTCCAGCGGGATGCCGTAGTAGCCGGAGTAAACACATTTAGGGTCGTCTACCAGCATCTTTGTCTTGGGCGGAGCGAAACGATTCTGCTAACGCTTGCAACTCTGACCTTCTTCATGGTGCAATGCCAACATCACCCCCTCCCCCCCAACACACACACACACACACACACACACAGTGAATTTTGCAGCCTGACGAGAAAGACTCAGATACTGCCATGGCCTAAAAGTGACTACCACACACACACACACACACACACACACACACACACACACACACACACACACACACACAATGTGTTAATTCTGATCGACCACACACAACCGCGACCCCACAGGCACACAGGGGATTCCCTGGACCACACATGGTTGAAAGGGGTGTTTCCAGATGCCGGCTAGGTGTAAGTGGTGCATGATGTTCTCCCAACAGATAGAGGAAAACGGCAAAGCCAACAGGCAGGTGGGATCAGGTACAATGTGTCTAGGTGTCTTTTTCCTCAGGGGGCAAGAGGTCGGGGTTTGACACTAAACCGATGATCTAAAGTGATGCAACCTGCACAACAATGAATCAGAACCTGGAGGGAAAAAACAGTTTTTTCAAACTTTCTAATTTTAATAATTTAGAACATTTCCATTGCTGAAAAGATGGTAAAGATAAGTCAATAAGTTCACTCTGGTCCAAGACTGAAAGGGTACGGATATGGGCGCTGCATGGAATGTGCAAGACCAGGCAGACCTTGGGGGGGGACCCACGTCCTACATGAGAAGGTCCCAGAGGCCGCTTACCTCCACAGCCATATCAAAGTGTCAGACTACTCTCTGGGACCCAGCAGATGGGGGCCACTTCTGCCAAAGGGTTGGCTTTCAGAGTCTCAGTTGGCTTTTGCAGCTAGAAGTTGTTCAGATTAAATAAGATTTGGCACTCGTTTTGAGCTCTTTTCAAAACAGAGAAATTTGCTCATGTGTACAAATCAAGCACATTCACTGCTAAAATTCATCAACTTTAAAGACTGCTACCCCCCCAATCATACTTTTTTCTAAACCTGGGTCCCCCACATGAATGTGAAAGATCCCTTTTCTGTTCTAACTGAAGAAGCAACCTGTCATATCAGTTAAGTATTCACCTGGTCCTGACTCCTGTGATCGATGTTCAGAAAATGGGTGGATGTCGACAGCCAGCACCACCTGAAATATAATCCTGGTGTGGCTGCCAGGAGGCATTTTGTAATCCGCTAACTTGCTCTGTGTCAAATATTAAGGCCTGCCGGCACAGAAACAGACTCGCTCTGCAACAGCCAAACACATTCTGTGTCTGTGATGCAGCACCAGGCGCTTTCACACCGCAGAAACTTTTTTCAGGAACCAAAAAGGTGTTGAAACAGGTCTTTCGGTTCGGTACGCATGTGTGCCGAACGAATGCGGCAAACGTGGAACCTGTGTGTTTGTGTGTTTCCCCCGAGCAACATCCGGAAAGGGCCGGATGAAGCCGCGCCACTATGCATGCGCGCGAACGTCATAATGTAAAGCTGGAAGTTGTCAACGTGAATACAAGTGCAGCACAGGTATTTGGACAGGTATTTTTAAAATGCTGCACCATAACGGATATTTATTTTATGTTTCGCATTTTTTGAGACAATATTTGTGTTCATTTTCTAAACGTGCACTTTAATGGATGTTTACTTTGTTTTCATTTACTTGAGAGAATATTTAGAGTTAAAGTTAAGTTTAGTTTATTAGTAGGTTGCAGCAATATTGACAGAGACTTGTTTAAGAAACAGTTTTTACTTTGTTTAAAAAACCACTGTTTAATAAAGATAAAAAGAAGCGACTTACATCTTGTTTCTTTTACCCCTGCTGTACCGAAAAGGTATCGAACCGTGACGTCAAAACTGAAGTACATACCAAAACGTGATTTTTCTGTACCATTATACCCCAACTAGGGTGGGGCTTATAGCAGTAACTTGCTGACTGGTTGACTACAGGCACCGGTTTTATCCTGGGAGTTACACAGAATACATTTTTTTGCTTGCATATCCATATTTATGCATTGGAAAATTTGATCGACGACCAACATACTTATAATGCCGGTGCTGGTGGTGAAACTTGCCAGCACTTATTAGTGAGATAATGTTATGTCGTTTTTTTTTTATTTTGTGGAAAATGAAAAGATCGATCAACTGCCCAGATTTAATAACAATTCTAAATATATCACGGGTTGCAGAATTAAATAAAAGTCTGTGTCCCATTTTGATTGTGATTGATCTCCCCAGTAATTAACAAAATGGTTTTGCATCCTCCATGGTTTTGGGGTGACATTGTAGTTTTATATGAAATTAAATGTGAGCTTGACCTACAAACTTTTTGCGTCTCCCATACTAATTTAGCATCAGGGTCCCAGTTCCTGTTGTGTCAAGAAAGCAACACATGAAAGAGGCCAGCTCTTTCAGGTCCCTTTTCGAGGCAGCCGAGGTACTTGTAAGCAGGGACCAGGATCCAGAACTTCGGTGTGAAAGCGCCTATATTTGTGATACAGAAAAACCCTCTCCAAAATGAACTGGAGTGAAAGAATGATCTGTCATGGATTTCCTAGGTACCAAACCCGTACCACAAAATTAGTCACTTCCTAAGCTCCTGTAGAAACAAGTTTATCTGATTTTTCGTTTATTGACAACACATTGTCACCTAACCATCGCCTTCAATCGGACATCAGGCATAATTGTTTCTCCTTTCAAGAAACACAGAAGTGGCAAGCCGGCCCCATATTTGTTTGGGAAGATGTGGAACGATCAGTTTAATAAAGCCATTTAAAAAAGATGAAGCGATAATGAAAAACTGGTGCATTTAACATGTGAAAATCAAGGGGCACCCTTACTCACCCTGATGACCTCAGGTGTCTGCTGAATCAGCAGGGCAGAGCCCGTGTCTCTTGAGGAGATGGTAGCATGACCAGCAGGTGGCGCTGTGACTGCCTTGCCAGCGGAGGCCAGTGTGTCCTGAAGGAGCCGCATCACCTCGCACTCCTTCGACTGCGTCCCTGTGCCTGTCCCACTCTCCACCAGCTCCTGGGCGAAGCTTTCAATGCTCTCCAGGATCCTGAGCAGGAGTTCCCCATCATCCTCATCGTCAGGCCCAGCAGAATCATTCTTAGACAGGGATGGAGATGAGGACGAGAATGCGCTGTCTATGGACATGGGTTTTTTACTGTCTGGGCCAAAGGTCGAAGACTGGGGGAAGCTTCCGGGCTGGCCACCGTTCCTGTGGTCTGATGCTGTTAGCTTGCCGCAAGGCTGTGAATCGATAGTTTGGGAGAGGCACTCCAGATCCATCAACAGCTTATCAATATCATCGTCCCTTCCACTGGTCTGTGCTCTGAGAGATCTATGCTCAGTACTCGTGCTTTTGAGGGGCACACAACTTTTGTTGGCGTCATGCAATGGAAGGGGCTCCATGTTGGGTTTAAAAATAGTCCTATTCCTGCCAATCTCTGAGCCCATTCCTGGTTCCGGAAGCATCCCTTGCTTCCTGGAAGTGCCCTGGCCAAAATTCTTTCCCTCCCTATCCAACACCTTTCCAACATCAGCATCTTCTTCTATGTACAAAGTCTCCATGGAGCCCTTGCTGATGCTGCCAGAACTGCCCGACAGCAGGGATTTTGTGCAGGGGAAGCCATCGTTGCGGGTCGTGGTGACAGTGCGGGCAGGGGCTAAGGTGGAAGTGCCAGACCCTGTGCCTTGTAGGCTCTGGGCAGGTTTTGAATTACCCACTGAGCCCTTCATAGGCTCCTGAGACTCTTGGAACTGAGAGACGGAGGGAGACAGAGGCTGGGTAGTTGGAGGGGACTGGACAACATCCTCGTACCGGGGCGGCTGTTCATTCCCAAAGAGTGGGGAGAAGGGGCCCTGGTGTGGGCTGTGTAGGCCACTGACAAGTTCGGCAAAGTCACTGTGCTCCAGGCGCCCTGCCTGTGCCTGTTCCAGCTCCAACGGGAGCCTCCGCAAGTAGCTGGAGAGTCGAGTCATCAAGCTACGGTAGACAACGTCGGGGGTGCCGGAGTCATCGCCATCACCACCCTTCGCCTTCTTCTGAATGCACTGCTTAATGATGTCTGTGCACTTCTTGAGGTCCTCTGAGCACTTGAGCAGGATGTCAAGGCAGGCCTTGATGTCCTCGCCAGATGCATTGCTGTCCGCCTTGGTCTTCTCCAATATCTTGGCAATAAGGGATTCCTCTGTCAGGCTGTTGAGGTACATCGTTGCAACGTTGTTCAGGTTGTGCTCCAGTGAGGTGCTACGGCTCAACTTGTGCTCCTCCAGGACGGACTTCTGCATCAGGCCAAAGGGTGGGCAGTTCTCGTCATTGCCAAAATGCCCATATATAATATCCAAGTCCGTTGACCTTCTGCTAAACGAGTCAGGCCTGACCTTCCTGCCTTTCCTAAAGGTAACGTGGCTCGTGGAATACTTGATTTTCTCAAAAGAGAACTCTTTGATCTTGCCACTAGCCAAGTTGATGGCCTCCCCAGTGATGTCCTTCAGGCTGGCAGTGCTTTGGATGGAAGATGCTTTTTTGAACCTGCTGGTGGCTGGGTAAGCCTGGTGATAATCCTCGGCGGTAACTCGGGTGCAGGGAGCTGGTGCCACCGGGGCCTCCAGGAGCTCGGCACAGGTGCTCTGGTGGGTGACGGTGCAGTCCAGCCCATGCCTGAGCAGCTGACAGGGCCCGGTGCAGTAGTGCACTGCCTGCTGACCACGTCGGTCCACCACCACGCTGTTGTAGCAGTTGATGCTACTGACCACGATGCGATATGCTGCAGCCATGGCGTAACGCTTTTATTGTCGCTTCTGAACCCACACTCGGGAGAAATTACTAATCCTTTTCAAAAAACCATGTTTCTGATCGAAAACAAAAACAACAACAACTGTACAGATTCAGTCAGTAGTCAGATAAAACATACTTATGCAAAAGGAAACATTAAAATAGTCAAACAAATAAGAGTTTGATGTCCTTGCGGGCCCGGCAGTAATGGACGGTTGCGTCAGTCGCAGCTGCTTCCACGCTAGGCAGCATCCATGCTAATCATTAACCAGCACCCCACAGTCAAAGAGTAATTGCCCTGTTCCGCCATGGTGGAGAGGCTACCCGCTCGCTGAAAACAGGCCTAGCGGCCTAATCACGGGCCTATCAGTCGGGCTCCGCTGCATCCTCACCCCCCCGCCACCGTCCACAGTTGAGGCCTGCAGAAAGGGAGGTGTAGGTCCGTCCCTCCCTGGCCGGCTGGTCGACAGCTGCCTTGATGCGTTTCACAGATGTTCTGGCCTCTCCTCCTCGCTCACTCAGTCTTCCCTCTCTCTCTCCGTCTCAGGCCTGGCGGGGTGAGTCTTTCCGAGGACCCCGTTCCAAGGCGCCACCTGCGAGGCAGCAGAGAAAACAAAAAAAAAAATGAAATGATGCTTTATTTGTACAAGTACAGTTACGCTGCAACATTTTTTTTTATTTAGCAAATCCTATTTTTTCTCCCGCTTGTTATACATAAACACACACATATGCACAACTGAGGGCAAAGCTTGGGGTCCGAGTGCAGGAGCAGCCATTTCTCCGGCACCCCTGAGGTATTCTAGGGGCACAAAAGCCCAATCCACTGAACTACCTCTACCCCCCCCCCCCCAACCCCAAACAAGATGGAGTGCAGATAATTTTAAGTGGACAGCTACAATAAATGGAAATGACATTGCACTGTTCTTATACCTATCCGATACATCTCAGGCCCTGAAGTTAAAAATCATTCAAGGTTAAATCATTCAAACCCACACTTAACTTTTTGTCCGTGCCCTCAAATGATCCCTAACCACATAAAAGAAGTACTTCTTAAGATGAGACACACTGCAGTTCCTTTATAACTTTACAATTAGTCAGTGATTGGTTTGAAATGGCATACACTATCACATTCGGCGGGCTTTTCTGAATGTTTAACTCTGCCTCTTCAATAGAGGACAGCACAAGGTCAATGCACAAGTTACAAATGACGGCCGTACCTGAGAGGGGGGGGGCGATATTAACTTTTGCCGTCAGAGATAAAGATGCATTCTCGAAAGATGCGTCTAATATACAAAAATTGTTCAAATTAAGCTTATATTAATGTTTCCATTTCATAAATTTCTAATTTATTTTGGCTTCATGAGTTCGGCGCAGCTTCCGAGATAGGCTCCGGACCCCCCGCGACCCAATAAGGATGAAACGGGTTGGAAAATGGATGGATGGATGGATGGAGCTTGGCGCGAATACTGGTTTATTTCGGCGATTCATTTTTATGGGGTTTTGGTTTTTGTCGACCGGTTTCTATTTACCAGTAAAACAATTTAGCTTTTTTGCTAGTATTTCTTTAATAAAAAAACTGCAAAAATAATTTTCAATAATTTTATTTTAGCTGTTGTTAATAATAATAATCTAAAAAATGCATTAGGGCTACTAGTAAGACATGATGTTTAAGAGGTATAAATAAAAACTAAAAATAATCATTTATTTATTAATCATTTCAGTAATCCTCCCTGTCCCAGATATTTGGCAAATCTTATATCTGCTGGCAGGGAAAACTGAGGGGTCAATCCGACAGCCACAGGGATTTGACGCTGCAGGGCTGTTGGTGTGTGAAACACCACCTCTGTAAACACGACAGGCAGAAAAATGCCTCTATCACCAAAGGACTGGCCGCCAGCATCTTTCATCGCTGCTCAGATGATGGAGAGCCGAGGTGGACACTTCCCAGGATCTGACAGCCGGACCGACCCCCCGTTAAGGAACAGAGCAGGCCCCACGTCTCCGTGTGAGGGGGCAGCTTCTGCGGCGCTTCGCCGTCTCTGTACCCCGTCCAGGTTCCAGAACTACCAAAGATTTATCATCACATATCAACAGACAGAATAGCTACCGAGTATCGCAGGGCCAAACCCTCTCTGTCACTCTCTCCCTCTTTCTCTCCTGGCCAAACCCTCTCTGTCACTCTCTCCCTCTTTCTCTCCTGGCCAAACCCTCTCTGTCCCTTTCTCCCTCTTTCTCTCCTGGCCAATTCCTCTCTGTCACTCTCTCCTTCTTTCTCTCTGAGCCAAATCCTCTCTTTCACTATCTCTCTTTCTCTCCTGGCCAAACCCTCTGTCACTCTCCAACTCCTCTTTTTCTCCTGGCCAAACCCTCTCTGTGACTCCCTGTCTCTCCATCTCTCATTTCCTCCATCTCCTTGCCAAATTCTATGCCCCGCTCTCCCTCTCTTTTTCTCCTGCCCCAGCACTGTCCCTCTCTGTCTATCCCTCTCTTTCACCTGGCTAGACCCACTGACCGCACTTGTAATTTCACACAGCATTGCCCATTCCCTCTCTCGCATAGCGCTGATCCCTGTGTACTGTTAGACTCACAGGTCACTGGTCTTTCACCACAGACTGAGCTCATAGCGGGGGCCAGGAGCTGAAAGGGATTCTGACAGGCTCATTTACCAATATTTTTCCCACTACCATGCCAGCTGAGGGGGAATGAGGCTAGATTATTTTTAACTCTCCATCCAATTCTATGATGCTGTTAAGTAGCCCAACCTGTGGTTAATGGCATTGGCTCTTGTGGTTTTGAGGTAACGGCAAAAGAAAACCTTAGATCTTAGCACCATAATGCCAGAAAATTTGCAGACACCTTCAAGAATTAGAAAAATGGGCATATGACTCAAAAATTTTGAGATATAAGGAATATCAATGGACATATCCTGCAAACAGACAGGCCCATCCTGAGTTCCTCAAAGTTTAGGCAGGATCTGAAGAGATCTTTTTGGTAAAGTGATCTTTGAATGCTTATGTAGGGGATTTAGTTAATGTTTAGTTAGGCTGCCGTCCTCAGTGGGGGAGTCGGTGGTTTGAATCCTGCTGACGGACACATGTGACAAAGCTGCCACAATGTTTTAAAATCACAAGGAAAAAACGCCGTAAGAGTTTAAGGCTCCACAAGTCCGTGAGAAGCTCAGAGCCACCGTCACTGAGCGAAACGGGCAGCGGCCGCTCGGAAGAACCTCCAAAAACGTTTCACGTCCGTTTTTTTCATGAGGAAACGGGACAATTTGGAAGAAACTGCTGATCAAGCTGGACTGTGCAAAGGGGGACACAAGTGCACCCTGGATGCTCTCTGGGCTTGTATGAGTGTCCCTGCTTCCAAAGCCATCCCTATCTGCAACTCTGACCACCCCCCCCCCATCTCAGAATCTGAGTGACATTCTATAGGGCAGACAGTGTCGCCCATGATTTTAGCTTACTCCAGAGATTTTTTTTTTCAAACGGGAAATTACATTTCCTGAATGTCTAGTTATTTGCAGAAATCCATCAAAAGCCAAAGTTGGAAATAAGGGCAGGATTTTATTTCCATACAGTGGAGTATTTCCTATAAAAAAAAAAAAAGCAAAAATCATGATTTGTGGATGATTCCAGAAACTGGTAACAAATTTAAATGGTTTGGTATTATTATTAACATAATAAAACTAATAATAAAGTATCGAAAATTAGATTAATGTGGTGGTGTTCACTCCTACATCAGGTACGTTTGCTCGATGTACTAATGCTAACAGACACTTATACACCCAGAAGCATAAACGTTGCACAAACACCACATCTTGTCGTGACAGAGCCCGATTGCCTTCCACAAATCTCCCCTGTTAACTCGACAGCCGCCCCCACCAAAGTCATGTCATTTCAATCTTGAAAAATGCAGGCTTTAATACCGTGGGGAGGAATAAGTTAAGGAGACAGTCAGGACGCTTAACGACCCTCTGATGTATTATTCCGTATTAGTGTCTCCACCAAATGAGGAATAAATATTTATGTAAATCCACGGGCCGACATGTCAACGTTTCCATCCACGGTGCCGGATTCTGCCCCAGAGGCTGAGTAAGTTGCTGCAGAGCCTACCAAGCTCCCCAAAGCCTTACTGGGGCTTATTACCAGCTTGGGGCCCTGGGCACAGGCGAGGGGGTAGGAGGGCTTTCACACCAGCTGATCTAAAAAGCACTTGCTGGGAGGGGGAGGGGCAACGATGACACAGCTGCCAATCACATCACTCATCCTTCTTCCGCCAGATAAGGCGATTCCCAGCTGTTGGTGGGGGATGGGCGTGAGGGAAGCCAGTTCTGGCCAGGAGCCTCCAAACAAAATAAACAGAGGAAGTCCTGGAGGGGGCCGGCCAGGCCACACCGCCACTCCTGATAGCGATTTTCCACGTGCTGCGCCGGGCCCCCACACACGGGTGCTCAGGACACGTCCCGGCGAAGGCAATTCGCTTATAATTATCCACATTCTCACTGTCCATTTTCTGTACCTGCTTGTTCTGTTCAAGGTTGGGGCCCAGAGCATTCACTCCACAAGCACACCTACGGGCAATTTGGTAACGCCAATTCACCATAACATGTTTTTGAACTTGAGCCGGCAGCGCTAACCACCGCACCACCGTGCCACCCTGTCCCTCAGTCCATATAGTTGATTATGCATACAATACATCCTCTATCTACCACTCAGACAGTGCAGGGTCACGGTGTATTTGCACACACACAGAAGCGCAATTGAAGCTGTATGAATGGATGGATAGATACACTGTCAGACTTATTGTCCGTCTCCAGGAAGTGGATCCTTCCTTCCTTGCTATTTCGGTTCAGCTCCTTTGAAAGAGCAAGTGGATGGGAAGAGACAGTCGACGTCGAGACAGACAAACGTGCATTTCAGAGATCGGAAGCTGGCGGGAGTGGAGAAAAGCCACAGCAAACAGTGTTAACAATGAAGGGGGCATGGATCCCATTTGCGTGCAGAGCGAGTTGGCCCCTTTGAAG
>JAODLC010000047.1:4759447-4780664 GCA_026781145.1 Hippopotamyrus pictus
CCAAGAGCAGCAGCATATGAATGCTAACCAAAGCCTAGCCCAAAAGCAGCAGCATATGAATGCTAACCAAAGCCTAGACCTACAGCAGTAGCATATGAATGTTAACCAAAGCCTAGACCAAGAGCAGCAGCATATGAATGCTAACCAAAGCCTAGCCCAAAAGCAGCAGCATATGAATGCTAACCAAAGCCTAGACCTACAGCAGTAGCATATGAATGTTAACCAAAGCCCAGACCTACAGCAGTAGCATATGAATGTTAACCAAAGCCTAGCTGTACAGCAGTAGCATGTGAATGTTAACCAAAGCCTAGCTGTACAGCAGTAGCATATGAATGTTAACCAAAGCCTAGCTGTACAGCAGTAGCATGTGAATGCTAATCAAAACTTTATGTTCCCTGGGCTCTACCTCATAGAATTTTATTGGGTATAATGGTGCTTGAGGCTGGCAGATTAAGATCAACAGCTTGCAGAGCATATCCAAACATCAAATGCTAAACCTAACGCCCACTATGCGGAGCCACAGGTGCCATTTTTGGCCACCCTGCCGCAGAAATGCTACTGACACTTCACCTCCGGCATCATGGCATTGCAGGGGGAATGGTGATATGTGGCCGTCCCTCATTCTTGTAACAGGGCACCCGGCAGGCCGCGCCGTAGCTGCGGAGTGGCAGGTCTAAGTATAAGTTAATTTACAACTGGACAAGCTGCCTGTAGACGCTCCAGGGAAACCCTGACTTATAAAATCCTGTTTATTGTGCGGCAACAACACGTGGCGCTAATCTTAGCCTTAATTGCAACCTGCAAAGACATGCGAACACGTCCATCTACGTTCCCAGAAATCGCACGATAAGACCGAGGAAGGCTGCCAGTAGCGAGGGCACACTAGCGACGTGCGATCGGCGCGTTTGAGAACTTGGACGGACGGGCCTCACTCCACGTATCCGGATGAATCTGGCGCCCAGCTGGCAGCAACCCGACTCCAGCTCTCCGCTACTTGAGGGGGGAGGAGCCCCTGACTAGCTTTGAGCCCCCCCAACCCAACACCACCACCACCGTCGGATGATGGACAGTAGCCTTGTGCTCCAGTGACCACCAGCACACCTAAGAATTTGTCCAGTAAATGCTGACTCACCCGCTCGCCAATTATCCCCCCTCTCATCGTCACAACACCCCTTCCCGATCACTCCCCACCCCCTCGACAGGCCTGATTCACATGCATCGGGCACCATCCGAGAGGCCTGCTCCTCCGTCCACCTGTTCTGCCCCGTTCCGCTACGCCTTCTCGACACACAAAGGGCCTCAGCATGCAAGACCATTCAACACCGGCTCAAAAATAAATCGGCGCCATATTTTTAATGGAGTTTCGTTAACATAAAATTTAAAAGCTCATCTGGGGCCCTAGCAATGAAATATAAGCTTCTAGACTGTTCTGCAAAAAATTGCAGACTATAGAGCTTAAGTGACCCACAGATGGGCGACCACAGCGACGAGAGAAAGGCACAACCTCGCCGATGGCGTGCTGGCCGGAAACGTCAGACCAAAGAACTCCTGTTCCTTTCCAGGGGCTGGCCTCTGTCCGGTCCTTGTGGTTCACAACCATAAACTGCACCCACGTCACACAAATCGGAAACAGCCCTAGTTCTAGCTAGGCCCTACTCCACAAGGGGGCAGGGCCAACATGTCTCACCCAATCACAAGCCTGGATGGGTAAGGATAGGCATATTAATCGCAGATTTTTTTCTTATTATTGTAAACAGGAACAAAAAAAATCACTGTTTTCAACATTTTGAACACTTGCACCCAAACATCCACCTCAGCACCTCCTGGAATCCTGATGCTGGTTAACTGACGACCTCTCACATTCCTACCCTTCGACAATCCAACCAATCGCTAATTGCAATCAGGTCATGGGGCATGTTAGGAACTAACAAAAATTTAGCAAAAAATATCATCGTGATAACTGGTCGATATCCCACAAGCCTGGGGAAGCCTTTCTGCTACAAAAACCCCATAAAAGAAGCCAGATTTGTATGCCCTACAGCTCACCCAGGAACATTACAGTGATATCATTTCTAAAAGGGTGTCGATGCTGATATTTTAACCAGAAAGAACAGCAAATGTTCTTGGCGTCTTTCCGACATTCATGAAATTCCATAGCCTTTTAAAATAGCACTAAACATATATCTTGATTATGTGCGGTACATATGAAATGTAGCTGAACAGCACAATGTCTGAGGGGAAGGAGACCTTACTCCTTTACTCAGTGCATGTGAATCACACTTTACACAGACTAAATAAAATTACAGAATTCCAGCTTATAAGACAGCAGTCTCTAAATCAAAAAACAATATGGTAAAAAACCAAACATCACATTTTGTAACAAGGATTTTCCACAAGATCTTTGGGACGGTTATCATGATTACACCCTGTACTTTAACAAGTACAGAATTTCTCCTCAGGCGTTTCCTTGGGAGAATGAGAGAGTTCTAAAATTTCATGGGTGTTTGGCCAATACAGGGAAAATATGACTACTTTTGCGGGGGGGGAAGACCCAAGTCCCCAGCCAAATTTCTTCCAACATCTGTGTTTTTTTCTCCTGTGATGCAAGCTGTTAAAAATATTATATACAGCATAATCTAGCATCGATATTAAGTCACATTAAAAGAAAAGAATTATGTGAAATCCCGTCAACAAAGCCTACAGATATCCTACGGAACCGATAAAACGCCAGGCGTGCTTCATGTAAAGTTCTTCAAGGAGGTGTGATTTGCACCCAACTTGTGCACAGATGTTTCCCATAATGCACAGGATGCAGGGAACATATATCACAGTGAGACTTAAATGACCGGAAGGTCCCCACAGGCTCGTGAATGCTGAGCTTTATGGTGCGGCCGATCGCGCCAACTGAGTCACCTCAAGATGTCGCAACGACATTGTCAGCAACATCCGTCGGCTAGATTACAAAATGAAATGAGGGGAAGAATGTGGTTGGATGGCTCCAGTTACACACCTGAGCTAAACGCTTGTGTCTGCAGTCTTTGAGATCACAGGCATGTCAGCACCTAGGACCCCCCCCCAGCAGAGGTAGCGTGTGAAGCCCCACAGTGGTCACACATGGCTTTCGCTCAGCTTTGATGTTCTCTCTCTTTCTCTCGCTTGTTAACCAGCCCATCTCCTTCCTTGACAGGCCCAGGTCTCAGTTACAGCCTTTCATCGCTCTCTTCTCCTCCTCTATCCCCTGCTCATAGCTTCTCTATCATGGCTACAATTGGTCTTCATCTCAGCGATGCAACCTAACCAACAAGCCAGCTCATTGGCCAATTTTGGACAAATGAAACTGTGCTTTTACCACCTCACACTGGTTTATTTTGCATGGGATTGTCATTGGCAATCTGCGCTGTAATTGCGTCGTGCATCGTCCACAGTCTGCGCTGTGATTGGGTGATGTGCATGTCACTCATAAATCACTCGCTGCATCACTTAGCCTGTAAAAATAGCCTCTCTGTTCACGGTCCCATCCCACAACAGGCTCAGAAATAGACTTCTAAAAGGCTCCGGCTCCAGAGGATGGGATGTGCAGGGACCAGCTAAAAATCAGTAAAGCACCAGCCTCGGAATTTATTGATTTTTAAATGGATCTCACAGAAGCCAAACAGCTGACTAAAAATGGCTCTGAAGCCTATTTTGAAAAGTTAGCCCACAAACTCCACAGAAGTCTTCAGCCCAGGGTCACCATTAACGCACAGCTAACAGGGTATGGATGTTCTTGCAGAAACGTCACAGAGGAGATTTGCAAGAACAGGCCGTTGTTTCCATCAATCTCCCCACCATCATTTTAAATCTAGCGTTTCTCTTGTGGTCTACATCTGCCGTTCCCCTGTTGGCAGACTTCATACCAAACTTCGGGAAAAAAAAAGACCAGATTTAAATATGTAGGGCTGCACTTAGAATGACCTTGTGAGACTTCATAATGCTTCCACAATGAGAGATTTAAGCTGATCTGATCTAGTGTTCACTGAAGGATTCGTGGGTCAGTTCAACAGCATGCATGTCTGTGATAAGGACCCCTAAACCTCACATAATATGAAAAAGAAGTTGAAAAAGGCAAAACCACAAGTGCTCTCTGTTAACCATTCATGAGCTACATGGAAAAGCAGTATAATTTTCTTCAATAGCATCGGTCCGAGTGTGAGTCACATATTTTCATAGGTTGAGTTTCCTGACCCCCGCTTAAAGCGACTTGACCTTATAAGGTCCTACGTTAAGAGAGAGACATTGTAAAAACACATTGTACCCAAGTAATCCCTATCCTTGGCTCCCAAAATTTCTTGGGCAGTAAAAATGTCTGCTGATTACCCATCCATCCATCCATGCAGCACATTGCTTATCCAGTACAGGATCGCACCTCACTGATTTGTCAGCTTCCATGTGAGCCGTGTGCTTAAATTGCACTGAATTTGCTGTGAGATTACAGGTTGACTTCTAATTCAAACCTACAGACCAGAATAACAGTTGCTGTGGTTTCTGCCAGGATAGCAGACGTGTTTATCTCATTTACATCATTCTGCCTATATTTAGGTTTTACTCTAATGTTTAATTTAGCAACTGCGGTTATGTAATTTGCACTGGTTCCATTAAATTTTGCAGAGCTGAATTGAAAATGATGCTTTATTTGCACAAGTATATTGGAATGCTTCTTTTTACATCAAGACCAGGGTCACACGATTTAACTGGCACTCCTGGAGCAGTTTAGGAGGGTAGGGGTGTTACACAAGGACGCAAGGCTGAATGTGACTATTTGCCCAAGAATGGGATTTGAACCAACAACCTTCTGATCACAGACCCATAGGCCTAATTTGCTGAGCTACACACCACCCCCCATCTCAGGTAACTCACATTTTTGTTGCACATCTGCATTAACCTTGGTTATGACGATCATCCCATGTCACCAATCCAGAGCTTCAATTCGGCAGGACAGAGCTCTTCTGGGGGCAGGAGGAACTCAGCGCCTGGAGAAGCCAAGGGCCACCTCCTAGTATTTATTTCCATTCCCTCCACTCGCAGCCAGAGTCCTCAGCGAGGACGCATCGCAGTCAAACCGCGAGCCACGGGCCGCTGGCCGGGCGGAGGCAAACGCACCGGAGTAACTGACAGTAATTAGCGAAAGAAGCTAATTGCAAGGAGGTCAAAATGACATGTCTGGAAAGACTCGCTCAGGCTCATACAAAAACCGAGCAAATGGGCATAAAGCCAGCCAAAGGTTATGGGGCACAGAAAGGCTGAAATAATGTGGAAGTAATGAGCCAAAAAATAATTGGAAAAAGGAAGAAAAAGAGAGAGAACGTTACGAAATGGAAGACGGAAATCAGCAGGTTCTTAAAAGAAAGGCTTCCATGTTTAGTTCATTCCCCTTGCATCAGATCAGTCCCCCCCCCCCCCATCAACCCAACACTGTTTCATTTGATCTTACCAGCAATGTAATTGGCTCTCACGGTTTGCAGGCTGCAAACTAGATGCCATTGGATGACCTGGCCCCGGGGACCCCTGCTGGGTGGCAGTGGAACTGCACCCCAGGCTGTAAAGTCTGCATCTGTGGGGTGGCTGCACTTTACGGTCAGCTGGAGTACAGCAGGGGAACCGTAAACGGGTCAGGAGATGGGGGGAAGGTAATGGAGTAAACAAGTAAACAATCAGTAAGCATCTGTGGGAAGAGGGCTGGAGGAACTGGCCAAAAAGCCCCCCCCTCCCCCCGCCCCGTCCCTGTCCACGTCTTCAAATCCCAGCCCGACCCAAGAGCTGCCTTCTGCAGCCCTCCTTGGTAATTTTGTCTGACAGCTGACCTGAATTTGTCTGGATCGCTCTGCGCTTGCAGCCTTCCGCGCCACGGGACGGAGCGCCCCTTAACCGCCTCGTCTCCAAAACTGGCAGCGCGCACGTCTTCATGACTAACAGCCTCCTCCGTCCCTTAATTACCAACAACATTGTCTCCAGACGTTCCTTAGATAACACTTTAATAGACAATATCATTCACCGCAAGCTTTAAAACCTTATACATCTGTAAAAATGATATTCATTTAGAATATTCCTGCCGTATTCGATCACACCACCACAGCATAACCCATTAAGCACAAAGGAATTGACCCAAACATGCCTCTATTGTTGTCCTGCTTTTACAACTAAAAAACTTATAATACAGCAGAAATGTAAACACCAGATCGCAGTAAACATGTCTCATGTCTCCCCCAGAGCCAAAACTCCCAGCCTGAAAATCCACTTCCAGGAACCGGGGCTTGCTCGCATCCTATGACCTGTGCACAACCTCAGCTTAACTGTGCTGCAGAGCGCAGGCCAGACTGGCTCTTCTCAGCTGTGGATATATTCCTAGTTCCCTCAGGCTCCAGCTGACGAACGGCTCCTATTCATCAGAACTCCATTCGGTTGCTAACTGGACAATTTTATTTTATTCGAGTGAGTGATTCATACAGCTGGACAAATATATACTCCTGCTGTTCAGGTTAAAGTACTTTCTCTGAGGAACAATGACGAGGCTTTACAATCAGAAGCCTGGTTCCTTCATAACTTCAGTAAGGCAGCCTCTCCTGCAGTCAGAGGCAGCAGTCCGCCAGTCGCTTCCTCTATCTGGAAGTATTTCGAGACGAGCGATTCCCTCCACTGCTCAAAGGAACAGGTATGTATACTGCGGTGGGAGCCGGAGATTGACGATGCCCCCTTTTTTGATCACCACAACCCCATCGAATTTTGTCTTGGTTGGCCGAGGATTACACAGGTCCTGATTTTGCCGAGTTCGATGTGTCCCTGGGTCAAAAAGGGAGGAGCTTGTGTTTCACTTCTGTAACCAATCAGTCTTCGTCGTATGATAGGGCTGAACAATTTGGGGAAAACATCTAATCGCGATTTTTCTGAAAAATACCGTGATTACGATTTGATTCGCGATATATTTTTTTTATACGTCAAGCTTCAGTTCAATATTCAGTGTCTGATAGATTTAAAACATTTAAAACTCGGAAAAATGAGTGAGCGTGAACAGATAGTGGACAACTCGGAAAACAAGACCCCCCTCCACCCCCAACCCCACCACACCACACCGAAAAACAGGTCAAGCTTTTATTTCTGGATTGATGACTGTCACTGTGCGTCAGATTGATAAAACAGAAAGCCCGATTTGGTGCCGCTGTAGCTACGGGACTTCCCAAGATGCCTGGTTTTTCAGAGCATCAAGTAAGGCCACGTAAGTCCCTCTCATCCCAGCCCAGCTGTCCCCATCCTTCAGCAGGCTTCTGACGTCAAGACCCTGAGATCACATGACGACCTAGACTGCCGCGTCGGCTGAGCGTGTAGCCTGTGTGGCAGACTTTTCCAGTGACATTCATCTCTTAGTCATAACCTGGGCATCTCTCTCTGCTTTCCAGGAGGCTCATTGAAAGGAAACAGATCTGTCCCACGGGGCCAAATGGACCCCCTCATACTGACCATAGTCCTCTGTAGCATCTTCATTAAATGCAGAAGGTTTAAGGCAGACCTAGAAAAATAACTACACATGACACTGAACTCTCTGGCCTCTCGGAAGGACTGCGTTTGATATCTTTGTAATGATCATTTCAAGGTCTCTCCTGGGCTGTTCCACCCTGCACACCTTTTATTCTTTACTTCTCTGAGGAAAATTCATGGGTCAGAGGACGTCAAAGCGATTAAGGCTTAAGCTTGTAAGTAAGGAAGTACTAGCTTGGAGATCAAGGTTGCAAAAGATGCGGTGAGCCAAATGCCCATCGTCCTAAAAATGACACCGTACCATTAATAGAGATCTGACTTAAACACCATGAAACACGCCAAGCCCATCTCCATCAGCAGGCCTGTAAATCTGGTCGACTTGCAAGGATGGAGAAAAGCCAAGATCTCAAATTACTCTCAGAAAGTTGCTCTTTTTTGGTCACATTTCACCAGCATAGCATTAAGCGATTAAAGATCAATCGCTGCCACATTCCAGAATCGCAAACCATTCCATGATGGAGTCATAGTGTAAGTTTTTTTCCATCCATCCATCCATCCATCCATCCATCCATCCAACTAACCAAATAACCAACTAACCAACCTACCATTAATCCTGATTTGGGTATGGAGGGGTTGGAATCCCTCTGAGGCTAAGCACATGGAAGGGGGGGGGGGTATATATGCCCTAAACATGTGCATTTTTCCTTCCAGGGACAATCTTGATCATCTCTTAGCAATAAGTTTTGTATTCAGTATATGTGCCCCATATAGTAACTTAATCTCCACAAGAACTCCAGGAAACAATTTCCATCCCTAAGTTATTGTGCCGACCAGATCTCTGCAAAATGTAGGCTTTCCAAAATAAACAGGATAAAATATTTTCTGCCTCGTATCCACTTTTAGGTAAGGAGACCATGGCAGTTTCGCCTTTGCCTAAGAAAAGACACAGGAATAACATTTTCCTGATGTGATGATATATCTTTGCTATTTGTGTAATTCTTTATAGCTGTCATCTCTAGATAAGGAATTCTGAACAAGTCAATGCAGAGAGATGGTAAATATATACAACAAAAGGGGAACCGGAACAGGAGACGTGTAGAGCTAAGTGGGCAATCCTCAATTATACTAATGACTCAATGAGAAAATGCGTGAAATAATGGAATTTGCATAGAAAGAGAAGAGCTCCTTTGTAACCTGACACCATAATTTGATTCATGCAGAAGTCAGTCTCATTCAAGGAAGCGCAAGGCACAAATGAAAAGACAACGGCAGACTCTCTAGGCAAAATTACGTTAGGGATAATATTAACTAATATAAGCTGCGGTTGGGCTGTCAGAATTTTGACCCTAGCGCTCGGGTTAAGTTCCCTACTGAAATACACGAGGGACAGTCCAAACATGGTCCAAAACAGAGTGCACATGCACCAGCTGGGTCTTCGAGCCTCTACGACAAAAACACATCTTTGACTTTCTAGACCAGCAGGGGCCTGCGCAGCAATAATCAGATCACACACAGAAGAAGTGGGTCTTTTTCCATGCTTGGAAGCAGACAAGGTCATCGATCTGCTTACAGAAAATGGTTTGTAGAACAATAGAACAATTTCACGTGGGAACAGCCCGTCTGAGTCAGAACCATCAAGAGACCTCAAGTAAACTCGATCTTTTTCCGGTGGGGAACCGCAGGTCGGTCCATTTGATCCTCGTTTTCTGAAATCCCACATGAGAGTTAAACGGGAAGAGGTAAAGAACTGTGAAGAAATGCGACGAGCAGTTCCGCACTCTGCCGCCTTTTAGGATTCAAACCAACTTATTTCTGGCCATGGGTCCCGGCCCATTTGGCGCTGGATCTGTGCGACGATAGGTGCTGATCAGGGCTAAGCAGCACCTGGCCCGCGGGTCTCAAACGGCGCGATTGCTGCCGTATTACACGATAAAACTGTCCAAAGCTGGCGCATAAATAACGCTTTTACTGGGCCGTCAGCTGCTCGCCGCCCGTGATCATATGATATGGTGCCATCAGACATACCCCCCGCTGTGCGTCTGTGGTAAGCGACACCCCCGGATGACAGAAGGGACAGCGGAGCCCCCATTGGGTGCCCAACGCCCAGCAGCTGTAGGGGCCCCCCCAGTCTGATCAGCAACCGGCCCCACGCATTTACGACCACTGTACTGCTGGAGGGTTCGTGTTAACATGCAGGCCAATGTGCTCAACTTCTCTCTGTAAGTTAAGTCACCTTATAAGGATCCCATTGGCATGGGCTGAACACATAGTAATGGCAGAGATTTTTCTCATGTGATGTGCATTTTAATTAATACAACGGATGTATACTGTATCGTAAAAAGGTCTGTACAGACGACCAACGTGCCATACGAGTGTTTCCTAACCCAGTCTGCTGTAACTCCCAGGCGGTCCACATTCTTGCTCCTACTCCCAGCCAATGAAGAGCACCGAAAAAAACCTCACACCTCCAGGAACAGCATGTAGAGCTTGCATGTCATAAAGACAAGCAGTTAAGGTAAACTGTCCAAACTTGCCATATTGCGGAATGGTGAACATTTGTCCTGGCATTCCATCCACGGTGTTCCTCTCCCTTGAACCATGGGACAGAAACGTGGAGGGAAAAGGCACCAGTGCGGACAGGAATTTCATTCAGATGTTTCAGGATCCAGGCTTCATCCGCAGGCTCAGCCAGGCTGTGTCTGTAGGAGTGCCGGACCTGGCCAGCTGGAACAGGGATACCCGGGGCAGGAACTAAGCAGCTGCACTGATGATCCATGTTTTCATTGTGAAGGCAGAAGTCAGTCAAGGGTGTAAATTTGGGTGTGGATGTCAGGGACATGTCCATAGCAGTATTGCAGGAGTATGGTGTGTGTTTAGGGGGTAAGGGAGGTTTAGAGCTGATATGGTCCCTACCAACGCTGACCCCAGACCTACATCATTGAGGGTTGAGAAGGCTGGATGGGCTGTCTGCACCAGAACCACAAAAGACCTTTCAGGCCCCCCATTCTCAAATTGCTTGGACCACAGGATTATCACAAGAAAACGCCATCCTCGTGATCTCGGACATGTGTCCCGGAGGGGTCGAGAAGCTGTGGTCTTACCTTAGCCGACACCTCAGGGTCAGCAGGAAATAAGGACAGATGGCCTCGAATCCACTTCAGTCATCAGAAACGCAGCGCAGGAAGCCCCCCAACTCCACGCAGTCTCACCGCAGGCTGTCTTTAGCCCGTCGAGTGTCCCGTTAAGAGAACTGTAACTCTAGGCCGAAGTTAAACAACAGAGGCACGCATCCGGGCGCTGGGACGGAGCAGCTTGGGGGTGGAGATGGTGTTCCGTATCGGCGATTTTTATAATGAGATCTGACACTGCGGGACTGTGCCAGGAACAGGCGCTCGGCGGCCATTTTATTAGGCACACCTGCTCGTTAACGCAGACGGTCTGCTCCCGCCGACAGCCAATCACGTGGGCCGCAACGGAATATATACAGCACTCAGGCCGGGTGAAGAGGCTCACTTACTGTGCAGCTAAGCATCAGAAGGGCTAAGCCTCATGATCTAAGCGATCTTAAATGCGGTATGAATGTCGGGGCCAGACATGACAGCCCCAGCCAATCGGAAACAGCCGCCCTCCCGCGGTCTCGATGCGGCGCGATGTCTAGGGTTTACATAGGATGGCACAGCCTGCAGAAAAGATCTAGAGGGGAGGCGGTTCTGTATCCATAAACTCCATGTTAATGAGAGCGGTCAGAGGAGGATGGCTAGACTCATTAAAAATAACAGGACGGCCACAAGACAGCTCAGCACAACAGCAGTAAGCAGAGCGGCATCACTGAACCTGTCAACCCTCAAATTGGTTCTGGGGAGAAAAGGGCTCCAAGTTGCCACTATATAGGTGCACCTAAAAAGGGGGGTCAATAGAACTACAGAGTGATGCAGAAGAGTGGGAGGGGGCACAGGAGGTTTGAGGGGGTGCCATTTAAGGGAGGTGTTCTATTTTAAAAGGCTGTTAGCTATAAAGAAGGTATTTTTTATTGCCTACGCGAGTGGGTACAGAACACGATGTCAACGTCTTGGGTTTAAGTGACATCGATCCGTTGTTTGATTGATTTAAGAGGGTGTGTGTGTGTGTGTGTGGTGGGGGGGGCGGGGGGGGGTGCTGACCCGGAAAGTACGAGATGCGTTTCCTTCTGTGTCTAAGCTCCAAGCCATGCATTCGAAAATCTGGGCTTGGCCGACAGGCGGGTCACCAACGGGGCATCTTTGGAGACCAATGCAAGGCCTCTGCCAGCTAACTGCACAGACTTGGCAGCAGGACCTACCTGACACCAGGGCTTATTTTAGCAGCCCAACAGCAGCAACCTCCAGGTTTACGAAAGACGCCGTGTTTATAATCTATTCTTAGTTTGTGTTTACACTTGCGATGGGGCGATCCAGGAGGCACAGCGACGCGTTGCATGCGCCACTCAGCTGTCCGGGGGGGTACGCGCCAGGGAGACTGTCCCCCGCCAGCTCAGACGGTCCACGTCCCTGTCCAAAAACAGCAAGCGCTCCCAGCGAATTTCCGGAATGGGCTGCTCTCTACGTGCCGGCCCTTTAAATCCAGGTAGACTGAGGGTGGGGGCACGGTCCACCGACCAGCTCACATGGTTTCAATCAATTGGGTCACATGGTTTCAGTTGACCGGGTCACCTACTACTGATTGGACGCTTCCTAAAATTAATTATGCGGGTTCATTACCAAGGAAGTATCTGCAAGGCAAATAAAACAATTACAAAACAACCATAAACGACCTCATTATGCAGTAACAGATGCCTCAGTGCAGCTGTTTTAAGAGATCTGCTGGTGAGAAATCTGTAAATGAGAAAAGGAGTATCTGTTCAGGGGCAAAAGGGCAGCTTTCAAAACAGGCCCCAGGCATTGATGCTGAATTCACAAAAAGCAGTAGAAAGAACTGCAATGCAGTACAGAACCTTCAACAGAAAAGGGCACGAACAAAAAAGGAAAGAAGAAGTTGTGTGTTTTGGCAAAAACCTGTGCAATGAGGTGAAGTTTCCAGTACAACTTTGTACTTACGCTCCTCAAGCCAATTTGAGGAGAAAAAAAATGAGGAGAAGGATGAACGAACAAAAGAAGAGAGCTTAGGAGGGCTTCACACGCTCCCGGGTGGCGCTCTGCTATGGGTCAAACCGAGTGTGTCACCAAAGCGCCCAAAAGAGAGAAGGTGCCAAGGATAACAGGAACGGCCATTACTGAGAGCAGGATGAAGGGCGCTCGCATTGGTGGGGCCGTCCTGATGGATCACTGCCCTTGAACAAACAACATCTTCGCTAATTTTCCTCCTGAGATAAGGCCAATAAGCTACAGCGGTGCGCAGTGACCCGGTGAAAACGCACTCGCTCTGAAAAATAGCTTCCCCTGCAGCAGACGGCCTTCTGGGAAATGGTTCCCCACGTGAAGATGGGCTCCAGCCACCGTGGGTCAGCTCAGAGCCGCAACTCCTTCACCTCCAAACACTGCTTATTCAAACAGGGTCGCTGCAATCCAGAGCGTATTTCGGGATCACACAGGGCGGGCCCGAAGCTGGACAGGACGGCAGACAATCTCAGGATGCCCACTCACATACAGAGCACCTGGAGGCATCCCAGTCACATGACTAAATCACATGACTGATGAGTCACACGTGAACCATAAAGGAAAACAATGCGTGAGCATGCACACACAAACTCACACATCTGGGGGCGTTAGCATTTAGCAGAGGTGTGAGGTAATATCCCTGCTCTCAGACTGACCCCCCAGCCCCCACCTGCAAACGATCAAAGCAATGGGCAAATGAGACCAGTGAAACATAGCCGTGTGGCGTGGCAGGACACCGCATTTAGTGAAGCCCCCCACCCCCCGGACGAGCCGCAGTGCATCAGGGCACCCACACACCGGCGTCTAGACTGTAATTGCAAGCACACAGTTTAGTTTTCACCGCAGTGACGCTATTTGTCAAGGGCTTTAACGCTCTGTAAACAGGCACCTCTTGGGTCGGCTTTTAGAGCCAGGGGGAAGGTCTTCACGGGTGAATGGGGCACCAAGCCAGTCGTGTGTGTGTGTGTGTATGTGTGCGCGTGTGTGAGTGTGCGTGGATTAGGTTTATTACATTGTGGGGACCAAATGTCCCCCACAATATAATAAAAACCTGTTTTTTGGTGTTGTGGGGACCACAATGTCTTGTATTTTGCTTCGTTACTTATGGTTAAGGTTAGGGCTGGGTAGGGTTTAAGGTCTTCATGTTGAGATTAGACTTTTCCACATAGAAATGAAAGGAGAGTCCTCACAAATATATAATTACAAACCTCTATGTGTGTGTGTGTGTGTGTGTGTGTGCGTGCGTGTGTGGGTGTGTGTGTGTGTGTGTGTGTGTGTGTGTGTGTGTGTGTGTGTGTGTGCGTGCTACCATACTTCGCAGAACAGATCAGACATTGATGTACCACCTCAGTATAAATTCTGAAGGGTGTCTTGAGGATTATTCCGGATCATGGTGCCACACAGAGAGGCCTGAACAGAGACATGAACAACATTCACGCAGGCCGACTGCTCGCGGAGTGTCATTTACAACCATTAAGCTGTGGTACAACTTTAAATGTGCATTTGGTGAGGAAGGCAGATTTTAGACACATCTGGTTAAAGAGGAATTTAGATAAATTATATATATTTAAATTTATTTATCATTTACTGTATTTGTATATACTTTATTTGCATCTGGTTGGATGCTAACTGCATTTCTTTGGCTCTGTTCCCGTTCTCGGCACAATGACAATGAAGCTAAATCTAAAACAGGGTGTCGATTCGCACCCGAGACTCCCCACGGCCGAGAAGGAACCGGGTCCCGTCTGGGAATGTTCCGGGGCCTTTCTGCACGCTTCCACCATCGCGTCTGAAGGGCATCCGGCGATGACACCAGCCTTCGCGGCGGTCGGGATGCCCACGCAGCCTCCAAGCGACCTCCGCAGTGCAGCTGACGCTCAGAACGTGTCGGAATGAACGGCCATCGGGGCGCTCTGGCCCTGCCGGAGATTTATGGGAATGATTAGGGAACAATTCAGGAGAACGTGTCCGGGCACTTGGGCTAAAAGGATGATGCTGCCGGCCAGGTCGTTGGGGAGAGAGGGGCATGATTTTATTTACGAATCCTTAACTACATCCGAAAAGCTGACGGAGAACGAAAGACCGGCATTTCGGTGCCAGAACAAGGGCAAGACAGAAAAAGGTGCCGATTGCAGAATCAGGCTGGGCACAGATTCTGGGCCTTTGGGACGGAACAGAACTTGATATTCTATTGCCAATAATTAGACTAACGAGGACCATGACCTGACTCTGCCTCGCCATAATAGTCTCCAGGCAGAAGCCGCTCGAATTACTTCCTGAGCTCTTATAATACCTCGTGTCTCATAACAGGAGCAGAATCTCTCACCTCGTCTGACACATTTTAAATACATTAACCCCTCTGCGTGACACAGGCGTGACCCTCGCTGTCAAAAGTACCTGCAGCATCTTCATTCAATGCCATTTTCACTGGAGGGGGATCACACTCGTTTGCCTCCGCGGGTTCAGGACAGGGGCACCCTGCGGATTTTTGTCATCCAAAAAAATTGGGCAAGGCTGAACTCTCCGGGTGGGAGATCTTCTGCAGAACCGCTAAGGCGAGATCGTTTCCGTGCTGATTTTTTTTTTTTCTCGTCTCAGCTCGAGATGCCTCAAGGGGACCTTTTAACCGATGTTCCTCAAAGTGGGGCTTGCAGGAACCATTAAGGTATGTTTCTCAAATACTAATGAGATATAAATAAAGAATATATAAGGCAATAACTCCGTAGAGGGAGCGTCACCCTGACCTGCACGGGCCTGCATAGACCGCTGTGTACATTCAGCCTAAAGCTACAAGCTCCTGTCGTTTTTTCAACAGGCAGATGTAAGGAAATACTGACAGACCACAAACAGCCGTTTCATCACCCTTTTGTCACTCTGTACCGGTGGCATGTCACAGTCATTTTACCGAGAAGTGTGTCACGCAGCTCGGAATGACATTACTACGCACTCAGGGTTGATAAATATAGCTCCGGATGCGGCATATTCCGAATTCCCAAAATTCACCAGGGATGGTGTCCAGAGGCACCATGGAGAAAATTCTGCTGGGATAGTGTCACTGGAAAAAATCTCCCATAGTTCCCACACCGGGTACAGGAGCCTCGTACGAAAACATGGAAAAGTGATTAAAATAACCGCCGGCGTCGCAATTTCACCTTGATCTCGTGCCAGATCTGATATTTGAAAGGTTTTTTTTTTTTTTTTTGCTGGGACACACCCCCTGGGCTTTGTTTATCAACAGAGCGAGAGAGAAAATATGCCTGAGAAGACAAAAACTCCTCCACAAAGCAACTATGAATGACCTCATCTAGGGTGGACCCCCCAATCCCACCCCACCCGATAATAAAAAAAAATACTCCTCAGCCTCATTAGCACATTTTTATGAGTCCCTGCTGATCAAGTCAAAGGCGATTCCCTTAAAGGGCCAGGCGCACACTGACGCAATCGCCTGGCTGAGCTGGCCTCTGTGGAGTCGACATCTTCCTCGCATCAGAAGACGAAGGCGGCATCCGGCACTGGAGGGGAATGCCGCATGCTGCCCGGGCGCCCAGGACGCGTGCAAACTGCCATGCGTGCATCACGCGCATGTTCACGGTGCCCTTGCTGGGGGGGCCACAATTAAAAACCACGCATGAAAACACACGTCTCACAGGGGCTGACTGAGACTGCACCGGGTGAGCGAAACAGTCCTATAACCACTGCAACAGCAGCTGTGATGAAATTAATATAACAATTAGCTCACGGCTGCAGACCATAGTATAGAAACTGCCAACCCAAGCCACTCTTAAATGCACTACCCATGCCCGGAGAACTTAAAAACAGCATGTTTAATCAGAAATCCAAATTATAATTATAATATAATACATATTATAATAGATAGACATAACTAACGAGATTACCTACAAATTATAAAATTCCAAATATGGTGCAATTAACCCGGATTAAGCGTAATGTCATTAGTACACAGGATAGGTGCTACTGACTATTAGCCAAAAGCTACCAGGAGGCGAACAATGGAGATCCCAGCTGTGACAACCGTACGAAGTATGAAACAGTGTTTACGTGAACAATCAGTGCATTTTTCCAAGCCGCACCAGGCTGAATAGTAAAGTCGTAGACCTCATTTTTCCACTCGACCACACCCCCCAAGCGGGGCCCTGGCACAGTATCCTGCGCCGGCAAACTTCCCAGCAAACTTCCCAGCATTCCCGCTGACAGGTGCCGCCATCTTCAGCCAGGTGTTACCGGCAGGAGGTGGGAGACGAGAGCGTTACTGTGGAATTTAGCCTCTCACCCCCTACAGAGTTTAATATCGGAGGCTACGTCTATCATCAAAAAGCACCTCAAACGGCCTCGCTGGTAGAACAAGTCATAGCTGACTGCTATTTTCATTATTTACATCGGGGGGGGGGGGGGGGGGGGGTGGGGGGCTGAGCGCAGTTTGAAAAGTTTACGCCTAGGCGTCAGCAGAGGGTATAGATTTTTCACATGTTCTAGAGTGGCTGATTTCCCATTCCCCTTCATGCTGTCGACACACTTTGGCATTCCGTTTGAGAACTCCCTGAGACAGTGTGAGAACAGCATTAATAGGACGACTGCAGCTGGTCCTACAGGAGGCTTCATTCATGGACATCTGTAGAAGAGCTCTCTGTCCTAGCAAAGGTCGAGAGGCCAGAGCTTTCGAAGGACTCTGGGGACAGGGTCCCTATTCAGCCCTGCTGCCGGCAGCTCCAGGGCCCGGTGGCCCACATGCAAACAGCCCTCTCACTTGTTGTTTACTGATTTGCAGTCAAGTCTACATGACAATTATTTACGCGACAGAACATCCTTCGACTTACCCGCAGATTACGCGTTTTGGCCACAGGTTTAAGAAGTCATTAGAAGTTAAGTGTAGAACAGGCGAAACAAGCCAACTGCTTCCCTCGTATGTAGCGAACCAAATACAACCGTTTCAAGGACACTAGAGCGGTCTGCAAAGCTGGAGGAGACTCGGAGACAAACTTGCTTCTTTGGTTTATGTCCCTCTCCTGCTGGCCCACTGCTAAGCTACGGCACCAAGCTCTGAATAAGAAACGGCTCCGTGCAGAAGTCCAGAAGTTTTGAATCCTTACCTGCCCCGGTGATTTTTTTTTTTCCCCCTTGACAAGCTGTGTAACACGCCAACGAGTCTGTGACACTGAGGGCCAGCACGCCTCTCTGGATACATCACACAAGAAAGTGAGAGAAACTGTGAGAGCGGGAGAGAGAGAGAGAGAGAGAGAGAGAGCGAGAGAGAGAGAGAGAGAGAGCGAGAGAGCGAGAGAGAAGGAGGGGTTGGAGAAGAGCGAGAGCCAACCCCTAGGTTGAGAATTACGCTGAGCCGCGTAACCAAAGATGCTCAACGCGACTCTTTGCCTCCAGCCTGTATCGTGATCCAGCTGTGAGCGTGTTCGTCGCCATGGAAACAGCCAAAGCGCTGCTTCGCTCCTGGAGGAAGCACGGCATCCTGTTTTCGCGAGGCGGCCGGGTTGGAAAACAATAATGATAAAAAAGAATAATGGGTATCAGAGAGGGAGGGGGGATTACACACAAACACACAAATGGAACACGAGGGGGGGAGTATCGGTACACATCCCTCTAAAGGTCCACATTCTCGGTCTAGGCTACGGCAAAATGGGACGCCTGCAAAATGGCGGCTCCCATGAAGGCCTAGATGGGATTAAGCAGACATGTTTCAACTCTTCCCCGTTTCTGCGAAGCCACGCTCCCCACCCAGGATACAACGCTTATTAAAACAGGGTGTTTTCCAGACAGTGACGGAGACGGCTGTCTCTTGGCCTTTACGCAGCAGACGTCTTCCGAACGCCCGTCACAGCAGTGCGTCTGATGTAGGCCGTGGTGCATTTACACATTGTCTAATCATTAGGTCTCCTGCATGGGCATGCTGAAGTTTCCGGAGGCCCAGTCCCTCTAAAGGATATAAACAAACCAGTCCTATACAACAACCATCCATCTTTCAACTGATTATCCTGGTCGTGGTTGGGGACGCTAGAGTCAATCCTAAGCAGCATGGTGTTGGGTTAGAGGCTGGATGAGTTGTCAGTACTTTGTAACATACTTTCGTCTGTGGGATGAGACAGGAGGACGTGGTGGAGAACATGCAAACTCCAGAAACACTGAAGAAAGGGTTGAGGCAACGATGCTACCCACAAGCCACCATGTCACCCCAAATAACGACTCAATGATGTCTGTCACTGGTTACGACAAGCTAATGTGGATTCCATGAAAGGCAAGCGGCGAGAAACTACCGGAATCTTGTTTTGCCATCGTGGGGCAGCGCGCTCAAGCCGTAACCAAGGGTCGAGCAAGGAGGCAAGTCAACCTTAACATCTGTCATTTTGCAAATTCACCATAGCTTTGCGGAGGTGGGGTAGTGAAATTAAGGCGCTCTGAACGTGGGCAGAAAGACCTCTAACTTGTAGGCTATACGCCAAATGCAGGACAGCGAAGCCACTGAGCATTTTTAGTGTAGCTATCCATTATGCGTTATTGCTGGTTATTAGATTACAAGCCCGCTAACAGTGGGCATTAACGAAGCGATCACTTTACACACAGCCACTGCTACAAGGTGATGACATCGCAAACGAATCCAGCAGGAAGTTTTCGTCAAAAGAGTTGACTTGCATGCTCACATATATGTTTACAATAAGTTATGCGTGTATTGTAGCGACGACCCTTTCCTCAAACGGGATAACAGCCACGGAACTCATTAGCGGGGCTGTCAACTGCTGAGGCTTACACATGCTTTACACATGCTTTACACATGCTTTACACATGCAGGGTGGGCTGGGGGGGGTTCATTTGCATCTCTCTCTAAACGCTCAACAACTATACAATCAATGACAGGTCCGGGTAACTTTTTTTTTTTTTCCTTTTTCCCAAAGGGGGTCTTCATTCTTGCTATAAATGTATAACCAGGCTGTTGCTCTGCTATCAGATAGCAAGTATAAAAAACTATAAAACATTTTTACATCATAAGATTGAAGGCAGGAAAACCAGTGGAACGATTCACGGTAGAGGTTTCTCACCACGTCCTAAATCACCATGACCAGCAAAAAAGAAAAAAAAAAAAAGCAAACTGAGAATGGCCTGCTTCATTAAGAAGCAGAGGTTTGCCTTGAGTGACTTTAAATCCTACACTGGCCACAATTCTTCACTCTCCATTCCAGATGGGCAAAATAATTTAGAAATATATCTGTGAAGCCAGAACCCCGGACGTAAATCATCTCGACGGCCAAGAAGTGTGGAATATAAAAAAATGATAATAAGCAACAGAGATTGTGCACTTGTGGTGTTTGCAAAGGCATCTTCTGGAGCTTCATTTGCTTACCATGGTTCACCAAAGAGCCTGACCATGCTCACACACGGAGCGCACTGCTTTACTCATCTCCTCCAGCGGATGACGACTCACACAGCTGCAAGCACCCCCCACCATTAAATCCATCCCTACTTGAACCCAACGGATGTCGATGGCACAGGAGGTAATCAGGGAGCTCTTATGTGGTCTGTCGCTGGAGCCACGAGGTCTCGGTTTGTTCACTAGGCTGTTGGCGCCCTGGTCTGCCTGCTGGCCCAAGCAACAGTGGACAGGTACATTTTACTTCTACACCCAAGCTTGTCCCAGGCCCAGGACCAGGGGAGGCACATGTGGGAGGGGCTGTGGATCACGGGGGGCCGGCTGAAGCAATTTTGTGCCAGGCCTGGGAATTATGCATAGATGGCCTGCCTTTTGCACAGAGGGCCTGCCTTTTGCATAGAGGGCCTGCCTTTTGCTGCCTCAAACCCCGGCAAACTTTGCAATGTCCTTTCTGCCAAAAGGAGAGGCTGTTAAGCTTGACATGGAAGAGAAAGATGCATATTTTCCCATTGGTAGGATCCAAATCTCCCACACTGCCCCGCCCCCCCCCCCAGAGCAATGAGTATGTCCAAACAACAGGACTTTCACATATCAGTCTCACACTGAGCTTGAGGACTGTCGGAAATGGGGGGGGGGTGGCAGCAGGGCAAGGGGTTAGCCCTGCCCATATTCCAAAGCATGTTAAAGAGTTCACCAGCAAACTAATCAGCCTTTGTTTTTCGTCTACGCAAAGGAGGACATAAAAAAACAACAAACAAGATATTTCATATGGGCCCCTCGTATAAAACACAAAAATAATAAAAACAAACGAGACAAAAACAAAAACAAAACTCTGCTTTCCTTCAGTTGCAAACTTGCATCTCCTGCTCTCGCGCCAGCTTCATGGAGCTGAAATGCTCTTCGACTCCAAGGTTTCATTTTCAGAATCCTATTTACTTTCATTGAGTAACTGTTTGAAAGGAAGAGACTGGGGGAAAAAAAACAAGCCTCACTTTCCCAGAGCGGCCCAGTGAGGTGTTTCCCGAATCTATGAACTGAATGGCGGCAAGAGAGAAAGGAAACATTTTACCCCAAACGGTATAGAGTGTTTGTTCTGCCTTGGCCCTTTCTCCCGTTATTATTACCCGGATGGCTTGGCACGGGGCCTGGCACTGCGAGAATGTGCTCAGTCCCTGTGCCTCCC
>JAODLC010000047.1:4828589-4850240 GCA_026781145.1 Hippopotamyrus pictus
TGTTCCAACCAACCAGTTGAGTACTCTCTGACTGTGAGTCTTTATGCTCAACTGGTTGGTTGAAACAAAATCCCGGTTTGGATTTTTACTTTCTGGACCTGAAATGTCCACCTCTGATGCTCAGCTTGTTCTGGACAAAAGTCCACACTGACTGACTTTTTTTTTTTTCACCCAGGTAACACTTTATAAAAAGTTTCCTTTATACAAGAGCACTCTCTTTCTTAAAATAAAAAATAAGCAAATACATATTACCTAATACAAATCATCCACCTTTGGTGAATAAACCTTAGATTCATTGGAAAGCAGGAGGTGTGAAGGAACAAGAGCTATGAAGCTGCAGTTGTTATTCGACAAAACTGCCCTGTTTTCTAAACTGAAGCTTAGTAGCTGCCATATTGTAAGTGTTTAGCAGTGGTGACTCAGTCAGATCACAGGTTCATACCAATGAGTGACATTAAAAATGTCTTAATTTTTGTATACTTATTTGAAATAAATTGGGTTTGCACTTGATCATTTGTTAAATTACGACTCCAAGCGCACCTGTTTTTTTTTGTAGATAATACCTTCCATTCTTTTTGATATATCATGCTAATCAATAAAACATTTGATAGTTAACCTTGGTTTGACTATTTTATTATCACACACTTATAAAATGAATTCAGACTTCAAGTAGCCTATTTATAACAACACATAAGTGTGTAATAAAAAAAGATGTGACGAACGTTATTCGGGTTTATACTCAGAGCTTAAATCTTGCTGGGAAGTTTAACTTGTTTAAAAGACACAAATATTTAATGAAAGCTATTTACCACAGATGCAGTGGATACACACATCTTGCCAAATAAACAGGTGAAGCAATTATCAATTAGATAATTTGCCAATCAACTCCAAACATCGGCCGTCAATTGTAACAGAATTATGCACCAAGAATATTTATTTTCCTCTTATATTTACTCATAGGAACCGTAATGATTTTTTAAACTGTCTTAGTACACTAAATACAGTATTCAAGGACGTGTGATGTTTATCAGTAACGTAGACTTCTAACTCAAACACCTTTCCGCTATCATAGTCACAAGATGATAAGGCATCACATACTGCGCATGCGCCCTTCGCGTCTGTATTTCCTGGGTAGGAATGAGGTTTCACGAACCATTTTTTTTGGTTGCAGAGCATAAACAGCACCCTAGCATACGTATACGCTTATCTCGTCCATAAGTACAAACTAACACATAACAATGTCTGCACGAAATAAAATTATCGCCGCAACGGCGCAGTCTATGCGATTAAAAAGGTGAGTGCGCATGTAGCCAACGGCATTATGCTCTTAAAATACAGCATGACGATTTCAAATAACGTAACGTAAAAAGGTTAACCTTTCCCGTTTTGCCAAACATCCTTTTTAAAAAATGTTTTTTTTAGTCGCCATACTGCCTTGTTCATCGGTATTAATAAGATTACTTTGCCCTCTTGTGGAGAAAAGGGAGAAATTCAGGTTGGAATAAAATACTGTTACTACGGATTCTACAACTGCTTCGGCTTTAAATATTTATAAATGATACAGTTCAGCAGTGGAATATTACAAGGGTGCCTTTATAACCAGTTTCTTAGAGTATATGGCTCACCTATCCTATGCAGTAAGTACATAAATATACCCAGGTATGAAAGGTTCGGGTTTTTTTTTTTTAAAAAAAGCATACAGAAATAATGCTACAAATGTGTGATTTTATGCACTATATCATTCCGACAGTAGGAAGAGACATGTTGGAACCCAGATTAGTCAGCTTCAGCAATACAGTTACAGGGTCTGTAGGTTCAAGGTTGTATAAATTAATTTAAACCGATTTCATTCCCTTCTTAAGAGGTGGGGGTGGGGAAAACGTCGCCAAAACCATCTTCCGACCCAGATTGAGATGATGTAATAATCTTCGGCTTCTCACCTTAGGTGGGCATCCAATTCGTTCGCCTTCTCCATGGCACTAGGCTGAACCAGTATGCTGCCCGTTGCATGTTATGTTAAGCAAAAGTAAAAAGGACATTGGAAAACCAATAGCCAATGAGTGAGTCTGAAGGCGGGGCCAGTCACTTTGCTAATCCCAGGAAACGTGTCTCTTAATTGGTCCAGACAAGCATGCTGGTTATTACAACATACAAGAACATCCAGATGTAATACCATACTCGGGGATGGAGGTCCCCTCCCACCTGGAGACCTGCGGTTTGATACATCTACAACGTAGCAGTAGAAAACTATCATTTATTGATCATTGCATTACATATTTTAAAATGTGGCAGTGAATATACCAGCAATTACAGGGAACTCGTTTATAGTCCAGCAACTTGAACTGTCGACACCAAGAATGTAATCAGGGTTCTAACATTAACCAAGAGTATTTGCAAAACCAAGACATTCTACATCTCTAATGACACAGACTACGTTTACCTGGTCTAACGGTGTAGTACTGTCCAAATATTTGGTCTTGCAGAGTTATAGTAGTGTTATCAACCATTTTAGTAAAACTCTGCAACAAATGATTAAGCAAATCAATTAAGGGTAACCCAAATCAGCCATAACAGCACAGTGAAGCATCGGGGGGGTGGGGGGGGGGTGGGCGGCACCTTCAGTCGGCTTTGAATAATTTATCCTCTTTTCCTTTTGGTCAATAAACAAATATGTAACAAAAGCAAAATAGATTAAAAAACAAACAGAAACCCATAAAGCTATTGAGGTACTAGTGGGGTAAAAACAGGTGCTGCTCACTGTAAATAAAAAAATAAAATTAAATTAAAAAAAAAACAGGAAAAACCCAAGCAAACTACATGGCATTTTTTTTCAATATTTACTCATTATCAAAAATAGTTTTTCCCCCAACTTCTTGCAAATGAAAAACAGAAAAAAGGTACAGACCGGACATCAATCGCATTTTTGTCCCTCTCTTCCTATGGCTTGAGAAACACTACCTGAACATTCACAGGATATGACACGAGGAGAAACTACAATCGGAAGGCGCTGCCGCCACTGGAGAACGCGTGCATGCTCTATTCATACACCCTGTGTGACGCGCGGCCGCCATCCTGCCAATCAGGCCCGGCCTGGAGGTCTCCGACCAACACTCGTTTTACACTTGAAAATTTTGTCAGTCTGCGGGTGAAAGTCTGCAGAATAGCAGCAGAATTTAAAATGAAGGGGGGAGGGGAGGCAAGGTACTCTCAATCACCAATGAAATGGAAGAGACAACCCCTCATTCGGCATCAGGGTCTTCCCGGACTGTCGTCAAGTCCAACACAAAGCCCAGCTGTGGCGAACACACACTGCAGAGCTCATTCCCACATGAAACTTATTAATACCCACCCCCCAGCCCCCCTAAATACACTAGGTAATTTCCCGCACGTTCAATCACACGTTCATAATCCAGCACAAACAGACTTGGGAAAGACAGACGCAGACACTATCAGACTCAATCAAAGCTCCTACAGAGATGCTTGTAGCACTAACGTGAGTCATCCTGTGAATACAATGTAAACAAACAGGCGTCCGAGGTCGGGGGGTCTATGTAGTGTTCTACAGTGATATTGCTATGGTTACCAAGTAGGTTCCGTTGTTATTTGGCCTATTAATCACATTAAGTGCTTCATCCGGGGTCCCTGCCAAGACGAAGTGCAGGTAAGGCAGATGCACGCCTATCCATTAAAAAGTGGCAAAGACTAATCTAGATTCATGCCCGCAGAACAGGATTTAACATGTCACTCATTACGACAGTTTGGAAAAAGGGGAGTGGGGGGCGACTGCTGATGATGTTGTGTTGTGCTGCAGACGTGGAAAACGAATCTTTTTCAGTAAGGTACGGGGTGGATGGAATAAAATAAATACCATTAGAAAAGTTTGCTTTTTTGTGGAATTATGTCACATATATATATAATACAGGTTTTCGAATGCCCCAATGGAGAACACATGGCATGTGAAACAGCAGAACTGAGCACAAACAGGACAGCGAGATCTTTCTGTTCTCTCCCGGACGGGAACGACTCCTGATCAGCCTGCTTCTGGGGGACGGAGGCCCGGCGATGGCGGACTTGCAGACGGGACTCCGCTAGGCCAAGCTCCAATAAATACTGCAAAATGTTGTCACTTATAAAACACGTCTTTAAATGGAATTTGATGAATGCATACAAAAACAAACAAACAACAAAAAAGAAAGAAAAAAAACAAACGGAAAAAAAAACAATTATAAATATAACCGGCCTTCTCCGAAGTTACCGTCTCCACGGCGTGCCATGGCCTGAACGTCTCGCCCAATTTCGGGGTCGAGCGGGACCCATCGACATGACACCGGGCCTCTCTTGCTGGAGGTGGTTAAGTGTAAATTGCTTGCGGCGGACGTGCGACTCACAGTAACAGCGCCCTCCGCTGTCAAACCCGCGGCAGTGCGCCACACACAGAAGGGGCGCTGCCCTCAGGGACTTACAGGCAGGAGCTTCGGCAGTCGGGACTGACTACGTGAAACTGGTACTCAACCATAGCTGCCTTGGCGTAGTGCCTCAACCACCTCCACTTCCTGCCCGCAGCATTTTAAAATATTATAATAATAAAATAAACGTTGCCAGAGGGAGGCGCACTCGCAGCTGGAGCTCAGCAGTCGAACCTCATGTCCAGAGTCTCGTCGTAAGCTTTGTCCTCATGCGGGCTGGCGGCAAGAAAAGAGGGCACCGGCGAGCCAGCCGCCACATTGAGGACCCCGCTGCTGGTGCTGGCGCTGCGCACGGCGATGCTGGTCACGTTGATGCCCAGCGTGAGCCGCGTCTGCTCCAGCGCCTTCTCCGGCACAGCAAAGGCCTCCAGCTTCTTCTCGCCGTTGGCCATGTAGGAGTTCTGGCAGCCGCGGCAGATGCAGTCCAGGCAGGCCTTGCGGTTCGAGTAGCAGGGGCACCGCTGGCCGCGGCATGTAAGAACACTTGGGTTTTGGGTGGCCCGACCGCACTTGCAGCCTTTTTTCTCCTGGGGCTTCTTGTAGACCACTTTGGTGGGGCTTCCAGGTATCAGGTTGGCACCAGGCAAGCGATCTTTCGTTTTGTCCTTGGTTTTAGGCACCCCCTGCTTGACCTTGGTGTAGGCCTTTTTGGGCCCATGGTCGGGGTTTTTCTTGATCCCCTTATTGGAGACCAGCAGCGTCTTGCTGACCTTGGGCGGCCCCCCGTTGGGGACGGCAGCCACCGGCTGCGCCAACATCTTGCTGGGCTCCCGCTTCACCGAGACGGGAGCAGCGGCCGCTAGCGGGGGGCCCTGGATGATGCTAGATATGGGCAGGGGCTGGATCTTCTCGCTGTCGCTCTCAGAGCGCGACCGCTTGCGGTTGAGCCGTGCCGCCTTAGGCGTGGCCGCCGAGCAGGAGATCCCCGAGGGAGGTGGCGGAGGAGGAACGGCCGGGTGCCGGGAAGCAAAGACGCCGGGGTCCAACGGGAGCGAGGGCTGCCGGGCGTCGGCGAATGGCCTGCTCAGGTCGCCCGACGGCTCTAAACCAGACGGCAGAACGTCGGCACAGTCTTCCGCCGCAGTGTCGGGTTCTAGGGTCCGGAGCACCTCCTCTACGGTGAGGAGCAGCGAGTCCCCGCTGGGCTTGATGTCCTCCCCGAAGGTGGAGATATCGATGCCGTCGCTGCAGAGCTCTTCCGAGGCGGCCGCCCTGCAGACCGGCATCCCGTCCGGAAACCCCTCCAGTTTCAGCTCCCTGCCGTCAACCGCCGGGGCCATGCTCCCTGGGGAGGGTGCGGCGACTGACGTCAGCTCCTCCATGCTCAGGCCGTTGCAGCCATGCATGCCGTTGACGCTGGGCACCCCGGCCACCGCGTCCGGAACCGGCTCCTGGGGCTCGACAGGGGGTTCCTGCAGAATGTGGTCACCCTGGTGTTCCGAGGTCGAAGGCAATGGGGAATGTGAAAGGGCAACTGGGGCCGTGCCCTGCGACTCCTCTGCTGCACTGGCGGTCGGAGGAAAGCCCTCTTTCAGCAGCGCCAGGACCTCCGGGGAGCCCTCGCTGGCGATCTGCGACAGCAGGGGGGAGCTCGCCATGTACTCACAGAGCTTCCGGTAACACTCCACCAGGATGCCGAGCTGCTTGTTCTCCTCGAATTGCTCATAGTCCTTACACCAACTGCATGACGGCTTCATCACCATCTTCTGACCTTTGCAGCCTTTGCACACATAGTGCTGGCAAGTCGAGTTGGTCGGAGCAATCGGATCTTGAAGCAAATTCCCTAAAAAAAAAAAAAAATTAAACGCAAAGTATTTTTCAGAGCAGTCTGGCCATGACTCACAAAAATATATATAATACAGGTATTTTTAAGACACCCTGACAATAGTGTTTAATTCTGCTGTGCTGGAAAGCTTGGAAGCCAGTCGTTAAAATCCAATAAATATAGCCAAATAATAGCAGCCATCTCCGTTTGACATTGGCTACAGCGATCTATCATATTTCAGCGTACAAAACATATAAATTTGATACCCCCAGGACAACTACGTTGTTTCCTTTCTGACGCACAGCGAAAGGGTTAAACACGATAATTAGCGCCGAGTATTCAGATTGGCTTCCTTAGCAACGGCTGTCGCTAAGACTCGTAACTGACGTGTATGTAATGTGCTGCAGATGGAGGTGCGGCTTACAAAAAAAAAAAAATAAAAAAACCGAGATTTACCACCCCGGTATCCGCTCTACAAGCGATCCACCTACGGCGAAATGCAGCGCAGTCAATTAAAAATCAAATCATCCCTTTACGAACATCTAGAGGACACATGCATCCTACCAGACAATACACAGAAGCAAATAATATGTGCATGCCATTGACTATAACGACCTAAACATTCAGGTTACCCGGGTGTTAAAAGACAAAAACAGAGGTGAGTACCCAAGTTAAACCAGATACCTTTGGTTCGGCAAACCACATAAATTCGCTAGTCCTATGCAAACCAATAAGTGCATCACTAACTATAAAAATACATTCATTTAAACCTTTCCCCGTTGCCATTGTTTTAAGAAAGCACATGAAACGGCAGCATTTGCTCAAGTGTCAAACCGACAATGTGTACAGGCTGCTATTGGTAAACGGACCGGCTGGGAACGTTATATAATGATCGGCAAGCGGAAGGTGTTGCAATTGTGAAATTATACACCACTGCAAACGACATCAGCCATGAAAATCTGACTGATCATTTTAGCATCAGCACGAAAAGAACACCACTTCATGGAGGAAAGGAACCGCCGACCATTCACGGGACTAGCCGCACCATCGTTAGCGGAGCCGATTCCGTGCCGAGGGTCTTATCCTCCTATCTGGCGGTGAGCGTTAATATTCACGATGCATTCGGTGAACCGTGTTAAATAACAGGCGTGCATCAGTGGAAAAGGGTCGAGAAGTTATTGCATAAATACACAAAAATACCAAGATTGACATCTCGTTTGGAGAAAAAAAACCCTGTAAACACTGAAAACGAAGAGATGAATTTTATGGGCCAAAGAACCATGACTCACCACAAACAAGGCAGGAAAGAGACTGCCTAAAGAAAGGCAGGAGCTTGCACAGCTCGGCTACGGACTGTGAGTCCCGAGGATCGCACTGCAGCACCGAACGACACGCTGACACGTACAGAGCGGTCGCATTCACCGGGTTCATCGCAGCAGCCTCGCAGCGGACAGAGCCAGGTCTGGAGGAAAGGGGAGGGGGGAACAAAAACAAAAAAAAAAACAAAACAAAACGAAAAAAAAACACCCAGCACGCAACAGATCCGCCTTTCAGACTTGATAAATATCTCCTTAATTGAGCCGAATGACGTCGGCCAGGGCTAGGTTCCGCACCTCATCGACCCCCGGTGTCCAAGAAAGGCGAGAGGGACATGCAAAAGGCATGGGGAGGGGGGATTTGCTCTCAAAAAGATCGGGCGTATTCAATACTAGGGAACAGATCACGGTGTGTAGTATCCCCAGTGTGTAGAAGAATACGGCGTGGCCGATGCACACAGTCTGTATTCAAAAGCACCATGTCAAAAACCGCATCAACAACCTGCTTCAGCGCTTCCCCTTCTTCCATGGCACGAAGTGCTTCCAAATCACCATTATCGATTAAAAAATAAAACAGAACCTAGCTTTAAAAAAAACACGTTAAAATGCTATTTAAAAAAATCAACCGTGATTAAGATCTGCATAAACTCTTCCTTTCTCCAGACATCACTCGCATCTCTTAAGTGCCGCGCCAGTCCAATTTTTTGGGCTGTTCAACAATACGCGGGCGGCGCTCCGCCGCCGAGTCCCCCGACCGCTTTCCCCCCGATTGCTCGCTAATACTGGATGCAGCAAGCAGGGATTCAAAGCGGACTTCTCGGTTCCCAAGCGCCCGTCGCCTCTCTACCTCCTCCCCGGGATCCCGCTTAGTTCCGGAGAAAGCCGCTCTTGCTCCCCCCCGAAAACACTGTCCGTCCAGGGCATTTAGCAATTTATAAATGATTATTTTGAAGAGCGCGTCTGTTTGTTATCCACAGCTTCCCATGGCGGTAGGGCTGCAAAAAAAAAAAAAAAAAAACAGGCCAGTTGACTCAATCCAATCCAGTATTTACCCCCCGAACATCCGAATTGCAAGAAAGCAGGAAGTATGCGGGAAAAGTCGCTCCACGCAGTGCACGAAGGGCGAAAAAGGCCAGAATATATGCTGAGATTTTTAAGAAGACGGAAATCTGCAGTGCTGGCTCCGGAATATGTGGAACAAAAATAGGCCGCTTTTTTCTTTTCTTTGGATCTATCCCTCCGCTTCACCCCCCTCTCCGATAAGTTCCGCGTAACCAGAGAAGGCTCGTTTGATTTCAAAAATCAGCTTCAATAAATCCCATTCGCTTATCATGTAAAATAATCCTGTTGCTCTCGGTGTGTTTATGTATCGCTAGATGTTTCAATAGTGTAATATAGCTAGCTTAACTATGGAGGTTTCTCCTTTGCCTTTTTCCTCTCCGCAAATGAAGGAGGAGGGGGCGCTGTGACCCACATCTCGCGAGAAAAGGGTCGCGAAATCCCGCGAGAAACGGTAACCGTGGTTACACGACTGTGTTGTTTTTAACCCGCTTGGTAGCAATCAGAATGGAGAGTAGATTGATGGTCGTGTGGAGGACTGCTGTTTTGTTTTCGCATTAATATAACACAAACGTGCTTACTGGCTACTCCGCCTCCCTACAATCACTAGGATAATTCATACGTCCGTGTCATTTTTCTACAGTAAAAACTGGTGCAGTTTGCTATGCATGGAAATAGACAGACAGACAGACAGACAGACAGATAGATAGATAGATAGATAGATAGATAGATAGATAGATAGATAGATAGATAGATAGATAGATAGATTCTTGATTCCGAATTAAATACACACAATAACACACATAATAGTAGAACGCTCAAGGATTAAGGAGGTAGAGACTGCGTTTATGGATGCTGTCCAAATAGTCAATACCTCGAAAAGCTGTATAGGTCAAAGTGATTATTAGTGCAAGAATAATAATTGCTACTATACATAATAAAAATTTTATATATAACAATAGAATAGAATAGAATAGAATAGAATAATATAATATAATATAATATAATATATTCTGCTCCTTGACATAGGATCCCACCCTCCATCAGAACACTTGACTGGATAATAGTTTAGGAGGTGTTGATGGAAATATGTACAATAAAATATTTCACTTGCTATCACAGAGAATGTTTAAATTAATTAGTTTAACGTGGTCAAAATTTGTAATTATTGTAATGTTTTTTTTTCCCAATTGTTTTCAGTTGTAGATGTCACACTATTTGTGTTTTCTGTCATTTGCAACTATGATGATGCTTTTGTTGTGGTACAGTAATTTAGAGGAATAATCTAGTTAATGAAGTCTATGCTAAAATGTAATTAAAGTTAAATTGCAAAGATAATACCCAAAATATCGTAATACATACTTCATGCTACAAAAAAGGCTACAGACTTTATTGTATAACAGGCGACATATATTTGAAAGTGGGCGTGTGATGGGTGTGGCAGAAATGAGCCATTCACACAGAGATAAAACCAAAGTTCCGGTTTTTCAAAAAACTAACACTGGGAATTGTAGTTCTGAAACTTGACATTTAAGCCACGAATGTAGAACTACACGAAGCCTCTTTTTGATGGTAGTGCTTCTAACTTCCGGCCGTCAGAAACCCCTCCCCCTCCAGCTGAACGTCTCATCTTATTGGTCATCCGGACTAAAAGAATTAAGTCACGATTGGCTACGACAGGGAAGCCGATCGGCCATCATTTTTTGTGCTTGCTCTGCCATGGCGGCTTTCACGGTTGCGAGGAGCGGTGGCAGATTTCTGCGGGGGTTATACGCCTTTAAGGGCCTGGGTACCGGCAGATATGGGCCCGCCGTTTCGGCGGTCCGCTCGGTCACGCAGCAGCAGATGCGCTCATTCTGTGCCGGACATCTCTCTGTGCAAGAACGAATAGAGAAGAAGCGTAGGGCGGCCCTGGTCGGGGGAGGTCAGAAGAGAATAGATGCACAACACCAGAGGGTAAATCTAAAGTTTTGATCGCTTGTAAACTGACAGTCAAAACTCTCACCCCCATTCTTTACTTTTGTGAAGTGACCACAATGAAAGGTCATTCACATTCCGGCGTTTTTAAATGAACCAGGTTTAAACTGTGTTCTGCGTATGTCATTGCATGTATGTTGCATGCCTTTGCTGGACTATGTGTTTACATCAGTATTAATATTTGAAGGACCGGTCCCATGATTCAGAGTACACTCGCAATGCTTTCTTACATGTCTAACAGGGGAAGCTGACCGCGAGAGAGAGGATCGAACTTTTGCTGGATCCCGATTCCTTCGTGGAGTATGACATGTTTGTGGAGCACCGATGTTCAGATTTTGGGATGGAAGCCGATCACAATAAGGTTCCGCTGCACCTCCTTTATGAGTATATTTGCAGGACGCCAAAAGTCGAAAAGCAGCCAAGCAACCTAGACATATTTGAGTGGTTGCTCACGCGCGTGTTTTTCCAGTGTTATATACGTATTTGCATGGTGATCTGTTAATTTACGCCTTCTTGGTCCTGCATGACTTTGACAGTGAATGTGAAATAATCCGATATTCATGGCCGGTTTGTACTATGGCAATCTAGGTACGTGTCCTGCAAGCTCTGATTCACTTAAATAATGATCGGGGAAGGTCCAGACAAATTATGAATTTACATATCATAATCATCATATCATTTGGGGGCAGCGTGTGGCTCAGCGGGCTAAGCCTGTGTTCCTGTAATCATGAGGTCGCCGGTTCAAACCCAGCCTCAGCACGTCTGCCAGTCCTTGAGCAAGGCCCTTAACCCCCAGCTCCCTGGGTACCCCAACTGGTGGCTGCCCTTTGCGGACAACTTCCTCTACAAAAAAGAGCAAGTTGAGGGAGGCTTAAAAGCAATTTCCCCACAGGGATCAATAAAATGTATTATTATTATTATTATTATTATTAGTATTCCCACAAATGTTATTAACTTTACTCCAGTAATTATATTGTTTTTGTTCTATAAACATGCACACCCTGTTTAAATTATTATTTTTGTGGGCACTTATTTTTAATGAAGATCTGAAAGAATCTGGTGAAAAGCAGGTTATGACATCACTTGTTCCTGATAAAATATTCAAGTACATAATTTTTGCAGTACCCAGGTGACAGTGTCGTGACTGGACAGGGACGGATTAATGGAAGGCTGGTGTACGTCTTCAGCCAGGTATATCTCTGAGGTGACCGGACACTTGTTTTACTGGCGGTTCATCAAGACCAAGTTTAACCTCACTGCCTTTCTCGTTGTAAATTCCTCAGGACTTCACGGTGTTCGGCGGAAGCCTCTCTGGGGCCCACGCTCAGAAGATCTGTAAGGTGATGTCACAGAGTCTCGTGCGTCACATGGGTGTAAAGGACCACCATGGCAATGAAACCTTGGGCCAGTTGTGCCCGATTTGTCTTCGTTGTAAAGCTGAATGTCACACGGACTGATGAATTTCTGCTTTCTAATGAAGTAAAATGCAGACTCTTGGTAGCTGTTAGCCTAGTCACCAAACCAGCATTGTACTGTGAGCAGAAAGGCATCAGACTCTGACTCCTCCATCAGATCATGGACCAGGCCATGTTGGTGGGGGCCCCGGTCATTGGCCTCAATGACTCTGGTGGAGCACGAATCCAAGAAGGGGTGGAGTCACTGGCAGGATATGCGGACATTTTTCTGGTAAAAATAAAAGATGAATGCGGACTAACTGTGTGCTGTGTGTGCGCGATGTGTTTGTCAGCACCTGTCCTTTTTTTCGTGAACAGAGGAACGTAACAGCGTCCGGAGTCATTCCCCAGATCTCCCTCATCATGGGTCCTTGTGCAGGAGGGGCTGTCTACTCACCTGCCTTAACAGATTTCACATTCATGGTGAAAGTAAGCCTCCCACAGTCCAGACTTTGTGTTTTCGCAGACAATGTTTAAAAATATGGAAAAAATGTTTCTTTTTTCCCCAAGTGAACTTTTCTTTGTTTTTCTTTCTCTCATTCTTTCTTTATTTCTCTCTACCCTCCCTCCTTCCTTCTCTTTTTGTCTCACACTGTTGTTAAGCGCCTTGGGGTGACTAAAATTCTTGTATTGCGCTGCTTTTCGGTTGCATCGTCTTGTCTTTTACTGCACTGCTGTTTCGTCCCTTATTTTCTGTTCTTGATCCTACGGCTCCCTCCAAACACCTGTCCGCCACCCGGCAAATACAGCACGAGAATTTCACTGTATTCATCAGAACACGTGACAAAAAAAAAGAGAGAAAAATCTTGAAATTTGAACTCAAAACATTTATGATGGAGGACCTCTGTCTGGTCGGTATAATTGATGGGGGTGCTGTTTTACCACGCACACCTCACTGTCTCACCCTGACAGGACACGTCCTACCTCTTCATCACGGGGCCAGATGTGGTGAAATCGGTCACCAATGAGGATGTGACTCAGGAGGAGCTGGGCGGAGCTAAGACTCACACTGCTGTGTCTGGTGAGTGATGCCAGTGGTGGCTGGTTGGCAATGCCCTGCATGGAGATGGCATATCCTCCCAACTATTATCCTTGTAAATCATTTTAATTTGGTCATAAAGGCAGCCCTTGCTGGACCTCTGGCATTATTAGATACATGATTTTAATAAACTGCTAAAAATAGTTCTCAAACAAAAATATTGATAAATTAAGAAATAAAATGTTGTTGCTGTATTTTCAGGAAGCATGCAACAAAAATGTCAACTCGACAGTGGTTCCAGATATTTTTTTTTTCATTTTCTCCATTTGCTTTAGGCGTTGCCCACAGAGCCTTTGAGAACGACATCGATGCTTTGCTGAATCTCAGAGATTTTTTCAACTTCCTTCCTCTTAGTAACCAAGACGCAGCTCCTGTAACGGAGTGTCACGATCCAAGGTAATGGTAAATCGGAATTAAAGGAAACTTGGGGAAAGGACTCCCCCTGGTGGTGTTTTATGCACAGAACAACCTGCTACTAAATATTTCTGATATTTGGATTAGAGCTGTACAGGGGATTCTAATGTGTTCATATGTATAACAAATCATCTTCGTTTGCACTATTATTTTTTGTTTTTTCCAGTGTATTCGGAGTGGCCTGTTCACCCTATGTAGACATCCTGAACAGCAAGATTTAGTTAACTAGTTTTGTTTAGAACAAAATTTTGTGGCCCCTTCGGCTGAAACAATGTGGCAGTGTAATAAACATGCAGGTTGGCTCTCAGTTGAACATGGGATCAGGGCAGACTTAATGCTGCTGCTTTTTTTAAAATATGGAATTGTGGGAAAATCATGATAAGCTATTTATTTTTGTTTCCCCCTTCTAGTGATAGACTTGTGCCAGGCCTGGATACTGTTGTTCCGTTAGAATCCACCAAGGCCTATGATATGCTGGACATTATTCACGGCGTAAGTGGCCATCTACCCACGACAGAAATAACGCGTGACCGCAGAGCCCTCTGTCAGATCAGTGCCCACGCTCCTTCTCTTCGCAGATTGTCGATGAGCGGGAGTTCTTCGAGATTATGCCCAACTACGCCAAGAACATCGTGGTGGGGTTCGCCAGGATGAATGGCCGCACAGTGGGGATTGTGGGAAACCAGCCGAAAGTGGCATCCGGTGAGCGTTGAGTGTGTGTCAGTGCGTGACTTCCTCACTGGGGCCTTGGGCTGACGGATCGTGGTTCTGTTCCGTTTCAGGCTGCCTGGACATCAACTCGTCCGTGAAGGGGGCTCGCTTCGTGCGCTTCTGCGATGCCTTCAATATTCCCATCATCACCTTCGTGGATGTGCCGGGGTTTCTGCCAGGTGGGAAGAGGCTTGGTTGACTCAAGTCTGGCCTGTTCCCAGAACCTTGCAGAGATGCAGACTGTCCCCGATTTACGACTGCATTCTGCTCCGCCAGAGAGGTCGTACGTGGAAAGGGATGTATGTCGGCGTAGAATTATCATGCTGACTTTTAGGTACGAGAATGAGACTGGGGCATGTGTGAGGCTGAATTGGTCGCTGCCGTATAGAACAGTACTATGCCAAAGATACTATCACACGGCACACAGCTCTCTCTAGTTAGCGTAGTGCTGCCTGGCATAAGGCTACCCTAAATTTAATGCAAACCCTTTACTGTATATCAGATGACTTGTACAAAAAAACAAAACTAGGAAATTTACTTAGTTTGAGCAGCTTTCAGCTCTTAGCCGTCTTTCTCAGCTGCCGGATGGCTATAGTTTGTCAGATGTTAGACCCTGGCTCCACAGGCACGGCTCAGGAGTACGGCGGCATCATCAGACACGGGGCGAAGCTGCTGTTCGCGTTCGCCGAAGCCACTGTTCCGAAGATCACCATAATCACCAGAAAGGTTCGGAGAGGCCCATCTCCACGGTGCCCTAACACATGCTCTCATAGTTGGCCTTGCTTACCGACATGGCTGGGTCACTCCACAGGCCTACGGAGGAGCGTATGACGTGATGAGCTCCAAGCACCTCCGTGGAGATGTGAACTACGCGTGGCCTTCTGCCGAGGTGGCAGTGATGGGTGCCAAGGTAACGGCGGTCAGAAATGCTGCTACTCTTCAATTGGCGCCTTTGTGCATTCTGCTAAGGGGGGGGGGGGCGTGCTCTCTGCTCTGTCTGGATTCCCAGGGTGCCGTTCAGATAATCTTCAGGGGTAAGGAGAACCAGGCCGAGGCGGAAGCGGAGTATGTGGAGAAGTTCGCCAACCCCTTCCCAGCAGCTGTCAGAGGTACGTCAGAGCCGAAGGAGGATCTCGGTCCCTGGGCGTCCGGTGCCACGGTAACCACATCTGTCGCACTGCAGGCTTTGTGGATGACATCATCCAGCCATCAGCCACCCGTAAGCGGATCTGCCGGGACCTGGAGGTGCTGGCCAGCAAGAAGCAGACCAACCCTTGGAAGAAGCATGCAAACATCCCCCTGTAATCGGGATGTGCTGCTGGACTCCCAGTGAACTCGAAGTTACTCACATTAACTGTATTGGAAAAAAAATCTAATAAAGTTTTTAAATAACTACTCATTACCGTGACGGCACAAGTGCTGTAATTAGCTTAACATTAAACGTGTTTAATTTAACCAGAAGAGATTTTTCACGAAAAAAAAATGTTTTAGAACAGTTTATTAAAGGGAACGTAATACATCCGCTTCAGGTCGTACAAAAGAAACTGTTTAATATTGAAAATGTACAATTTACAGGATTACTAGCAAAACCAATCAAGAAGAAACACTGGGAATATAAAACCTATTGGGACAGTTTTTTTTGGGGGGGGGGGGGGGGGGGGAGGGGGATATATATATACCCATGGTGAAAGTACCAAGATATGAAAGTCATTGTGCAGTCTACTATATAACTTTAGCTGTTCTGATAACACACTTCCGAGGACGATTACGACAGCACATTGCAACGTGGACTGAGAGCACACAGCCTCCGCTGTTCCCTCCGGAGACGCGGCGGGCCGCCAGAAAGCTGGCTGTCGGTGCTGCGCACGAGCCCGGACCTGTCGCCCCCCCGCGGGCCTGTCCAGTTCGGGCTGCTGGTGGGGGAATGCACGGTGGCTACAATTTGGCAATAGGTCTTTCGGAGAGAGGACCGTATAAACATTTGACAAATCTCACTTGATTCAAAACTTTATACTAAATCTACTAAAATTCAAAATACTTTAAACTTTAATTTTTTTTTATTACTTAAAAAACCCAGGTTACATGAGCTGCTGTCTTCGGGGGAGGGGACACAGATTCTGCATTTGGACTGTACACGAACGTCTGGTGGACAACATGGAATGAAACCCATCTGGCTTATTGTAGCTGGGGGGGTGGGATATTAAAATAAAAAGGGGGGGGTGATGTCTGATGTCGTCGTACACACAGTTCAAGAGCAATCTGTGCCCAAAAGTGATGTTCCCTGCTTCAGACTAACAACAACTATGCCTGTATGCGACCAACCACGTGACACCACAGAATTACACTTCAGTAGAGGAGTGGGCTGACACGTGGAAAAGGCAGAATAATGAAGTGGTGCCTGTTTGAATGTTGTCCATCCATCCCTCCATCCACTTTCTGTACCCGCTTCGGGGTCACGGGGATCCGGAGCCTAACAAGGAAGCTACGGTCACAGGGCAGGGAATAGCCCAAGATTGGGGCGCCAACCCAAAGCAGGTGTGAATACCGTGTTGTACATTACTCATTTTTCATTGGGGAAGGGGGTGAGAGAGAGACAAACATTACAAGTGAACTACCCCAAAGCTATACAGTGTTAAAGACCTAGGCAGCTGGTGGAGCACTAACAACAAAAAAAAAACAAGGATTTTAAAACATGGGACGGGGTATTTCTCTCCCCGGCATAATCAACGCAGTGGAATGGGGGGGGGTTAACGAAGCAGGATGCCATCCCCCCACCTAGTCTATCACTACCGGCTATTTCCACACGGGCAGTTAGCTAAAAGCTCTCGTACGGCACAGTGTGGGCGGCTCCGACGTGAAACTCGACGTGCAACATCGACCGAGACGAGGCCCAAATGCACGGCACCTGTGGTATCCCCAGTTACGAGCTCTGGATGAGCGCGGACTGCCACGGTCGCCGAATCCGGCACGACAGACCCGCCATCGAGGTGATATTTCGGTACGAGGTCAGACCAATGACTGCATAACCGCAAAGATGCCTCCCCCCCTTATCCGTTTCCTGTGGATATAACCTTTTTTTCCAATTAAACATTACAAAGAGCATCCAAAGGCTTTTATAATGTGGCGCTCCTAAGATAGGATGGCACAAGCAATCATCAGTTACAGCGAAAAGCATAAATGGGAATATTCCTCCAGGTCCATTTTGAGATCAGCAGTTAACTGATGTTTTTGCTCCTGTTCTTATTTTTTTGGGATTTTTCACTTTTTCCTCCAAATATTTAACAGGCAAATCACAGTTAAGGAGGCCCTCTTGCTGGGAACCAGAAGGGCCGTCTCTTCAGAACATGGGCATGGTGAATCCCTGTGACAAACAAGAGGCGGCAAAAGTTAGGACACGTTTTAATGTGAAAAAGGAAACAGAAAATTTGGGATTAGGGTAGTGATTGCTTATGGGTCTCTGTGCCATCCTGACCATGGGCACGCCTAAGCTGACTGGCCTGTGTGACACACCCCCTCCTGTGCCCAATGAAATACCACCCTGACCACAGGCACGCCTAAGATGATTGGCCTGTCTGACACACCCCCTCCTGTGCCCAATGAAATACCACCCTGACCACAGGCACGCCAAAGCTGATTGGCCTGTCTGGCACACCCCCTCCTGTGCCAAATGAAATACCACCCTGACCACGGGCACGCCTAAGCTGATTGGCCTGTCTGACACACCCCCACTTACCGAGTCATCCTCGATCATGGCCGCCGAGTCGAAGAAGTCTGGTCTCAACTCTGCTCTCTCTCGTCTGTTCCTAGATGGCGGCTGGGAAATAACAACCGGACAAAAGTTACGATTCCACTGTAACGTTTCAGTTCGACTGATCACAGTGACAGCCTTCCTCGCCCAGCCTATATTTACTCTGGGGGTTGTCAGACACTGGGTGCCCCCGGGGCCATCGGCACAGAGTGACGCTGAATCTGCAAACAGTGATGGACGGTGTCCCCACACAGATCACGCCCCACTCATACTCACACAGGGAATATCTCAATTCTAACTAATGATATTCCTCGCGATCAGAGTACTGCTAGCACTTTGCACTTTTCTGCTGGTACCGTATAGGGGCAGCAATCTCAGCATCTATGTTTATTAAGAACGCTCACACTGTTAGACTGCTAGGAAGATGGCTAACTAGGCCATTAGAGACCTAGATAAAAGTGTAGCTACAAAGTAGCTGTCTGATTTATAATAATTTATATTAAACATTCAATTGATAATAAATATTTTTGAGACAGCATGTTACTACGCAATACACAGCTGATGTAAACAAACTGACCAAGTCGATGACCATGGTGTCCTCAAACTCCTCGGTCATGTCCTCCAGCTGACCACGGGACGACATCATCACGTCCTCGAAGATGGGCTCTGCGTCGTCTTCCATGAGGCCGCGGCTGCGACGCGTACAGACAGCAGGCTCTCATGCCGCACCCTTGACACCACCCTCATCCCTCCCCCTGCACCGTCCCTAATCAGTTCTCTTGCTGTCAACTCCAGGGGTCCTGAAAGGACTTACGAGTGCATCATAAAGCTGACTCCTCATGTTCTCTAACCCCCGGGGGGGGGGGTACTTACACAGTCTGCCTGACTCCCCCACTCCGAGCCTTCATGTAGCTCATCCCGGTCCGGTCCTTCCTGTTCACCTCCTCCAGCTTCTGCTGGCTCAGCCAGGACATCTGCATCTGGGGGCTGCCAGGGCATCTCCGTCAGCTTCCGCTCACAATCATGTGACTCGGCAGTTTTACCGCGTAATGCGCTTAATGCGGTCCCTGACGCGATTAAGTCAGAGGTAGTTAAACTGTGGGGCGTGCCCCCTGGCGGGGCGTGAAGGAGTTGCAGGAGGGCACAACAATAGGACTATGTTGGGGGGGGGTGTTGAAGGCAGAAAGACAAATTTAAAACTGAATTAAGTGATTTAAGAAAATCAGAATGACTAACTTACACTGGCTAGGATCTGGCCAAGCTGTTGGATGCGGAAGGAGTTTAAAGGCATTTGCTGGTACCACTTTCCCCTGTAAAGAGGCGCCTTACTTGTGGACATAGTCGGACTCGGAGCCGGGCTCAGAGTCCTGGTCCGGCATGTGTTCGGCTGCCTGCCGCGGGTTCTCCCTCAGCACGGTGGAGGTCAGCTGTGGGGTCTGCAGTGCCCCCGGTGTCTGGATGGTGTCATTGCGCATGAGCCACGAGCCCTCCACGCTTTCCTCTGCTGGATTAATCACGCAAGACAAATTCCCATGAGACCTTGGAAATGCGTGGCCACTTTAAGGGACGTCTGACGTCGTGACGCATGGAGCGGCGCGGCCGTGTGGTCAGGCGGACGATGCCTCTCACCGTCGACCCTCTTCTTGTGCAGTGGTGGGCGGCCCTTCTTGCTACGGACGGAGCTGGCCTTGCTGCTGGCGCCGCCGCTGGTGACGGAGAGCCGGTCCTCGTCACCACCGGTCAGCAGCGAGTTGCGGTAGGAGATGAGGGGCAGCCAGACGTCCTCTCGGCGCTCCATCATCTGCTCCGTCAGAAACTTCTCCAGATAGGAGTGGCTAACGGAGAGAGGCGAGGCCTTGGTAAACAAGACAGGCACGGGCGACACGCCGACAGAGACTTTCGCTGCTTAGACCCGGTGTCAGGCTCACTTACACAGTCTTCTTGTCTTGCCGCAGGAGCTTGGAGGAGAACTCGCTGAGAACCTCCAAAAAGGCCAAGTTAGGAGGCGGATACTCAGCCCCTTTTGGATTCTGATACTTGAAGGCAAACTCTATTCCATCCCTAAGAATTGAAAACACAAAGTTTGAGGAGATGTTCCTGAGTCACATCTACTTTGTGACAAACATCTGCCCTTTGAATCAGGAATGCCAACAAACATCTGGCATTAGCAGCACCCAGAGGTGCCTCCACTCACTTGTGGAGTGTGGCCACAGCCTCCCTGGTCTTGATCTGGTCCAATCCAAAGGTGAGAGCGAAGCGGCGAGCCAGCTCCTTGATACCACTAACGTGAGAGGACGTCCTGTCCAGGTTGGGCCCCTGGTCCTGAATGAGCTCATTGAATAGCTATAAGAACAAGCGGTAATTTCTCATGATTGAAGGCTCTGGATACTGATTATACATAAAAGTCCTAACCCATTCAGCAGACCAGTGTTTGTCAAACCAGTCCTCAGGGACCCCCAGATGGTCCATGTTTATGCTCGTTCCCAACTCCCAGGCAATTGGGAATGAGCAAAAACATGGACCGTCTAGGGGTCCCGGAGGACTGGTTTCACAAACACTGCAGTAGACCAATGACAGGGCATCACTCCTGTCAGAATTGCTCACCTGCTGAAGGCTGAGGATGAGTGTCTTGGCGCACTGGATCTTGTCAGTTTGCCTGGTTTTGCTCAGAGTCTCTTTGATGATGTCACCGTAATCGTTATAGTACTGAGAACAGGAAATGAGGTTAGATGGCGTCAAGGCGTGCTGGTCAACTGCAAGAAATGGGCTGGCACCTTCCAGCTCACCTTCATGTAGTGTTTGAAGATGTCTGCAGCGGCTGGCATGTCCACGATGTCGTAGATGATGAGCTTGCTGAAGGCAGCCAGGAGGTTCCTCCGCTTGTGTAAGGCCTCAATCTTATTGGCTTCATCCTCTTCATCGCCCTCTGTTGGCAGCGTAATGGAACAGACACCACACAGTCAGATCTCACAGTCTCTAATCTCCAAGTATTCGTAGCACTTCAGTTTGCCTCCTAGCGATCTGCTAAGCACCATTAATGCCCCAGGCTCCATCGCGGTAGGGGTCTCACCCATGCTCTGGCTCTCATCGTCCTGGTCAATGAAGACGTGATCCAAGACGAAGCTGAGCAGCTCGTTCTGCAGTTGCGCATCGGGATTAAAGACCAGCGGCTGCAGAGCTTCGCGACCCCCGGTGGTCAGCTGGTGGCTGAAGATCATCAGCAGGTCACACAGCAGCATGAAGGCCTGGGGTGGGAAAGCCATGGAATGGAAGTGAAATTATTTTCTGATTCCAGCTGAGTATCTAACTGCATCTCTAAACTGGTTGGTAAGAGCACCATGGGAACAGCCAACTGAAAAATAAACAAGGTCGGCCTACTCAGTTCCCTAGTGCGCCACCTGGTGGCCATGGACAGGACTGCAGTAGTCTATAATGACATTTCAACAAGCATGAACCATGAATAATTGTAGGTAGGTAGCTGAAAGTTTAATACCATGTTACATATATACACACACATATACACACACACACATACATACATACATACATATATATACACACACATATATACATATATACACACACACATATATACATATATATATATACACACACACATATATACATATATATACACACACACATATATACATATATATACACACACACATATATACATATATATACACACACACATATATA